>MU158743.1:364187-456536 GCA_015888305.1 Antheraea pernyi | reverse complement strand
GTACTCTGCTCGCGCGATACAGTGACACAAAATCTTACATCACTGCGACAACATTACACATATCACCTCCATACACGTGCACGCATACACGCTTACACATGCAGGTGGAAGGGTTTTATTTTTTTCCCTTATCAAACTGATATAGTTTAGAATATTATCCGATACGAAATATATATGAGTTGTTGAGTTATGTATGCTTGGTACACATATATGTTTCAACAACTCGTATATGTATGAATAGTTAGCTTAGCTCAGATTAGCTCAGATAGGTCGCGATTTGCATGTATCAAGCAACAGCCTAAGCCTAGGTGTGCCGCGCACCCTTGAGCTAGTTGTCAAAGTAAAATCGGCTGAGTGCCTTAAGCGCTCGCCTTAGTAGTCCGGTGAAGCTGTTAAGACCTTGGTTGGTCAATAGCGTAATCAGTTCGAAAAAAAAAAATTATTAAAACGCTCGTTTGCATGTGAACTGATTAAAATGGGAATGTATTTGTAAACGCGTGTTATCGAAACGCGCGTTAAGCGCTTATCATGTGAACATAGCCTAATACATTATATCCTTTAATAGTACATGGACGACCTAGCTTAGCACGGTTCTTTAAAAACATTTTTAAATTAAAATAAACTGTTCGTTTTGTATCACAAAATTAGCATGTTATATGAAAAAAATAATTAAAAAAGATATCTCTCTTTTGGTCTCACTCGGATTCGAACTGGGGTTAGACGTATTTTCGAAGCAGCCGATTTCCATTTGAGCTATTTTTGTTTTGACAGCTGCGGCGAAATTTACCTTTATATTCTAGCTATATATTTTCATTGCCTGAAAATTCAGATGAAAAAAGTTTTCTACGAACGAAATGTAGCTAGATCGATTTATCGTCCCCGAAACCACCCACATACTAAGTTTCACGGAAATCGCTGCCGCTGTTTCCGAGATCCTGAATATATAAAAATATACAAGAATTGCTCGTTTAAAGGTATAGAGATGAAGAAGTGACATAAGATTGTAGTAACATGGTAAACTAAAATAAAAATTCAAATATATGTGCTGAAACACATCTAGTTATAGGTATTTGACGACAGATGTTCAACTGTCGGATTCCGATACGAAATATATATAAGGGTTGTTGAGGTATGTATGCTTTGGTACACATATATGTTTCAACAACTCATATATGTATGAATAGTTAGCTTAGGTTAGCTCAGATAGGTCGCGAATTGCATGTATCAGGCAACAGCCAGAGTCGTATCAAGCATACATACCTCAACAACTCTTATATATATTTCGTATCGGATAATATTCTAAACTATTTCGGTTTGATAAGGGAAAAAATAAAACCCTTCCACCTGCATGTGTAAGCGTGTATGCGTGCACGTGTGTGGAGGTGATATGTGTAATGTTGTCGCAGTGATGTAAGATTTTGTGTCACTGTATCGCGCGAGGACGCCATTGGTTGCCATTGTTTTTGGATTGTACTATGCTTACCATCATGCATAGTGCAGTCACTTTGCCGTGCTACTATAAAAAAACGGGGTGTTTTTGCTCTTAAGAGCTTCCACTGCGTATTAGCGTTAGCCCAAAGTAACTATTCCACGCGAACGTAGTCGTAACCAACATTTAGTTATTGTCTAGTAAAATTAGCATTGAATCTAATTCAATGAACAGTACATATCCATTATGCACTTTCAAAATTAGACAATTGTATAACCTATAGTTATCATATACGCAGTTGGATTAGATTAAGCCGGTATGCGAGATATCAATACGGCAGTACCTACTACTATTAACTGCTCACATGAATTCCTGTGGGCCAAACAATGGCATAGCTATACAACGACGTTTACGGAGCTAACACTACAAACCAACGCACTACCTGCTATTGGTTTGCTCGCTTCCGTTCTGGGAATTTCGACCTAAAAAATGAACCTCGCGATTGTCCGAAGACTTTGGTCAAAAATGACGAATGAAAGGCGATTGTGGAAGCTAATGATACACAATCTACGGCTGCATTAGCAGCAGCTTTCGACGTTAGCGTCAAAACAATATTGGTCCATTTGCGTCAAATTGGCAAGGTAAAAAGCTTGACAAATGGGTCCCCCACGAACTCAATGATGGCCAACGCGAAGTACGCGTGGAGACGTGCCTTACACTGCTCAACAGACACATAAATGAAGGAATTTTGAACCGCATTACCTTTACCTGCGATGAAAAATGGATTCTGTTTGATAACCGCAAGCGCTCAGCAAGTTGGTTGGATCCTGGTTCAGCACCTAAACAATGCCCTAAACGAAAACTTACCCCTAGAAACGTGATGGTCACGTTTCTAGGGGTAAGTTTTCGTTTAGGGCATTGTTTAGGTGCTGAACCAGGATCCAACCAACTTGCTGAGCGCTTGCGGTTATCAAACAGAATCCATTTTTCATCGCAGGTCAACCAGCATTGGTCAATCGCTCGTCTCCGCTGCTCCTGCATGACAACGCGCGACATCATACTGCACAGCAGACGGTCTCCAAGTTGCAAGAACTGGGGTTGGAAGTTCTCCGTCATCCGCCCTACTCACCAGACCTTGCGCGTACAGACTACTACCTTTCCAGAATTTGGACAACTCCTTGGTGGGAAAAAAATTCAATACCCGAGAGGCAGTACAAAATGCCTTTGAAGAATTTGTTGCCTCCCGTCCAGCTGGTTTATTTAAGAAGGGCATCAATAAACTGCCACTGCGTTGGCAAAGATGCATTGATTGCATGGGTGATTATTTCGATTAATACAAATAAAAAATACATGAAAAAAAAAGTTTAAATTTTTCATACAAAACGGCAATTTCATAGACCTAATATTTTAATGTATAGTATTTTGTTTTATCGTGAACTCACTTCAAATGATTAAGTAGTAGTAGTATTAAAAATATCTTTGTTTTGGATTCATCGTTTGATTCTATTGCGATTAATTTATTTATTTTTGTTAAATTATATTTACTTAGAATTTGAGAGCCTTACCACCTTACATAAACGCTGGTTTTTTTGTTTCAAATTTATAATTAATTCCAATTGTCATTTAGGCATAGATTTTTTAAAATGTTTATATACTTTAAAAAAAAGAGTGGCAATTAACTGTGTAGCCATGATGAAAACCTTTGATTATAGAAGTTATATACCCTTTGACAAAAGAAGCCTAATAAAGATCAAACTTTAAAAAATCAATGAACTATGGTCGAATGTCGACCAATAGGCGCCCACTAGTATAATATAAATATTATTTACCGCATCACATAATAACATTTTTACGGTCGCCATCTTTATTGAAAATCCCGCCAATTTTGTCAGCGCTCTCTTCGACCAATCTCCAGAGATAGGGCGTTGCGTCGTGAGCTTCGCGTGAGCGTATGTTATGACGTCATTAATGACGATCGCGGTCGTTAAGTGGAACGGCTAAAAGGCTGTTGTGAGCGTTGTGAACGTCATGTGGAACACGCTCTACATTTTTTTCTCTATCCTATAGAGGATAGAGGTAAGGAGAACTATCGCATATGGGGGACATGTTGAAAAGTGTCCAGCTCTAAGCACTAAGCAATCGTTCCAAGACCCTCCAAACTGGCGCTAACATACGGAAAGTGTATGAATAGTCTGAAATAATCTTGTTAATATAACCTAAACTAAGAACTGTAACAAAACGTGGAGTGTGACAGAATTCTTGTAACTTTAAATAATACGTTTAGTGATTTTTGAGTGTTTACATTTATAAAACTTGTTCAAGTAATTGAACAATAATGAAGCAGGTGTTGCTATCGCCACCCTAAGGCCCTTATATAAAGACAAGTTAAAATCTGTATGTCTGCCAGCGTGGTCCTATCACTTAAAGCTTGGCGGTTGAATGCACAGAGTACGTTATATAAAGTTGAATGGTCAAACTTCGATAATAAAAAAAGGTTATAAGACACATGGTTCAGTACTATGAAAATCGCTGTCAAAGAAAGAGGAACGTTGTTAGTAAACAGTTTGCTAATGGCAGTAGACGGAGCGAAATTGGTGAAAAATGTTAAAAAAAATGCTACGACAAATATACATCACTATTGTGCAGATGTGAAGTGGATCCAAAATAATACCACGGACCATGAATTCTGAGATGCCACAAAAACTCCCAGGAAAGTTCTAACAAGATGGCCACCATCTTGTTAGTTCAATGAAATTATATCAAGAAACTTGTAATATCGATGCTCACTTGACAATAGCAGTAATAGTCTACTAGAAGACTGGTTGCCAAAAATAAAATAGAAGAAGAATTTGTAATACTATTAACTACTCGACAATGGCAGTAATAATCTAAAAGGTTGATTGCTAAAAATAAAGTTAAAAAAAATGACATACAGATATAGATACAGACATATTAATGTCTAAAGCAAAGTTTTTTTAAATATTGTTAATCTATTCAACTATACTAATATTATAAAGCTGAAGAGTTTGTTTGCTTGAACGCGCTAATCTCAGGAACTACTTACGGGTCCGATTTGAAAAATTCTTTCAGTGTTAGATATCTCGTTTATCGAGAAAGGCTATAGGCTATATATCATCACGCTAAGATCCACAGGACAGGAACACTAATGAAGAATATTTAAAAATCGAGGTTAACGTAGATATTATTCAAAAATATTTTCACCTTCTACGTAAACGAAGTCGCGAGTTAAATTTGACGTTAGACCAAAGTAACTATTCCACGCGAACGAAGTCGCGGGCAGAAGCTATTAGTATATACTACCAGATTGAAAACTCTCGATTTAAAATAAAGAGGGAAAAATACTTACGCCTTCTACATATTTCCCAATGACGGCACCATCGATCATGTGGTACCGGAATCGGATCTGATATCCTTGAACATTTCCATCAATGCATTCACCCTCGCACGGTAACCAATCTTCCCATGTAGACATGGGACAGTCCAATGTCGACTCTGGGTCCACGGATGGAGGTGGTTCACTGTATTTCATATCATTTGCAATTCAAATTTCGAGTGATATCCAAAAATTGCGTCTACACCTATAATTGATCAATGCTTCTCAAGAAAGACAGCTTGATTCTCGCTATTCGAGCCTGACTTTCTCACGCATTCGAGTTATCACATACATTGTATAATTTAAAATTGTAGTTTTTTTTTATGTCATAGCAGGCAAACAGGTCGGTCACGTGATGTTAAGTGATCACCACCGTCCATAGACTCTAACAACAGCAGGGGAGTTGAAAGTGCGTTGCTAGCCTGTGTTTGTATGAAAGGGAGGGAGGGGGGAGAGGAGAGGAGATGTGGGCTTCCGGCGCTCTCACTGACCGAATGAAACGCAATAATGCAAGCACTGTTATTTCACGTCGGTTTTCTGTGAGAGGGTGGTACTACCCCGAGCTGACCCATTCATGCTGAAACCAGTACTTCAGCGTGGCTCTACTACTTACAAGACGGATATATAGACGGATATATCGTGTTCTACGCATTTATTTATTTTACGCGAATTCATCTGATACTCATATTGATCTATAATTATTTGATATTGAGTAGATTTTAGAATCACAAAGTTTAGATTAAACGATTCTAAAATCATGAATCTTAGAATTATTATGAAGAAATTAATTTTATATACATAGAATATTACAGCAACCCCTAGATCTCAAAAGCTTAGGTACATATTAAACAAAGATTATTATTATCACAAGGATGGATGACCTTGAACACCTAAACTAGGAGAGGTCAATAACTGCTTGTCTTCTCGGCCTTGAAAGTGCATAATGTCCCTTTAAATGCGACCCAGTAAAGAATGGTACAACTATTGACTGTGAGAGTGTTACCACTACACCTATTTCTGCCGCAAAGTAACAGAGGTCGCATTGCTGTGTTCCAGTTTGACAGGGTGTGGTTGGCAACACACATTCCATCTACCAACACAATCCTATTTAGATATCTTCAGACGATGGTCCTTGTTAGGCATGTTGTACATAGCCATAGGCTGCAGTTAGTATCCAATATTCCGTGGACTGCCCGTTTGCTACTTCATAATATAAAAAATAAATCAAATATTAGGAAAAAAACCTTGTAGTGGTTTGCGTAACAGAAGGTTCGCCGTCATCGACATGTTCCTTGCCTTCACTATTGTCGCTAGATCCACCTTCAATACTCATTTCTGAAAAGTGTATGTAAATATGTACTTAGTTTTGCATTTCATTTGTAATTATCCTGCAACATGAGATATTTGCTCTTATCAATTCCTTCCATTTGTGGACAATATATAAATTTACGTCCCGTAGAAAGATATAAACTCGAACTGATGTCATTAAAGAATTATGAAACAATAATAAACTTTAAAAAGAACAGTGACATGTGAATAAAGTGGTTTGCTATCTAAATTCCAAAAATCATCCCAGAGGGCTGACTGTTGAAACAAATATTTCATTTTATCATTTAGCCACGTGGTTAAAGGGATTTTTCATCGAATTTCTTCCTTCCATACATTCAGTAGAAGATGTCCACTTCTTAACCATAGCCCTTCCCAAAAATAGTCAGAGCGATCGATAACCCAGGGAGCGACTGTTAAACCTATAGCGAGTATAACTTTGAAGTTCATCTCCCGGAATACACGTATTAGTGCTAAGCGATTGATTTTCACTTTTGGGGTGGTAGGGTTTCACAGCCTGACTGGGTCGCAACCACCATGTATATGCCATGAAAAAGCCCGTCATAGTGATTCGCTTCTGCGGGTCGCGTTTCGGGATCAGCCTGTGCATATCCAGCTTTTCGCAGGCATGACAGCGGCAACCGGCGATGGATAATGGGTCACTCGTTGGTCGCCATTGTTTTTGGATTGTACTGTGTTTACCATCAGGCACAGTGCAGTCATTATGCCGTGCTACAATAAAAAAAACTCGAGACTTGAGAACTAGAGGAGTTAGCTAACCAAGCGGGTATTAGAAAAAGCCCTGCTACTACCTTGCTATTGTTCCATCGCGATATTTTCTATTACTTATGTATATTTAATAAAATAATAAAATAAAATTACCAGTGGTTTCCCCAGTGTTCATATTACAATCCAGTTTTTTGTAAGTTCTTATCAAATCCAAGCGCAGTTTCGCAAATGGCTTCATGTCATTGGGAATATTCACAGGAGATATCGGTTGAGGTGGAGACAGTTCTTCGTTAGCTGCCTGTGAGAGTAATCGTAACTTCTTAGCAATTGTACTACTCATTTTTTTATTAGACTCATAGCAAGTCGTGTACAAGAGACCAAATCGTGAATCGAGTGGGACTTTACAAACGTGCAATAGAATTTTTGACGAGATCATGGAATGTCATGTAGTGGTTTTTATATTTTATTCATAATTTTGTGTTATTTGAATATTGTATTGTAATATTGGTGGTGTTTTACGTAATATACTTTGGTTATTGTGCAAAGGTGAAGTGAATGGGAAATAATGGAACACGGATTCTGACTTGCCACAAAAACTCCCTGGAAATACTCGACAATGGCAGACGTGTTAGTCCGTGCGAGTGGAACATAACCCACTTTCTCCCCCGGCAGGGTGGGTATCCATAAGGGATTTCCTCACGTAAAAAAACATGCGAAATAAAGACAGCGCGAGCCGGCCCCAGCAGCGGTCGGTGAGCGCACTGCAGTAACGTTAATACGTAAGTACCTAAATCTTTACCCTCTGCACACCCTAGCTTCGCACAAGATAGAAAAAAAAAACAAATCTTCCGTTTATAATACAACCGTGGAATGAAATAAAAAATGGCAATTGAACAATTTTTTTGAAGATATCACTAAGTCTTCTTTTTTACATGGATTTTTTTTTAAACCAAATTTTCGCTTTTCCAAAGTATTTTTAAAACATTTCCTTTCATACAAACCTTGTCGTCACAATTACAAATACAACAAAATAGTATCAGCAGTTCTGAAGTTTCAATAACTACGGTATTTATTTATTTATGGCGTTGGCGTATGGCGTTGTTCAATTCTACAATGTGTAAATCGGTTTGAATTTATGAGTTAATATTTGCTGAATCCTTAACAGACTATTAGATAAAATATTTATATGATTGGAAAATTACCTGGAATGTGAGTCCCTTATCAGTGCCAGCATCCATAGGATATAAATTGAAGGTGATGCTGTCCGCCCAGTCGTTTGTTTTCACACTGCATAATTCTAAATTGGCCACTCCTAGGAACCAGTCGGGGGAGGGTAGAAGCCCAGTCGCGAGCGAGACGAGATGATGTGTCTGTGTCGCACGGAAACTGGTAACAGTTTTCATATTTGGCTGCGGTGGTGCTGTTGCTTTGATTATAGTTCGAACGGTTTTGCCCAACTTAAAAAAATGTAGATACTTGAATAAACGAGCACAATCAAAGCTATCTACGTTGTGCAAATCCACGAGGCGTAAGCTGATCTTTGCATATGTGTGAGTGCACATAGATACAGGACGCAACTTCACCGCGCACCTTCCACACTTCACCTCTTTTATTGGTAGCAGCGTTACGTGTTTTATTCTTAATATTTTGTTTTTGTTATTTATTAGTGAAATGGTTGTCAATAACAATAAACGAAGAATATGAATACCTTTAAATAGCCAAGTAAAAGAAATTTTGTGTAATTGAAATAGTTATTTTAAAGACATCATTACGTAGTATAAAACAGAGTCCCCCACCGCGTCTGTTAGTCTGTCTTTTCGCGATAAACTGTAAAACTACTGCACGGATTTTCATGCGGTTTTTTTCATGTCAAGTTTTTTTTTTATAGTCAAGGCGGGACAGCGTCTGCCGTGCCCGCTAGTGAACGATAAAGTTATATCAAGTGTCACTACACTATTATATTTTATTTACTGATCTCTGACTTCTCAGTTACATTTTACATATGTACACACTCATTAGTGATACATATCATAGGCAGTCCTTATTTTAACATTTTTTGTTTATTTAATTTTATTTTTAAAATAAAATTATCTTCCACTTATGTTATGTGCCTAACTAAAACATAATAAAGTTTATTTTAGTTATAAAGTTTAATTTAGTCAATTTTGTCTGACTCTACTTTTGGTAATCACTCGTACACATGCAAAGCTCAACTTACGCCTCGTGGACTGTGCGTAAAGCTCTGGGTATCGTTGTCTCCAAGTAATACTTTGGGGTGTAAGTGGTGTCAAATAACATCATAAGACTTGAGACACCCAAGCCAACCAACGCGGTGCACCCTGCTGAATAACGAACGAGGCAAACGAATGCGGGGTGGTAGGGTTTTACAGCCTGACTGGGTCGTAACCAACATGTATATGGTGAAAAAGGCCGTCATAGTGATTCGCTTCTGCGGGTCGCGTTTAGGGATCAGCCCGTGCATATTCAGCTTTTTGCAGGCCGGCATGACAGCGGCGACCGGCGATGGAGAGTGTGTCACTCGGTGGTCACCATTGTTTTTGGATTGTACTGTGCTTACCATCAGGCACCACTATGCACAAATAGGCAAATGACTGCACTCAGTCATTTTGCCGTACTACAATAAAAAAAAACTCTCTGCTAATAACGATTGAAAGATAAAAACAGCAATATGATTAACAACTTGTGTTCTCTAAATCAGAAGCACGACATACTACATCGGTTATCTAACTAAGGGTTATAAATATCAGTAATATCTGAACGGGAATATATCATTGGTTCGTTTCAGCCTGTATTGCATTGTGCTGATCTAATGATCATAATACCTCATCACCATTACCAGTACCTCATTAACATCATTCGCCTGTAAGAGGTCCTCTGTAGGGCCATAGGCCTCTTCCCGAATTCTATATTTTTCCCACATACGGTGGTACTATCATTTCTCAGGTTCAGGTTTCGTCACGATGTTTTCCTTCACCGTCAACGGATAATGTTACCAATTTAGTAAATGTAGTTTTGTAAGTGGTAGAGCCACGCTGAAGTGGTTTCAGCATGAATGGGTCGGCTCGCCCGGAGTAGTGCCACCCTCTCAAAAAACCGACGTGAAGTAACAGTGCTTGCATTGTTGTGTTTCGTTCGGTCAGTGAGAGCGCCGGAGGCCTATCTCCTCTTCTCCCCTCCCTCTTCCCCCCTCCCCCTCCCCCCAAACACAGGCTGGCAAAGCACTTGCAACTCCCCTGGTGTTGCTAGTGTCTATGGACGGCGGTGCTCACTTACCATCAGTTGACTCGTCTGTTCGTTTGCATCCTATAATATAAAAAAAAATGTACACGAATTCCGAAAAATTCGTTTGTGCATTCGGACTTCGAACCTGCGGACATATTCCACCGGTTACACCAACACTACTACCGACTACTAACTGAGTACCTATTTTACCTTAATAAATTATCATACTATGTACCAATAAACACAGTAACTGTTAGTCCTTCAAATAGTTCAGTTTGATGTAAAAAACTTTCTTACATAAGCATTATATAACTAGAATCGGTTGATAATATACCCTCTCTTGTATTTCCAGTTCGAGTTTCGTAGTATTCCCTTGTTCTGCTAACATTTTAAGCCCCATACTGGCCTCCGAAGTATATTTATACAGGTTGTAATCTTTGCTGTGACTCGCGCCCACCACGTCGCTGAACCGGCCGAGATCGTGATCCAACGGGAACATTTCTGCGTGAGTGTTATACGACCATAAGCCTTGGAAAGTCAACTGTAAATAAATATACATAAATTTTATCGACAACGTCAAAAGTTCTTTGTACTTATTTCCAAGCTTGACACAGTAGTGAGATATGAGATTACATTCATTGGTTGGAAATGACGATTAAGTCCGTCTGGATTGCGATCATAATATACCTATATGCACAGCGACTCTTTTTTTAGTCTGTTATATTTCGAAAATTATCATTATACTAGATGACCCGTGCCCACTTCGTTGGGCGGTAATAGGCATTATCAA
This sequence comes from Antheraea pernyi, assembly GCA_015888305.1. Lineage (NCBI taxonomy): Eukaryota > Metazoa > Arthropoda > Insecta > Lepidoptera > Saturniidae > Antheraea > Antheraea pernyi. The sequence goes on along the minus strand of MU158743.1, from coordinate 445,625 downwards.
GCTACAACTTTTCTCTAGAACTCAATCATATATCTCTCATCGTTAAGGCAGCGTTCATAAGAAACGTTTTCATTCGACCATTTTTTCTCCGACTCTCCAGATATTACCCCCTACAACCTCACAAACTTTACCTATTTATAATATTAGTACACATCATATAATTAGTTAATAGCTTCTGCTCGTGACTTCTTACGCGTGGAATAGTTATTTTGGGCTAAGACGCAGCGGAAGCTCTAAAACGAAAAAAAAACCCGATTTTAAAACATTCTTCATTGTTGCTCCACTCCTATTGGTTTTAGCGTGACGATATAGCCTATGACACTCACAAATAATGTGGCTTTCTATTCGTAAAATAATTTTCAAAATTAGTTTAGTAGGTCCTGAGATTACCCCCTACAACGTCACAAACTCACAAACTTTACCTCTTTATAGTAATATAATATAGATAACCATTTTTTTTTGTCGAATTGACTACGCTATGAACCAAGGAAGGTCTTAACAGCTTCACCGGACTACAAATACTACCAATCCAATTTTTGTTTATTCTTAATTCATGTATGTACCTACATGTGTTCAAGATAGAGAAGTACCTTAAAACCCGTGACCTCATGACTTTTATGCAAGAATTTGCACAGGATTTGATTGAACTTTTGAATAAGGAGGGAATCTGCACATAGTTGTATCGCACTGTATTGTTGGCAATACACACAAACTCAGGTATTCCAACAACTATGCTGCACTAGCTAACTCCTCGTTTTACAATATGAGTTAAAATGCTCATACGTGAGACCCTACTAACAGAAAAACCGCTTCACCAGAGTCTAAAAATAGTCCTCCAGAATATCCTGTGTATATCCATCCTTAATACATATCCTTACACTGGCGACTAACCCGGTGGTCTGTCGTAATTCATACTTATTTTAAAGTACCTGATATCTAGCATCTTCACAGGCTTGACATTTGTCATTCTCCATGGGTAGCATGTCGTCTGCTTTACGCGTGTCCTCACAGACTACCCTGGATAGAGGACCTTCGTAGCTGTACCATACATTAGGCTTGACCGCTACTACTGCGAATATTGTAACGCATTTGTTCTCCTTATCGGGTGCTGTCCAGAGTGCCTAAATGAATTGAAAGATATTAAGAAGTACCTTGAATTTATAATTTAATAGGTATTTATTGCTCATTGTTTATTAAAGTGATATTAAACTATATAAGGCAATTCGAGTATTGCGTAAACAGAATATTAGTCATTTCTAGTCCTCCCTCTCGTTAGCAAAAGTAAGCAAAGCGCTTATTCCCCCTTTTATGTTTACGTAAATGTTATAATGTATCACAAGTTTCTTTAAGAGACGTAAATAAGCGAATGCTGTTAATCCATCATTAAGACCGCAAGTGGAAGGATTTTAGGCAAGTGGAAGGGTTTTATTTTATTTTTTTCCCTTATCAAACTGAAATAGTTTAGAGTATTATCCGATACGAAATATATATAAAGGTTGTTGAGGTATGTATGCTTGGGACACATATATGTTTCTACAACTCATATATGTATGAATAGTTAGCTTAGGTTAGCTCAGATAGGTCGCGAATTGCATGTATTAGGCAACAGCCAAAGCCGAGGTGTGCCGCACACCCTTGAGCTAGTTGTCAAAATAAAATCGGCTGAGTGCCTTAAGCGCTCGCCTTAATAGTCCGGTGAAGTTGTTAAGACCTTGCTTGATCAATGGCGTAGTCAGTTCGAAAAAAAAAAACATTAAGACGCAGTCTATTCGTCTGTTATACTCCAACTTTTGTGTTGACAAAAAACTTATATCCTTATGCTTTTGGTCCATATAGTAAATTATTTTCCAATTATTTTCAAACTCCGATTGACGAAGTAAAGAAAGCAGGACTGAATTAAATGTTACCTCAAACATAGATGCTATTAAGTTTTGAAACATGTAGGAAATGTTGCAATATTTATTTGTTGGGTCCATGCACACTTATTTAAGTAGCATCGGCATGACGTATACAGGGCATGTTATCATAATATATCTAGAACAATAATTACATTTACGAGTATAGCGATGGTCTGTGGCGCAACGCTGATACTCTGACTGGGTTAACGCTCTGTGACTCTCAAATGACCCTAAGGCCAAACATTGGTACGAAAAGATGTGCCATTTGGGATGCACCTAATTAGTACAGCACGTAAAAAAACGTTGATACAATTAAAGAATTAGTTCGCACTTTCTATGGAGTTAAACACTGTGATATAACCACGACAAAAATGATAATTTCTAACTATGTTCATAATTAACGTAAAAACCAATCATAAACAGTTTTGTTTATTCTGCTTCAATCACTTGCACTATAATCAGTGCTTATATCGACCTGGACAAAAACCAAGCTGCCTTCCCATAAAACATATTCGAAATAAAGTTTTGTAAATAACTGTTTATATCATTCTTGATATAATAGCAGTTAAATTTTAACAAAAGCATACACAGTGTAAATTCTTTATGATGAGCTTATAGAGAGCCAATATTTTTTTCTTTGTATTAAAGAGTTTTTGACGAACTATTTTTTCTCCCATTTCTATTGCAAACACCAAATGATCTTTTTCGTCTATACATAAATCTTTTTTTTACTGGCCACGTTAGCAGATTCAAATTTGGTTTACAGATGATAAGAAAGGTTCCTGATAAGTTCTGTGATTAAGATCAAATTTTTCTACAAACATTAGAATCCAACAGTGTTCTACGAAAGCAAAGGTGATATTTATGACCTCTGGCATCTTTCTTAGAAATCTTGGCATCTCTAAGACTTAGTCGGAGCCTTTTCTAAACTGATAACATAAACAATAGTCCTGATAAAAGTTACTGTACATATTTACTGAAGTTTATATTATGAATGTATTCCCTTTTAATAGATACCCACAATTGCGTTGTAAAAAATGTATCAATGCTTGGATTTCAAAGTAAACTAAGTAAATTGAACCTATTTCTAGTAATTGAAGAAAGAAGAGTTTACACTATGTTTTACTGGTTTCAGCATGAATGGGTTGGCTCGCCCGGGTAGTACCACCCTCTCACAGAAAACTGACGTGAAGTAATAGTGCTTGCATTGTTGCGTTTCGTTTGGACTGTGAGAGCGCCGGAGGACCACCCTACCCTCCCTTCCCCTCTCCTCTCGTGCGTATCTACACACTTTTACTTATAATATAATTAATCGAAATACTCGCCTTTAGTTTGGACGCTACTGGAATCACTTTTTTGAACTTCAAAAGCATCAAACACTATTTTACAAAGTGCCTATAAAAAGTAATTATATATAATTAAGTTTCATTAATCTCACCTCAACACGAGTTTTAGGCGATATATCAGACTCTACAATGGTATTTTTACACGTAAAACTATTCCTAGTATTCGTAGAGTTTGGTATTTTTTCCAGGCGTCCAGCTTGCAGAAGGATCGGTCTCCTTGGATTATTCTTGTTGTGTACAGAATCTTCTTGAATGGATATCGTGAACGCAATGAAAGTAGCAATTTCGTCGCGTGATTTCAATCTCACTAAAATGATACAAGTCAGAGTTTATTTAATTAGCCTCTGAAGCAGAATTTTATGAATATTTACCAAATGAGTAAGCATTTAGTAAATTAATTGGACTTTGAAATTACCACGACTCTCTTTTTCTTTTTTTTTTATTGTAGCACGGCAAAATGACTGCACTATGCCTGATGATAAGCATAGTACAATCTAAAAACATTGGCGACCACCGAGTGATACACTATCAATCGCCGATTGCCGCTGTCATGCCGGCCTGCGAAATACTGGATATGCACAGGCTGATCCCGAAACGCGACCCGCAGAAGCGAATCATTATGACGGGCTTTTCCGCCACATACATGGTGGTTGCGACCCAGTCAGGCTGTAGAGCCCTACCACTCCGCTTTCGCCATTGCCTCGTTCGTTATTCAGCAGGGTGCACCACGTGCAGGTGTGGTTGGCTTGGGTGTCTCAATTCTTAGATGTTATTCGACACCCCTTACACCCGTTACCTTCTCTCTTACCTTCATCTAATTCGTTTTGAAATAACCACGACTCTCTGACTTATATCTATATCAGGATTAACAAATCTTTGTGATTTAATATTATGCTCATGCAACAATTCAAAGGAGTGAGTACTGAATCATATCAAATCGCGATCACCCCTCTCTCCGTTTGTAGTGCCAATTCCAAATGTTCTCATGGCGAAAACAAGTTCGGAAATGAAAAAACTAAATTAATTATTACACTAATTTAAGAAATTTCAAGTAATTTCTATTAGGTATTTCTTAAGCAATTTGTATATTTGTTGCTCTGTAACTTAATAAATGTAATCAAGACATTACATATCTACAATTATAAGCATAATAACAAAAATAGTGTTATATTATTGAGGAATACTTTTGCTCCAAAATTTGGTGGAGAAAACATGATTCTAGTATTTCGTATATTAAAAAAATTCGCGGTTGTTGAGCATCACGAGAAAGAGGAAAGTAAATTGTAAAACTGCTTTAAAGATTTTCCCGTAAATATAAAACATTACAGGAAATGTTAACAAAAAATGAAACAATCTTTAAAAAAATAAAAAAACGTACCAGAACATCTTTGACCAAAGTCAAACACATTACGAGTAGAGCATACATACGTACTTAGTCTTGACTTGACATAATTATAAACCTACTAATGTCTCAATCACTATACATTTGCTATTCGATTTCGACCCTATACCATAAATACGTTTTTTTACATAAAAAAAAAACAGCACAACCCTCCTTTTGAGGTCGATTGAGCCGGTTAAAGAGAGGCCGATTTAATTTCTTCAGGTATCCGTATGTCTTCTTTATTTCCTTTACCAATAATATTTTACTAACCTGTATACTCCCGCTTCGGTATATATAAGTCGTTATATATATCATCAATTTCTAAAAGGAACTGGTTATCAGGTGCGAGGGGATCGGTCTTTGTTCCAAGCGGTCGGCGGTCACAAGCTTCATCATCGCATACGTAGTGACTTATAAAAAAAAACAACAAAAAAACATGACGAATACCTGGAAAATAGTATTGTTATTTGATAACACTATACGCATTTTCGTGGAACACCTACGAATTCCATGAACGAGAGAAGTCTACATAACGATAGCATCATCATCATCATCATTACCCTTATCCCACTTAGGTAGGGTCGGCACAACATGTTTTCTTTTTCCACTCTCTCCTGTCAAATGTCATTTCAGTATTCACACCTTTTACGCACATATCGTTTTTCACACAGTCCATCCATACCTTTTTCGGTCTTCCTCTACTCGTATATCCGTCCACAAACATACTCAACACTTTTCTAGTTACATGGTCTTCATCTCTCCTCATGACATGCCCATACCATGCTAACCTATTACTCCTCAACTTCTCTGTCACTGGTGCTATTTTCAAACTTCCTCTGATATACTCATTCTTAATTTTATCCATTCTAGTCACACCACACATCCACCTTAACATTCGCATCTCTGCCACATGTAATTTTCTCTCATCCGTCTCTTTCGTAGCCCAGCACTCAGATGCATACAGCATGACTGGTCTTATCATAGCTTTATAAACCTTCCCCTTGAGTTTCAAAGTATTCCCAAAACCCCAGCCTCCATGCACTCTCTCATATATTTAATATTATTTCGTCGTAAGAGAAAATAATCAATTTGAGTAGTGTGGTTACCACTACTGTAAGTGATTAGCTGCTGGTCTCTTTTCTGAAAAAAAGTATTAGCTATTGCAAAATCGAAAGCAACTGCAGCTTGAATGAGGTTTTCACCTTCTTTGTTTTTATTCCCAAAACCCCAGCCTCCATGCACTCTCTCATATATTTAATATTATTTCGTCGTAAGAGAAAATAATCAATTTGAGTAGTGTGGTTACCACTACTGTAAGTGATTAGGATAATTATTACAGTCCTGCACATCACCCTTATTCTTGAAGATAGGTACTATTATGCTATTGCACCATTCCTTTGGGATCGCCTCTTCTTGTAACATCTTATTAAAAAATAAAGTCAGCCACATCCATCCATCTACTTTTAAAAACTTCCATACTTCAATAGGTATGCCATCTGGACCTACGGCTTTTCCGTTTTTCATACCATTCACAGCTTTTCTTACTTCATTCTCATTTTTTCTTATTTCTTGTATAACACCTAAATTTAACGGTACAGTCTCTAACTCCGGGGATAATTATTACAGTCCTGCACATCACCCTTATTCTTAAAGATAGGTACTATTATGCTATTGCACCATTCCTTTGGGATCGCCTCTTCTTGTAACATCTTATTAAAAAATAAAGTCAGCCACATCCATCCATCTACTTTTAAAAACTTCCATACTTCAATAGGTATGCCATCTGGACCTACGGCTTTTCCGTTTTTCATACCATTCACAGCTTTTCTTACTTCATTCTCATTTTTTCTTATTTCTTGTATAACACCTAAATTTAACGGTACAGTCTCTAACTCCGGGGATAATTATTACAGTCCTGCACATCACCCTTATTCTTAAAGATAGGTACTATTATGCTATTGCACCATTCCTTTGGGATCGCCTCTTCTTGTAACATCTTATTAAAAAATAAAGTCAGCCACATCCATCCATCTACTTTTAAAAACTTCCATACTTCAATAGGTATGCCATCTGGACCTACGGCTTTTCCGTTTTTCATACCATTCACAGCTTTTCTTACTTCATTCTCATTTTTTCTTATTTCTTGTATAACACCTAAATTTAACGGTACAGTCTCTAACTCCCCGGTCCTATCATTTTCTTCATTCATGAGTTTTTCAAAATATCTCTTCCAACGACTCTTTATGTCCTCATCATTCATCAAAACTTTTCCTCTATCGTCTTTTATACATTTAACGTGCGTAATATCTCTAGTACTCTTCTCTTTAGCTTTTGCTAAACGACACAAATATTTTTGTGTTTGTGAGCTCTCCAGTGATTGGTACAATTCATCTTGTACTTTGGCTCTAGCAATAGCTACCGCTCTTTTTGCATTTCTCTTATATTCTACATACATTATTCTTTTATTTTCTTTAACCGTGCTATCCTGGTCTTCAATACATTTCCATTCCTTAAAAGCTCTTTTCTTTTCTTTCAAAGCCTTTTGTACCTCTTCATTCCACCACCAAGTGTCTTTATCTATCTTTTGTCTTCCTTTCGTTTCACCAAAGACATCTCTTGCCACATTCCTTATACATGTTGCCATTTCATTCCAACATTCATTAACTGTTTTCGTTTCCATCTTTTCCATTTCTATCATTTTATTGACAACTTTGGTCCTAAATTCTTTGCCATATTCATCATTCATCATTAGACACCATTTAATTCTGGGTGGAGGTTTGTAAATATTTCCGGCCAGTTTTAAATTTATTTTTAAATCTAATACTAATAAACGATGTTGAGTAACTAATACCTCTCCAGGCAAAACCTTACAATCCTTCACAATTTTAATATTATTTCGTCGTAAGAGAAAATAATCAATTTGAGTAGTGTGGTTACCACTACTGTAAGTGATTAGCTGCTGGGCTCTTTTCTGAAAAAAAGTATTCGCTATTGCAAAATCGAAAGCAACTGCAGCTTGAATGAGGTTTTCACCTTCTTTGTTTTTATTCCCAAAACCCCAGTCTCCATGCACTCTCTCATAACCTCCATTTTCTCTTCCTACATGCCCATTAAAATCACCTCCAATATAAATATCCTCATTCTGTGAAATATCCATTATCACCCTATCAAAATCTTCCCAAAACTTCTCTTTCACAGCCTCGTTACATCCAGCTTGTGGCGCATACACACTTATTATATTTAACGTCATCTGTTCTATCAATAATTTCACCAATATTAATCTGTCATTTACTCTTTTTACGTCCGTCACACATTTCTTAAATTCATTATCTAATACAATTCCTACGCCATTCCTCTTACCGTTACTTCCACAGTAGTAAAATTTATATCCAACACCAATCTCTCTCGCTTTTGTCCCTTTCCATTTCGTCTCTTGCAAACAAGCCACATTTATGCATCTTCTTTGTAAGACATCTGCCAATTCTCTTCCCTTTCCAGTCATAGTTCCCACATTCCAACTCGCAAATCTCAACTTTACATCCATAACTATTTACTCTACATAACGATAGCGTAATAGGAATATAAAAACCTGGTACACAATGTCAGAAGTAATTTTTTTAAACAATTCGGCAAATAAATAAGATTTGTGCAGTCAAAACTTTTGTAGCCGTGTTGAGCGATTTCTGGTAGGATTTATGGGTTCGCGTCACCAATTAGCTCGACATGCTCGTAACGTAATGCGCTTGCGTCAGATTAGTGACGCGTAGTGTAGCGGCCTGTGTACATGTAGTATTGATATTTTGTATTGAACTTGTGCAGCCCATCATATGTTTCATTAGTTAATAAACTGTATAAAAATGTATATAATTATTGCTCGGAGTGCCACTGGGTGTAAAAACTAGACTGATGTTAATAATTTCAATTTATAAATTATGATATATATACATAGTACAAATAATACATAAATAAAAAAAAACACTTTTGTTTCATTGTTTTAATTGTCACTTCAGGCAGTCGTTATAACTACCTGGACTTTTTTTGTTGTCAATTCTAAAAACTTGCTTAGGACCTGTAGGGGTCTACAATTTTTAGCTCTTATCATAGCCTGAATTATATTAATACGCGGTAAATGAACTCTTCATAAACAACAATTCTCAATTATTGGACCTAGTGTTTTTATTTATTTGATAAAAGTAATTTCTCAATTTGTTGTGAAATGAAAAGCATTGTTCTTCTTTTCTTCTCATCACGATCAATGTTTCATTTCTTTCATAGTAATCTACGTTTTTATTACGCTTTTATTGTATGTATGTTTGTAACCGACCCCTTTGAGCTCGATTTTGTCCTATTTTGAACGATCAGATTTAATTCAAATTTTGCACACCTGTAAAAGGTCGACGATAATGCAATATCCGAAAAAAAAAGTTAATAAAATTCAACTAAAAATGAAAAATAAATAATAGTTTAAAAAAACTACAAGCAACACGCTTTCATAAAAGATCCAACTAAAAAACAGAAAATAAAATATAATAATTTTGGATTAAGAATAGTGTAAATTAGAAATAAATGTATATTTTTGTAAAAAGTGACAAAAAAATGATAAAATGATATCTGGAGATGGTGATATTAACATGCACCACTGTTAATATCAGCACCTTACTTTGCTTATTTCGAAATAGGTATATCAATATAAGTAATTTTAATCAATAACAACAGTCATTTTAATGTAAGTCACTTTGTAAATAAATAAATTAATTAATTGGTGAAAAGTAGTAGCTTGATGTTTATTTTGTTATTAATTATTAAGAAATATGACTTACCAATGAATAAGTAAAACATTTTAATGAGCAGTATTTCAGAAACGTTTCATTGCACACACTTGATTAACTGCAAACATTAGGTCGTTCCCTCGAATTAATTACACGGATGACGACAAAAGGTACTAATTCGTGTCAAGTCACTGAGAGACTAAATTTGTTATAATTAGCTAAATTACAACTGACAATTGCATATAGCGTTTTCAAATACCTAACAGAGGACGTCGCTATCCAAATATGAATCTACAACGGACTCATGTTTGTTTATCATGCACTCGCTATTGCGTAAAGGTTTTAGATAATTTATCTTAATAGATTCCAGTATGAGTTTTACTTATTAGTCATCTTAGATCTTCTTCGGATATAAATAAATTATATGTTATTTGACTGATTATGCGCAGAGCACTTTTACGTGCTTTCCATTGAACAAAAGGGTGGAAGGATTGGTGTTGTACTTATTAACGTGGGTGACTTGGCACAGGTACACTCCCGTTTAGGGTTCAGGAGGGTTTAGGTGTGACCCAAACTCACTAAAACCCTAACATTTACTATCCACCACCTTCACGAGGCGCCATGGGATCGCGCGAGTATGCTCTGCATCCGCGCAGGCTAAACAGAGCACCGTGATACAAAATATGACAAGGTGATGTGGTGAAAACAGACTACGTTGTATCGTTCGACGTGATGAGGAATATAACATTGATTAATAACATTGATAAAATAAAATGGCTTTATTTATGCTTTTTAATCGTAATCGATGTTTTATTTATTAGCAACCAGCATTAACATTGTATTATAAGTGTAAAAACTAATGTATGCATATAGGTAAATAACAGTTTATATAAGCTTTCCGGCCGAACTTCCAATAATGGTAAGCCGATTTTAATGAGACTTATGGATAGATAGAGAGAGTGCTTTCCAGAGTATTGTCTAGTAAATATTATTACGATTTACAATACACGGCATTTCTTATCGCACGACCGGGTAAGATCAGGCTTGCTTCAATTTTGTAAAACATTCTCACTATCGTACAGCGTATTGACTGAAATAGACAGAGATAACGCTATACGAAAGCAAACCTAACGAATATCTCGGTCGTCTCTACGGTATGTCAATTCAAAAGCCGGGTACCGCACCTTATAATTACACATTTAACAAGCCTTTTCGCAATAACACTGGTACTTGTTCGTATATAATAAAAAACTTTATAATTACATCATTTTATTGTAATTTCACAAATAAAACTTTTTTTTATTAATTATGTTTAAAATGTGTATATATTTAATTTAGAAAGAATTACAGAGGTAAGCTATCGACAAAGTAATAATTGAATTAGTGTATCGCCTTCAAGAAACCCCGTCTCTTCGTTCTCCAAGATGAACCTGGCAACACAGGCGGCATTACTCTACGTTCAACTGTAAAGGAATACCAAAAAATATCAATAAAATTAGTAAATCTTTTTAAGAACAACATAAAGTAACATATGTTTTTTAATTTAATCGCGAAAAACAATCCGTTTCAAGGCGTTAATGTACATAGAAAGAAAACATTCTCATGAAACCATAATTACGGTGGTAGGCTATTTTTAAATACGTTCCTGGCTTTCTAATAATATTTAAGTTAAAAGTATTAAACAATAAACGCTTCTCTACGCTTAGCACTTTGCTAAGTTATACTAAACCGTAACTTAACATTAGATAAGATTACAATTAAAATGCTAAAACATATAAGTAACAAAAATATCAATGGGTGACCAACGACCTTAAATTAGCCCTTACGTAGGGATGGTGATTCTTCTCAAAAAGTTTTTAAATCGATTCCTACAATTGTTCGAACTGTGTAAACGTTTCATGGAGAAATGGAGGTGTAGAGGATCGCTTATCCAGAAATCGATTTCTTATTTTTTTTCTTTTTAGATAAGCATTTTTTTTTTGTTATACAGTTTTAAGGTTTTTTTATCTACATGGAAAAAAATCGTGTCACGATTTTATAGTAACAGAGATCGATTCACCGGTTCGGTTCGATGTTTAATATCCGTTAAAATAATCGATATTTCTATGTCTTAGAATCAATTTTTCGAGTAATCGATCTCAGATCGCCATCCCTACCCTAAAGATATGTACAAAATATACAATATATTATAATTAATTACCGGTAATTTGTTCCTCTTCACTACTGTCAGATTCGTCGCACACTTCTTCACATTCGTTCTGTTGAAAAACTTCATAATGGCTCTTGCAGTATTTAGATACTTCTTTAGTCGACATTTGTTTCTCCTGAAACATAATTTAAATCGATATTTTGATTTTAATAAATTTTATCGGTTAATATACGTTTGTCTATTTTAACTATCCTCCCTTAAAATGACCGTGAAGCAATTTTGTTATTTTTATTACTAGATTCCGGCGCCGGCGCCGTCTAATTAACACTCAGATTCGATCCCTATTAATATGCGTGTTTGCGCCCACGCTCGTGTAACCCTCCCTCGCGCCGCGGCCGGCCTCTGTCGATCCTGCACATACGTCGTGTTTCTTCCGGTAACGTCTCGAGCGTAGGTCGTCCCCGGATGGATCCCTCGAGCTGTTACTAGCGCGATACAGTGACTCACCCACATTACTTGTACACACATGATATATACACATTACACACACGGTGGAAGGGTTTAATTTTTTTCCCGTACTCGAAATGAATCGAATAGTTTAGTTCGTTTCATTTCCGATATAGATGTAAATGAATACATATATGAATAACTTAGAATAATTCAGCTGGGTTAGACCCGGGATATCGGTAACAGCCCAAGGCGAGGTGTGCCGCGCACCATTGAGCTAGTTGCTTAAATAAAATCAGCTGAGTGATTTAAGCGCACGCCTTAGTGGTCCGGTGAAGCTGTAAAGACGTTGCCAGGTCAAAAGCGTAGTAACTTCGAAATAAAAATTTCAATACCTATTAATTGTCAACGATATCCGTCGGTTGGCATTTGTGAAAGCTTTGGGTGTTGAAGACACAAAGAAAATCAACGATTTATTATTAATAACTAGCTGTGCCCGCGACTCCGTTCGCAAGGAACCTAATGTAAAAAAATGTATGCGTTTAACCGTCACACGCGATTGAAGTAAAACGTCTTCGGCGTTATAAGAGTAGCTGATAGATGGCACTACAGATAATGAAGCTTTGACTTAATTTGTTACTTACATACATTGAAACCGGATGGCAGCATGGTCGCGCTCCCATATATACATAATTAATTGTATTGTATGATTTTTATTATTATTCAATGTAGTATTAATTTTATTTTTTCAATTTTTTTTTATTGAACTGTTTATAAACTATTTTTTGACAAAATCAAAAATTAAAAAACCGGATGGTACAGAAATATGACGCCATATTGCTGTAACGGACTTCCGTTGCATTGTCATCCAGTTACCTCCTAGTCGCGTCTAAAGAAATTTTACTTCATAAAATATATTAAGTCTATTTACTTATCTATTTTTCTTAGTAACTTTAAGGAACTTAATTAAGTCTCGTCGTCATTAAAATTACAGTAACTTTTGATAGAGTGCACCGAATTTAATTAATTTAAGACTAAATGTTACTCGAGGACATGCTTTATAATTTTCGTTTTTTTTTTTAACTTTATTTTTGACAACCAATCTTTTAGATTTTTACTGCCATTGTCGAGTAGTTAATAGTATTACAAGTTCTTCTTCTATTTTATTTTTGGCAACCATTCTTCTAGTAGACTGTTACTGCTATTGTCAAGTGAGCATCGATATTACAAGTTTCTTGATATAATTTCAATGAACTAACAAGATGGTGGCCATCTTGTCAGAACTTTCCTGGGAGTTTTTGTGGCAAGTCAGAATCCATACTCCGTGGTATTATTTCCGATCCACTATACTTTTGCACAATAACCAAACTATATTACGCAAAGCACCACCAACATTACACAATATAGAGCCAGATAACACAAGATTATAGATAAAATATAAAGACCACTACATGGCATTACAAGATCGCGCCAAAAACTCCTTTCGTTTTATTGTGAACGCAGTACTTTAGCAGTGATGCGTGTACATACAAACAGACAGACAGACAGACATTTATAAACATGATTGAAATGTATTTTATTACATATTCGTAGACACCAGCAACGATTTTTTTGACAAAAATCTAAAAAGCACACTCATTATATTTACATTCTTATTATAATCATGTATAGATTGAAAAAACATATTACTAGGTAGTAATACTATAAATATTATTATAACAGTATTTTGCCAGCCTATAGTTACGCCACTGGTAAAATTATTACAAGCAGCAATTTCAAAATTAAGTTCAATCGAAGTGTATTGTAAATTATAATGCAGTGTACTGAAATTACAAAACATTGTCAAAACAATTACTTTCCGATGTATGAATGTAATTGTGATACTTACAGTTGGGTCATACTTCTCTACAGCTATACCGTCGACCAAATGATACCTTTCTCTCCATTTATACCCTCGTAATATTCCATCCTCACAATATCCCTCACAAGGGCTCCACTCTTCCCATTGTGTTAAAGGGCATTCGTCCGTGGATACAGGATCAATCACTAATGGCTTTACACTGTAAGTATTAGGTAAGTAAATTGACTTCATAAATTGATGGGTTTTTATTGAGAGAGCTGATTTAATTTTAATGAGGTATGTATATGTGAAGCTACAGACTTCTATATATTTGATAACATTGGGAAGTCTTTTATTTACTTGCAATTATGACAGTGTTATATACATAACTCGCTTCAGACCGCGACTTAGTCTGCGTGGAAAATATTACTTTGGGCTACCGCTAACGAGCAGCGAAAGCTCTGAAAAGGATATACTATATATAATATTATCATAGATTATCACTTCGAATATGTTTTCAACATATATTGACGTTTTATATACTTATTTGAGAAAAGCTATGCCCGAAAACTTTTAGTCGGCGATTTGTTTTAGTTCAGAAAATCACGCGATTCAACAAACTTTAGAAGTCATTTCCTATGCTGAGATATAGCAGTTTTTTAATACTCTATAGGTTTTAGCGTTTCGCAGCTGATGTTAAATGTTAAATGGTGATCTAAAAAGGTAAAAATGCTAAGGGTGGACTAGCTCTAAAAATGTAGTTGCCCGAATACACCAACAGATGCTAGGCGTAAGATTTTTCTACTTGACGGTGGTAGATAGCCAAGCTGATTTATAAAGAAAATCCTTCACGAAAGTTTTGACACGATCGCAAGGATTCGAACTTGCATCAATGCACTAGATATCCGAACACGCTACCAGTTGAGCGGTCATCGATTTGAAAATAAAAATTTCTCTGATGTCACTACAGCACAGCTCTTTACATAACTAAGCTAAAAAGGGCAGTCATTTTTACGTTGTTAGTTCCGAGAACTGAAATAGAACAACTCTTACGCCAGTAAGTATCATTTACCACATTCCTTAGACCCTGAATACAGTAGCGCAAGCATTGTTAATTTGCCGCATGGTAATCTTTGGAAAATACGATGATGATATGGTCTGGTCATGGCATGGTTTCTATTTAGCCCCGAATCGATGACTTTTTGAAAATAAAATATATACTTGATATTTGAACCTCCTTCCCTTCATCAATTTACACTCATAGATGCGACGGGGATTTCCCCAGTAGAGACATCGCACGCTACGCTCACGTCCAAAAACTAACTTAGATTGCATTGTAAAGCCATATGTATAGCAAGCAAGCAGTAGCTTCTGCCCGCGACTTCGACGCGTAGAATAGATACTTTGGGCAAATGCTAATACGCAGCGAAAGGTTTAAAAAAAAAAGATTTTGAAACATTATCCATTGATACTCCGCTCCTATTGGTCTTAGCGTGATGATATATATGATAGACTATAGCCTTCCTCGATAAATGAGCTATCTAACACCGAAAGAATTTTTCAAATCGGACCAGTAATTCCTGAGATTAGCGCGTTCAACCAAACAAACAAACTCTTCAGTTTTATAATATTAGTATAGATTATATGCAAATAATACTCCGTACATTGTCGCATCAACACCTCAGTGTTACTTTTTAGATCCGGGGCTGTTTTTTTTCCATACTACAAGAGGTGAATTTAAATGACTGATCGGTGATTTAATATTGTAGAATTAATAACTCCTCACCGCCCGGCGTCGTCGCTAGCTATTTGGAGGTTTTGGTACCTGGATGGTGGCTCTGGCTCCTCGGGCTTTGGCTCTGGTTCCTCTGTTACTGTTGTTATAGTTTCTTCTGTAGTAGTTTTGTCTTCAATTTCCTCTGTGAACATATATTCAAAAATATCGAAGTACCCTTTTATCAGCTAGAGATGTGTTTGTTTATTTATTAATAGCCTCTGCCCCCGCATAGTTACTTTGGGCTAACGCTAACCCTCGATTTTGAAACATTCTTCATTGGTGCTCCGCTCTTATTGGTCTTACCGTAATGATATATAGCCTTTAACCTTTCTCGATAAATGAGCTATATAACACGGAAAGAATTTTTCAAATCGGACCAGTAGTTCCTGAGATTATCCCCTACAACGTCACAAACTCACAATCTTTACCTCTTTATAATATTAGTATAGATTATTTCTGCAGACTCTTTCGTTTATTTTATTATCATCTCTGAAATCGTTTTAAATGTAATGCAGATTTTACAATGACCAACTATTATTATTATTTTACTTAATTATTATGCTTCGAATTTTTAATTGAGATTATTTCCTTTATCACCGCTTTTTTATCATCTTTTATAGCTATTTTCAAATTAGAAACCAGAATGTCCCACGCCGAAGCGTCCATAACTTGATGGATGAACTTACTAATTGCGTAGTCATAAGTCGGTATACTCTTAGTAGACACAGGTGTTAGTGTGTTTGGATATTGCCACTATAGCATGTGAAACGCTATCGTGAATTTGTATCTTTCTGCCATTTGTTTGCTAGGTTACCACCGATTTGAAGAACAAACTCTAGGATTAATGGACTGTCAGGACGCGCGATCCTTCCCCTGCCCCGTAGCCGTGATTTATTAAGTTATCTTTTCTCTGAAAGATGTTTGTTTGAATGCCCTAGGTTCTGTAATCATAGTCTACTTATTTAGTAAGTAAGTGAACGGTTAAGTAAGGAAATAAGCTAAACAAAAATGAAGTAATAATATGATCGCATGGTGTGACGCGGCGGAGGGTAACAGGTAAGAGGTTGGCCGCCCGGCAAAAACCGAACATTACCGAGAAGGACCGAACAGTCAATGTTTATGTCAGCAAGTATTGTAACATAATAATAGTCGTGCTATATACAGAATCTATTTAAAATAAATTAATAAAAATTTAAGATTATAAATCCACCGTGCACAGCAAGTTTTAAAATAAAATTATTTTAAATATATAATATAATAAAATATATAAAATATCGCCGACTAAATTCATTCGGGGTGTAAAGGGTGTCGAATAATATCATAAGACTTGAGACACCCAAGCCAACCTCACCCGTACGTGGTGCACCCCGTTGAATAACGAACGAGGCAATGGCAAAAGCGGGGTGGTAGGGTTTTACAGCCTGACTAGGTCGCAACCACCATGTATATGGCGAAAAAGTCCGTCATAGTGGTTCGCTTCTGCGGGTCACGTTTCGGGATCAGCCTGTGCATATCCAGCTTTTCGCAGGCCGGCATGACAGCGGCGACCTGCGATGGATACTGTGTCACTTGGTGGTCGCTGTTGTTTTTGGATTGTACTGTGCTAACCATCAGGCATAGAGCAGTCACTTTGCCGTGCTACTATAAAAAAAATCAGTATATATTTTGTTATATAGTATTTCTGTCTAATTATTAATAAATGTATATAAAAATACAAGTTGTAGTTTTTTAATTTACAAAATGGCATATTGCGAATGTTTAAAAACTAAGTTCACGCATTCTGTATCTTTACTATCCTAACTTTACTATCCAAGTACATGTATAAATAAAAATTGGTTGTCTGTAAAGCCGGTTTACGGACGATAATTTTACGTGATAACTTCATAAGAAAAATTGCATACTTTTATGAATTGAATTGAATTATTATCACTGAATTATCATTGTGTGCTGCCGCGTTCTCTTTTCTACTCAGACGCATCGGCCGATGGAGTGAAAGAGACATAGATGCGTCACAACACTTAGACCGATCGCGCCTCTCTATCGCTTGTTCCGCGCTTTCCCTTGCACCTAGCGCTCAAGCGGAACGTGACAATGAGTCATGATTTTTGTGTGCAGCCGGCGTTCATTGATTTATAACACGTTATCACGTCAGAAACAGCGCGAAAATTTTAAAAGACACATTTTGAGAGACAGATCGTCCAAAATATTGACAAAATTGACAGATTAGTATTCAGTTGCCATTCTATTTCATCGCATGTTCGTAGTGGAACGAATAGTTTAGTCTCATTATAAACTTTATTTATCGCTTACCAGTGACCGGCGACTCTTCAGGAGTGACAGGTGTCTCTTCAGGAGTGACAGGCAACTCTTCACAACTTCTGTGATAAGTCCTGATTAATTTAATGTGCAGTTTACCGAACGGGTGCAAATCTTTCATGTCTGTTTCGTAAAACGGTGAATGTTTGTCGTAAGAACTCATTTCTACGCGCGAGACAGCGTCTTGTGGAAAAGTTACTATATTCGGCGACTGGAAATGGATATATAATATATATTACTTTACGATCTTTATTTAATTGAATAACTTAAGTGTAAATGGAACTTATCAGTTATATGATAATCATTATCATAAGAATTCTGACTTATTTTAGTCCAATTACTTAATAAGTTGAACTAGGGTTAGCAAAAAGTCTAGGTAATTAACAATATCTTCAAATTTCTGATGGCATCCATTATTATATCCAAACTATAACTCAACGTTAGAAGTTTCTAGGAGCAGCAGTTATAATGAATAAAAAAACTAACATAATAATAACATTGAGATCTTGTACCTCGTAAGATATGCCACTGTCCGTCCCAGCATCCCAAAGGTAAAGGTTTAACTCTCTCTCGTGAAGCCAAGTGTTATCCTCCTGGCAGAGTTCAAACCGCGTCACTCCGAGGAACCAGTCCGGCGATGGATAAAGAGCTACCGCGGCTGATATCAGATGATTGTCCTTATTGACGCGGAAGAGCGCATACGTCGGATTGTTCATTTTACGATAACCGTGTCCTTTGCCCTTTATTAGAGTGCGAACCCCATCACCGATCTATAAACACCCAATTATTATAAATACCCAATAATTATAACTTAAAAGCTAGAAATACGTCTTCAAAAACGCCTTGTTAAAACTTGGCTAGCTAGCAAACGTAATCTATCCCCGTCATTCCACCCGTATCTAAGTAACATAAAACTATTTCTTTTTCACCACCGGTATTGAGCCATACATACATTTAATCTAAGACAGTGTGGCGTTACAGTATTACTTTACGTATGTGTGCGTTATCGTGCTATTTTTAGCTACAATATCATTGATAAAAACAAATAATATATTCATAGCTAACCAATTCAAAAGGTAAATTGGCTTATAATCCATTGTACTGACTCGGTTTAGAATGTCGTGTGTCTGGTTCA
Source organism: Antheraea pernyi (assembly GCA_015888305.1). Lineage (NCBI taxonomy): Eukaryota > Metazoa > Arthropoda > Insecta > Lepidoptera > Saturniidae > Antheraea > Antheraea pernyi. The sequence goes on along the minus strand of MU158743.1, from coordinate 426,564 downwards.
GCGTTGTGTATATAATTCTTGGAAACTAGGTTGTACTTTCGGTATGTAAATTACATTTCTTCTTCTCTCATAGTATATGAAAACTGGCATCACGTATCCTTGAGTAAAATTAATGTAGCAATAAATAAATCTAAGGTGCTAAACTAAGAAACTATTGAATCGAATTTAATGTTTTTTAATTTTTTTGTTGTTCAATTAAATTTGTAGGTGGTAGAGGCACGCTGAAGCTATTACTGGTGTCAGTATGAATGGGTTGGGTCGCCCTCAGTACTACCACCCGACCCACAAAAACACCGACACCCTTGTGTATGTTACCCAAAACCAAAATCGGCTGAGTGCCCTAAGCGCTCGGCCTTAGTAGTCCGGTGAAGCTGTAAAGACCTTGCCAGGTCAAAAGCATAGTCAGTTCGAAAAAAAAAAAAAACCGACGTGCAGTAACAGTGCTTGCATTGTTGCGTTTCGTTCGATCAGTGAGGGCGCTGGCGGAACACCTCCCCTCCCCTTACCCCTTCCCTCCCCTTTCCCCTCCCTCCTCCCCACTCCTCTCCCCTCCCTCCGTCCCCCTTCCCTCTTCCTCCAAACACAGGCTAGCAACGCACTTACGACTCCCCTGGTTTTGCTAGTGTCTATGGACGGCGGTGGTCACTTAACATCAGGTGACACGCCTGTTCGTTTACCTCCTATGATATAAAAAAAAAATAGACGTTTACTACCAGGCAGAGAACTCTTTTATAAGGGCTAAGGAGTAATGATAAAATCTTTAAAAAGTTACATAAAGTCATTCATTTTTAAATTAAATCATTAAGTCATCACCATTGAGTATAAGACAATAACAAAAAGAGTAAAGATACAGATACTATGAGATTTGCGATATTTTGTAAACAAATATATTCATTTAAAAATACCAGTTAAACAATAAAAGATATATGGTGAGTACAATTATGTATAGTTCTCTGATATTATGACGTTATGTTTGAAAAGTAAAATGGCAAAACAGATATATTCAATAATATTCAAACCCAAAAATGTCTTCATCAGACATTTCAATAAAATTGTTATAACAAATGATGGCTCCACAATAGTTGCACTTCATCGTGATCAAGGCTTTCCATATGAACATTCGAGGCCACTACCAGTAGAAGCTAAAGAAGATAACACGGTTTTGAGAATATCTGATATATCAGAAGTAAAAAGAGTTTTCAAAGATATGAAACCAGAAATTGCTAGGAAACAATTGTCTTCGCTAACTTTGACAACCGAACACAGATGGTTCCCAGGAGCTCCCGACAAGAAAGCTAAGAAAACTGAAATGAACAGACCATATTTATAAATAGTTTTATAAAAATGTAACATTTATTAGTTTCTATTAAATAATTTAATTACCTTTTCTCTGATCTCCTCCTCGAGCTTACTAGAATTCGCATGTTCCGCGAGATTTCTTAAACCTTCACTCGCCAAATGACCAGGAGCCCAGAGAATGTAGTCTGTATTATGTCTGAACCGTGGCACCCAATCGTTCTCTGGATATAATCGAGGATGCGTATTCCGAGACCAAATGCCGGTGAAGGATAACTAGAAATATTTTCTATATATTTTATTTGTTTAATACCTAGAATAATGCTAGTAACGAGAGATTTCATCCGTAGGTAGCTATAACAAAATCCCAAAGTATATTACCAATTTGCCGGATAGTGAGCTCAAGCACCATGTCAGGCGGGTTTTAACAATGATGTTATAACCTTTTTACATAATATCAAATGTATAAAGGCTATTATTATAAGGTAGATCAATATATGAACGATTTGGTGTGAGCCATATGAGTAAAATTCTATGTGGTTTCGATGGTTTTCCATTGAACATTCATTATAAAAACACAAAATTAAAAAGTTTTTTCAAAATATACTATCACTATAATTACACAAACTTTTGCAAAATTACGAAGTTATGGAAAATACAAATATTCAAGGATAACGCCGTGTAGAGTTCAACTTTGAAATGACACCTTGAATGACTCATTTTATTAAAAACCGTGAATGTTGGTATTCACATCTTACTTTTCAATAATGGTTATTGGAGACTGGCAATTATTGCTGTAAGGCGATTACCTCAACAAATAAAAGGAAAGAGTTCTGTATTTGTGCGCGCATCATTCAAACACTATCAAATTTATTTGTTTTACTTTAGACCCTTGGTCCTTATCTAAAAAATCACAGTAGCTACATTAAATATGAATTTACTAAAGATATAAAAAAAATTTAAGTGCTACGCTTTCAGCCATGTTTATTTTCTTGCCATGGAGAAGTCGAACAAGCAGTGTGAATTTCATGTTTTTTAGCTCTGTACATAAAATATATTGCTAAGGCAGACAAAGTCGAGTGTAACACCTAGTCCTAAGCATTTGTTATAGTAAATATCGAAAATTATAAACTATTATCTTTAACTGATAAGTAAGATAAAGATTAATAAAGATCCTGTAGTACATAAAAAAAATAGTGGGTGAAGTCCCTCCGCGCGGAAGAAATGAAACTTTGTAATGTGGAAATGAAAATAGGAAGGGGTAGAAATTGATTTTTAGTGAAATCATATTGTTTCTTTAAGACAAATTTTATTAACATTGCTTACAATTCACAATTAATCGCATCCTTTAAATATCATTTTCGAGTGGAGATATATCCAAATCTATAATATTTACAATGGAATTATGATAACTAAAGTAAGATATGAAATGTATGAGTTTTATTTTTTCAATATTTCTTGCAAAACTACATCAAGGAATATTGGACGCTACTCGTTGCTAACGCTCGCGCTGGTCTGTAACAGGTATACTACGCGCATGCGTTCGAGTGCCACGCATTCACTCTCGCTCTGTCTCTTTCTATTCCCCCTTAGCGTTAAACGTTTAACGCAACCTTGTTGGAAGTCGCATTAGAAGTTTCACTTCAAAGATAGATAGATACCTCATACTTAGCTTCGTCACAGATGTCGCAGTTCGAATTTATAGGTGGTGCTATATCATCTGGTTGCCTTAGATCTTCGCAAAGCTTCTGCGTCAGCGGTGTACCATCTTCGAACCACATTTCATTGTTCTCCACTACCATAGCACGTAAAGTCACGCAACCGTTGCCAGAAGGGGGAGCTAGCCAGTGTACCTGATCAAAATACAGATTACTGAGTGCTTGGAGCGATAAAACTCAGTAATAAAGCATAAATGCGTTAGGCTATGTAAAGTTGGTAAGTTGCGTTGTGGTGATCTAGTGGTTTGACCGGTGGAATATCACTCCGATGTCCGCGAGTTCGACCACCGGCATGTACCAACGAATTTTTAGGAATTCGTGTACATATACTAATTTAAATTGGTAACGCTATCGGCTGACGGTGAAGGGAATCATCGTGAGGAAACCTGAACCTGAGAAATGTTTTTGTAGTACTAATGTATGTGGGAAAACATAGAACTACGGACCGGATTTTCTCGGAGTTTAAAATCGCCAATAGGTACGTCGTGGGTTAGCGTGGTGATTATGCCCAGGAAGAGGCCTATGGTCCTACAGTGGATCTATTATAGGCTATTGATGATGTAAATTTGGCCGTGAATCACAAATACAATCACGAATTCCATTAATCATCCTCAATTTTGTGTGAAGAAAGCATCATGATGATATCATTTCTTAGTCCTAGAGGATTACAATCTTCAATTTAAATGTTGTCGCTAATCGTCAAGTATCTATTCTGTAAACACGAGATGTGTTTTGTTAGATCTTCTGTCAAACTATCATATAAAGTTAGATCAAACAGCATGTAAACTAAATCTTGATTAAATAAATAAAAAAGTTATAGAGAAACAAGTGTCTCGAAAATACGCGGTCTGCTTTTTTCTTCATTCGGGAAATTTACCTAATAGAATACGTATGCTATTCGCTGTTGGAATGATCCTACTAGATCGTACAATATATAGGCATAATCTGAACAAAGTGCAGCCATAGCAAATACCTGTATTTTAATAGTTTAAATTATTATTATTCATCAGCGACTTTTAAATCTTTTCCAAATCTGGAAAACGCTTGTTTGGCTGTCCATAAAACTTTTGATTTTCGATTTGCTTCTATAATAATTACCTAGAGTAATGACAAACTGGCACTGAATATAATGCTCGGTAGATTATACCTCTATAGAAGATTTCGTTGAAATGGTAACTTGTTCAAGAGAATAAAGACATCGGTCGCTGAACTTCGCCGTGGTGGGATTCTGAGGTCGTAAGTCTCCGGGATATAACGATATCATTCTTCTAGGATTCCTCGGATCAACTTTAGTGTCCCCTTCGGCGGATATCATGAATGCTGTGAACTGACTTTCTCCATCCGTTTCAGTTATTTGCACTAGAAAACGTTCAATTTATATATTCTATGCATCATTTACACACTATAGTAACAGCTCCACAAAGCGCGTTATATCAACAAATCCTTTCTTAAATTTTAATATCATTAAAGTTAATCTAATATTTTACAGTCTGGGTAAAGATACTGAACATAACAATAACTAACATACAGAAAAAAAAACATAGGATAAGCAAATTTTGTGTACTTATCTTTTAGAAAATGCGTTCTTAACAAAAAATGTAAAGTTCTAACTGTCGAATCAATTAAACTGACGAAGTATCAACATAAAGTTTAAAACTCTTCAAAATTAAGTACTTTGGTCGAGAGTTCTGCTATCTACTTCGGTGTAACCCACCCTATTTAAGTGTATACATCAAAGACCATTCGAACGATCCCGTGCCTATAGCCACGTAAAACTCAAATGAAAATACAATGGAATTTATCCAAAAATATTACTGTTTATTTAGTTCCAAGTAGGATGCAATAGAATACAAGGGCCGACTTTGATAAATATCTTCCTACAATTTATTTACTATTAGATTTCCTTTACCTGTGTACAATTGTTCAGGAATGTAAGCGTTGTTCTCATTATTCAGTACATATAATTTGAAGCGGCCATCGGCCTGTGACGCTTGTGTTGTCGATCCATATGGTCTTCTATCGCACCGAAAGCTACAAGCTCCATTTAAAGTAATAAGTACGCATATAATTGATAATTTTATACTGTTCATGTTCTGAAATCATTCAAAAAACTATATTACCATATGCAAGTGTGAATTCCAGGAAATATAGTACCTTTTTTTTACGTGGGGAAATTCTTTATGGATACGCCACCCTCCCGGGGGAGAGAGTGGGTTATGTCCAAGTCGCACGAACTAAAACCCCACGGTGTACCGTCAGACCGTAATTCTTGGGGCGGCAAGGGATCGATCTTAGCTAATCTGCCTTGTAGAGCCGCCCCAACGGCCCACCCGACGGTAGGTGGCCGCCGGGCTCCTACCTATAGAGAAGCAGACTGGGTACACACCAGCTGCCTCCCCTCGTCCGCCGGACCTGTGCAATGAGGAGATGGGCCCTGTGGCCCATATCCTCAGGTCCGGCTACGGTGGCGGGAGCAGTTGGGCAAAGCGCCGCTTCCTCCCACCGATCCTCCGTTGGCGGAGAGGGCCACTTAGAGGTTCTACCTCGCGGGCCCTCTCCGCCGCCTCCTTCTGCGAGATGACCTCCTCGCAGAAGGAGGCCATTGCTCGCCACGCCTGTTCGCTGCCGAGCATGGCCGGAACCACACTCGGCAGCGATAAATTAAGAAATATAGTACCTAAACTATTCCAATTAAACTATATGAATGCTTTATTATGTGGAGGGAATAGTGGCTTCAACCAGTAGGTAGTGTGGTCAAATCACTTGTTATTCACCTCCATTGATCGCGGGTTTAATATAAGGAGAGATGTGGACTGTATTTTTAGCGGTCTGCGAGGGCAAAGGTATTACGGATCCATGCTCAATCGCGGGATTCAAAGGTATACAATCGATTCAGCTGAGAAAAAGAAAACATACACACTTATTTGGCAGTGGTTGCAGCCAATCATTGGTATGAAGCTGCGGTGGAGGCACTCTTGTTTCATAGCGCCTGATAAGAACGGTATAGTGTCCGTTCACAAAATATACATATATTCACTCGTGGCGTGGGTTGCGTTAGTTCACGGCGTAGAGCGTTCACGTATCACAAACGACGCGTTGACGAAGATTAGCGCGCGCGGCTCGTACGATCGCAATGGCGGCACACGATCGCGTGATTATCATGGCGACGCAGGCGCAGCGCCCTCTCTCTAGCGGTATGTTTTAAGAAAGGATTCTCATCTAGGTGTTGGAAGGAACATTTATTGCCATCGCAGATTAACAAAACTAACTGCCTATAAAATAACTACCATTATGTATATAATCCATGCGGTAAAGCGATAATGGCTCAATGATATTCGGACACCGCGTCGATCAACGCAAGTTCAAATCGTTGTGAATGAGCCAAAGCTATCAGTGAAGGAAAACATCTTCATGAAACCAAGGCATGGTGATAGGGCTTTTCCTAAGCCCGGCAGCCTAGTTACCATCCTCAAGTTGATAATTTGTCGCTAAGCACCAATAGGAGGAGCAGGAGGAGGAGAGGGTTACTTCCCCTTTACGTTTAGCTTGTTTACCATCTTAGACTACTTCGACATTTAACATCAGAGGAGATCGTGATCAAACGCTAAAACAAAACCATATAACAAACAATATATAATCTGTATATTTAATATAGGTGAAGGGCTGCTATGTTTAACCATCTGCTTGTCTAATAAAAATAAATGTTTGTGATTTTTTAATTTAAATTGCAGATAAAGGAAACAAAATTAAGCATTGCGATTGTCAGGGTTCAGTACTACTAGACCTCATTTCTAGAATAATTTTAATTGTCCCAACATTAAGTAGATGTAATTAACTCTAGTACAATAGAATATATTGTAAACTTAATCTAAACTACTATTACAGAAAAAAAAATCTGATTTATAGAAAGCTACATTATCAGCAAGTAATATGGGTTATATTCTGTTTCCTGGAAACTATTGAAAAGCTAATCTATACTAATATTATAAAGAGAAGAGTTTGTGAGGTTGTAAGGGATAACCATTCCACGCTTACGTATTACCGCCCAACGAAGTAGGCACGAGTCGGCTAGTTAATAATAAATTAATACAGCCAAATTATACCAAAAATAAAGAAAGAGAAGAAAATGCTGCTAGGTATAATTTAAAATTACATAGCTAAAGTTAGTCCTGCGAAATATTATGAGACTACTTATGAAATAATTTTTTTTTATATATAATTCTTGATTTATAGACGATAGCAAAGATTAAATTAGTTGAAAAAAAGCAGTAGGAGACAGAGTTGCTGCTTAAGAAGAAAGATAACTTACAGATAAAATACATTTACAGTCACACGTTGCGTCGTAAACTAAGAACACTAACAAGTGGAATGAACTCAGGATGTTTTAAATAGACTAGATCATGGCTGGAAATGTTTATATTGTGTTAAATACTAGTAAAGATCAAGTTGCTTGCTTCAATTGAATAATTGAGATGGACTTGAGTATGCCGATTGGGACAATTGAAACTATAACTTTTAATGTATTAACCGTAAGAAATAGATCATTCCTTGACCTAATAACTAAGTAGTAAACTGATATTTTTCGCAATTATATATTGTCTCTCTAATAAATCATTCTAATTTGAGAAGTATGTCTGTATTATACACAATGAGAACTTCAAACGTAACGATAAAACTGAGCTATATATATTTGAACAAATATATAAAGGAAATAATACGTAAAATTGATAATTTCTATCACATTTATTTGTTTGTTCTATTAATTTGTTGTATTAAGACGATTAAATATATTATAATTAGTGTTTTAAAACAAACGGCTCCTTAATGTATGGTTGAGTGATTTATTCAGCTATGATTTTTTAAACTCTAAAGCATTTTATGAGTGTCATTGATTCATACTTCTACAGCAGGAGCAAAATACTTAACACCTTATTTACTCCTATTTTCTTGTGACAGATTGATATGGTTTCCATTGATTGTTTATTATTTCATTAAAAAGTACGATATATTTTGACAGTTTGGTCAACTTACAATAGGGATCATCATACGATTAAAAGTTCGATGTTTCTATTGATAAATCGAATAAAAAATTACATCAATTAGTTGAAAATAGTTAATATTTACTTAAATCATGCAGAAGTAAAAGAAGAAAAATTAAGTGTTTATTAGAGATTAAAAATACTATTACTATAAAACAAGCGCTAACATTTTTAAATAATTTTCGATATGCTTATTGAAATCTTCTATAGAAACTATTTTATTGACTTTTAGCTTATAACTTGCTAGTTTGTTCAGATAACGTTATTGAGATGATATAAAGTTAGTTACTATAAATTAATATTTGTAAGTAATATTCTACAACTTTCGAGACTGTACTTAATACTTTAAACACACTTCCGAAGAGTTTCATGAAATCAAGCCCTCGTATAAACATTTGACTTATCGGATTCACTTTCGTTAGCGCAAAGCCCTGTGTAGGAGTGAGCTACTCGCAAATTTATCTGAACGCCATAATATAAGGGAAACATTTTAGATGAAAAACTAAAAGTTATGTATATTTCTATAACTTATTTTTAATTACAGATGTTTTAAAATTATTTATTACAAAATTTTAATGCTTGTTTATGTTATATTCCATGCATCTTTAAATGTATTAGAACTTTAATACAATAATTCAAATTTATTCAGAATACACATATCACAGTAATATTTAAAATATAAATTAAGAGACGGTTATTTGTCTATTTGTACGAGGTGACGTAATTGCTGAAACCCACACTGGTTAATGTTATTTTCTTCCTGACTGAAACAACTTGTATTGATCAACCCAAAGGTTAAACTCCGTATAAAAATCCTAATTTTAATTAATGTCGAACACAAAATTATAACCATCGTTTTCTCAACTCCGATTGACTCTTTTATTTCTGCAAATAAAACATTCTAAGATGACATTGTTAAGTATACGTCCTTTGATCCATATATCAAATAAAATATAACGATGTTTTCACTGTATTGAATGAATTAATACAATATATCGAAGCTAATCATTGTTGTTTTTTTTTAACATATACATATCGAACATCCCTAATTTACAATTGCGGCTGTCAACTTACAGTTGTGATCTGATTCACGGAAATATAGGTAAATATAAAACGTGAGGTGTGGTTCTTTGTGGTGGTAGTATTCGTTTCAAATGATAAATAAATGTCTGCAAAACCAATAAAAATGCCGTCGGCAACTAAAGAGAAGGACTCTACCATACTTAAAATAGCAGTGGAGATGTTAAACGCGCCTGATAAGGTGCCGCAGCTCATTGAATTTGATCAAAGTCAACCTTTGTCGACCATCATCCAGCTTCTTTGCAAGCCGTGGGGTCTTCCTGATCCAGATAACTACGCCCTACAGTTCTCCGAGAGCAACAACCAAAATTATATCACAGAAAAAAACAGAAACGAGATAAAAAATGGATCTGTTTTGCGTTTAGAATTATCACCAGCGAAGACGGTGCAAGACATCCTGGTGAAAGTTAATACAGGTTCAGAGGCAGAACAGATATCAGCTTTATCAAAATTATCGCATCTGAGTAGTGACTTAACTTTTGCACTGGAGTTTATCAACAAAAAAGGTCTATCTCTCATAATAAATAATATTGAAAACGGAAAGTTTAAAGATAAACTGCTGAAATATGCGTTAGTAACCTTTGTAGAGCTTATGGATCATGGCACCATTTTTTGGGATATACTTGAAAATCAGTTTATAAACAAAGTCGCAAGTTTTGTAAGCAATCAAGCAAACACACAGGACCCTAAAGTTATACAATGCTGTTTATCTATACTAGAGAATATTGTTATGAATAGTTCAAAGAACTCTCATGTTGAGAAAGAAATTACTATACATAGTTTGATATCACATTTAAAAAATTCTCAACAAGATAGTATTATACAACAAAACGCTATTGCACTCATAAATGCAATTTTTTCAAAAGCCGACATGACAAAAAAGAAAGCTGTCGCAGATACTCTGTCTTCCAAAGATGTACGAAACGCTATTTATGAGAATCTTATTGCAAATAGTGATTATTCAAAAAATACTACAAAAGATGCATTGGGCACAGAACTGGCTCATCAGCTGTATGTATTGCAAACTTTGATGCTTGGATTACTTGAGCCAAGAATGTGTCAGAGAGCAGATTCACAGGAACAAGAATCACAAGAGAAAATAAAGGAATTAAGAAAAATTGCATTCGAAAACGACAATAATCCTAATGTAGAAGTAACAATGAGAAGACCAGTTGGTTCATACTCGAAAGACTTCAAAAAACTCGGTTTTAAATGTGAAATTGATCCGATAAAAGATTTCAATGAAGTACCACCGGGAATATTGGCTTTGGACTGTATGCTCTATTTTGCTAGAAAATATCCTGAGGATTATACAAAAATAGTATTAGAAAACAGTTGCAGAGCTGATGAACACGAGTGCCCATTTGGAAAAACAAGCGTGGCATTAGTCAGACAGCTTTGTGATATACTTCATATTGGAGAACCACCAAGTGAACAAGGACAGACATATCACCCTTTGTTCTTCACTCACGATCATCCTTTTGAAGAGCTATTCTGTATTTGCATAGTCCTGCTAAACAAAACATGGAAAGAAATGAGGGCCACTACAGAAGACTTCATTAAGGTATCAAGCGTAGTCCGGGAACAAATAAACAGAGCATTATCTGCCTCACCAAAAGGGTTCGACAAATTCAAACAAAAAGTCAATCAGCTAACATATGCCGAAATAACACAGATATGGCAACAAGAAAGGACGAATAGAGAAGTTTGGGAGTCACATGCTAGACCTATAGTGGAATTGAAGGAAAAAATCACACCAGAAATAATTGATTTAATTCAACAACAGAGATTAGGAGTTCTAGTTGGCGGGACCAGGTTTAAAAAGTATTCCTCAAAAGGTCAAAGGATAAAGGACAAGTTTTGGTTTGTCCGGTTATCCCCTAATCACAAAGTTTTACATTATGGAGATTGCGATGAGAAAAGTACACCAAGTTTAGAAGAATTGGGGAACAAACTTGCTGTGGCTGACATAAAATGCGTCATAGTAGGAAAGGACTGCCCACATATGAAAGACTTGAGAGGACGAAAAATTACACCACATTTAGCATTCAGTCTGATACTGAAATCATCTGAAATGACCTCATTAGACTTTGTTGCACCCGATGAACAGATATTCGACTATTGGACTGATGGTGTTAATGCTTTATTAAAAGAAAAAATGAATAGTAAATTATTTGAAAATGATCTGCAGACACTGTTGTCTATGGATATTAAAGTGAGATTGCTGGATGCTGAAGGTATTGATATTCCCCAAGACCCACCTCATATACCTGACGAGCCTGAGGACTACTCTTTTTTCTATGATAATAATTAAATTTTACACTTCTGGTACTTTATTGTATATGTGACATCTTAGTTGTTAATCTCTTTTCAGGGATACTGCGGTGTAGGTACATCTGCTGGTCTATGAACAATCTATTTCATATGTGGCACTGTATTACTTTTTTGATAATTTTGTATAGTATTTTGTTTTGATATTATTACGTCTTAATGAATGACAGTATATAATGTAATTGAAATTTATTTTATATAAGAAAATGATATTTTACAATTTCAGTCATTTATCATAAGTAATGAATTTTTTACATAATTTTAGTTGTAATATTTCTGTATCACAAATTATTGTCTAATAGTATTGTTAACTTATCATAGTAACTTCGTTTTAATGCATACAGAATCAAGACCAAGTATATAGATACTTATTTTAGTACTTCCTATATAACGGATGTAACTTGTTTCCAATTTAGACTTTAGGTTTTAAGACTTTAAGTTTAATTCAATGGTGATAGAGATTAAATTGCGATATATATATTGAATAAGCTTCAAGTACACCTGTTGCATACTAATCGTGTACTTGCGTAATAAAGGATGGATGTAAAATGTATACTAATTAGTTTTTAAAGGAAATGTTTTTAACAGTTTTAGCACAAAATATTTTTTATTTATAAACAAGTAAATTAGAATTATTAGAAAATGATATATTTAATTATGGCATATAAAATAATTCTCCGTTTATCGTATAAGGACTGAATTTTACACAGAAGCTTCCATTTTATGTAATGTATTGTGGCCATATACCAATATTCTTATATTTTATATACCAAAGATCGTATCTAAAGAACAAAATATATTTAAATGCATACATATGTAAAAATAAAAATTTTAAAGACAAATAAACCACTTATTATTTCATTGAAAGACTTTATAGTAATAATTTCTATACTTATATTACTTGATCTTGTAGGAAAAAATATCTTGATAATTAATAAAAAAACATTTTTTTTTGTTACAACTCTTTTAATTCAATTTTAAGTATATTATGTCAGAAAATACAGTACACTTATATGACGGCAGAAAGAGGTACTTTATCATTTAAAAAAAATTTTCAATAGGAAAATGGAGATAAATAAAATTCACCAGTATAGTTAGAATAATACTTTATACATGAGAGAGTTTACACTTAATTACTGCATTTTGGAAACTTCGAACTTGGTGTTGATTATTTCCTCGTCGGAATCTAGTAATGGAAGCGTGCTGGTCGGGATGTTCTCCTCGACCCAGCGCAGGTCGGAGTCCAGGGAGGTGGTGCCTGGCTCGGGCTGCAAGTCCCTAGCGTCCATGTCCCCTCCACTGGAACTGGTTCCGCGCATCTTCACACCATACGCGTCGTTAACAAACTGTTCCTCTTCGTCTGGAATTTACACAATGCTTGTTTTTTAGCGTTTTCGACCACAATTTCATCTGATGTTAGACGATATTATGGTGTGAGGTGGTGAAATCTCAACATAGAGAGGCTGACTCTGAAGTGCAGGTACCAAAACGCCTATAGGTGCATGTCTTTCTTGTATACAAAACAGCAGTCTTCGATGTTTTTGATGTAAAGTATTACATGAGAATGGAGAATAATTTTCAAGTGTGTGTGTGTGTATGACTGTCAGTTTGTATTCCTATATAGTGGAATGGTTTTTAACACATGAGGTGTCGTTAAATTCATCTCAATTGTGAAAGTATACTTAGGTTTGAATTTGGTGAGTAAAAAGATAAAAAACAGCAATAATTTTTTTTTTTACAAATACTCTAAAGAACAACTCGTTTGCTATTTTTAATAAACGTGGGGAAATCCCTTATGGATACACCACCCTCCCGGGGGAGAGGGTGGGTTATGTCCGAGTCGCACGGACTAAAACCCCACGGTGTACGTCTGCCGCTATAGTTGGGGCGGCACGAGATCTCTATAGACTTCATCGTGCCGCCCCAGCGGTTGGCCCAGTAGCGGAAGCGCCGCCGCCGGGCCCCGTCTTGTTAGGAGACAGCCGGGTACACACCGGCCGTCTCCTCCTTCCGCCGGACCTGTGCAATGGAAAGATGGGTCCCCCGACCCATCCTCCCCGGTCCAGCTATGGTGGGAGGAGGCGATCAAACTGCCGCCTCCTCCTGCCTGTCCTCCGTTGGCGGAGAGGGTCACTTTGAGGATCTTGCTCACGAACCCTCTCCGCCGCCTCCTTCTGCGAGACGACTTCCTCGCAGAAGGCGGCCATTGCGTTCCACACTTCCTCACTGCCGAGCATGGCCGCAACCACGCTCGGCAGTGAGAGATCTTGCCCTACCGCCGCAGCCAGAGTGTGACGTTGCTCCTCCCACGCAGCACACTCAGACAGAGTGTGCTGCGCGGTGTCCGGGTCAACGCCGCACTGATGACATACGGCAGTCGGCTCCCTGCGTGCTATCCGGTACAGGTACCAACCGAAGCAACCATGTCCGGTCAGGACCTGCACCAGTCGGAACGTCAGGGAGCCCCATCCTCTATCAAGCCAATCCGGCAGGACCGGGCGGACGGCGTCGATCGTGTATCGACCGTACCGCGCGTCCGCCAGGTCCCGCCTCCACCTTTCCACCACTTCATCCCTCTTCTCTCTTCTTCTTTCCTCTATTTCTCTGGGAGCTAGAGGCTCCCCCATCCGTTTCTTAACCGCCGTATATTGATATACGGCGGCAAGAACCTCCGCCTCTAGCTCCCAGGGAAGGGAGCCGGCCAGCACCTAATACCATAAATGTGAATGTAAATTTATTTGTTACACTTTCACGCGTTAACTATTCAATCGAGCATCATGAAAGTTTGCAGTCACATTGTCTTGAACCAGAAAAAAAACTATTCCCAAGGGTTACGACATGCAAACAAAGCCTTATGCAAAAGCGTCAGTTTTAGTTTCTTTCTTTATTTATTATCTTAATAGTGTATAGGTTCTAATAACAATTAATTTCAAACATGGTAACGACAGTTATATATTGAGTAACAAGAATTTTTATATAAAGCATTCATAGCTGAGTGAGAGAGCTTTATAAGTGTATTTTTAACATACAAATTTAAAATTGTATATACGATTAGAGGAAAAGCGAAAATTCGATTACGTGAAAAATGATATGTGTGAATACTGAGATGACGTTTGACAGGAGAGAGTGGAAAAAGAAAACACGTTGTACGACCCTACTTAGATGGGATAAGGGTCATAAGGTGATGATTTATTAAGGAAAAAAACATGTACTCACCGTCATCGTCATCATCTGCGTTGTCGAGAAGCGGCGTGAAGGCATATCTCTGATTGTTGTTAGTCGGCCGCCATAGGATCATGATTACAATTAGAACACAAGCGAACAAGATGTGCCAGTAAGCCTCGTCCATCCACACTTCCTTCCATTTCTGTAAATAAAACAAAAATATACAACTTAATCTACATCTATAACATTAACACATAAAAAAAACACAATTTCTAATTATATTATAGTTAAAAATGAACAGGGTACGTTATAAAATTACAACAAACTCTATGTATAACTAACTGAACAGGATAATCTGTCATAGATTCTGTTACAAACTTTTAATGGAATTAATTAAACGCACACAATGGATAACCAAAGGAAACAAATAGGTTTAAAACGAATGGATAGAGTTAGGCGTATAGACACAGAACGAAATTAAAACATTTATCTTGTCACGTATCAACCAACTAATATGGAGGTGGACTGGACATATGCTCCACTGCAAAAAAGTAAAATGGAGCAAACAGGTGACGGTTTGGTACCCAAGGGATGGAGCTAGAAGATGACTTCAAAATGACCTTGGGACTCTTTTGGACAAGAGTGGCAGCAGATAGAAAGCGGTGGAAAGAGTTAGAGGAGGCTTATGCCATTATATGCCTATATACTATATTATAATATCTATATTAGTACTGTTAATATGGCCAGTAATAATTAAGAAAAAAATTGAGCCGTCACGGGACGCCTGGCAGATGTGAAACATCGAAATTGTTTTGTATAAGTTATACGTGTAAAAGAACAAATTACGACAGGAATCACGTATGGCATAATGAAAAGATAAAGCATTACATATTTGTTCCATAAAATAATGACTGGTTATTTATTTTATTACATAAATATTCATTTTTATTAAATACAAAAATGCAACTAGACGTAGGCGCGGTGTGTTCGGCGGCATTTATCAAAGGGCACATTTAGTAACGAGTGGGCGACAAAACAATTTGAATCTTATGTTTATACAAATAGGGTTGCAAATGTTTTTGAGTATTTCGTTAATAGTGCAAAGTTCGTGTTTTGCGTCGCCACGTCTCGCAAAGCCAACAATCAGGTTTACCATCAAAACATTTCCTGCTACTCTAACTTTTTTGTTATAATTGTTATTTGTGTAAATATTTTTCATACATAGAACACAGTCCCAAGCGAACAAGTATTAAAATAGCGATTAATAAGTTATTGCACGTACAATTATTAAGAGTCGTAAGTATGACAAGGCCCTACGATCAATAACCGAATCCTTATAGGTACACATACCCTACTTAAAACTTTAATTTTTTTTTAAAGTAAGCTAAATTTAAATAAATACTGTATAGGCATTTTGCTGCTAAATAATTAATATTACTTCGATTCATTTACTTAAGTATTAAATATTATATGTTATAAGTATATGTTAAATATACATTACATTAATTGAGATTATTTCCTTTATGGCAGCTTCATTGTTATCTTTTTTTTTTTAATTAAAAATGTCCGAGACATTAATTAATCTGTTTTGCCACCCCCCCAGTGTTGTGGTGTGAATATATAAACATAATGAATACTCACAGTTATACACTGCAGCACTCTGTATGCTTTTATCGAGTACAGCATAAATACAACTGAAGATATCACAGCGAATATCAAAGTATTTGTGAAATGTCTATAAAGGGACAACTTTATTGCGTTTCTGAAACATTTAAAAATAAATTCATTAATTAATATATCTCTTTTAATATATATACATGAAAATGTTAATATCAGGTAGTCATTCAATTGCGATGACAAATTTACTGGTAAGAATTCTGATTTACCAATTACGATATACTAATTATAGATTATCTATATATGAGGCATTCCACGCCAAATGGGATGGTTTGAATTATTTTTTATTCCCTCAATTTTGTGATATGTTTTAGTACCCCTCAAATTAAATGGTTAATGATTTTTTAATTGCTTAATTTAATTGCAAAAGATTTTTTGGGCATATGTTTTTTTTTCTTAAAAACGGTCCAAAATAGATCTCTTTTTTTTAAATATTGTTTTTGCATGGACTTGATGAAAAAAAAAATAAAGAAATTTAGATTTTTTTTATTAAGATTTTTGAATTATAAACTTTAAATCGAGTTTTAAATATGTACATTCATATTTTAAAACTCGATTTTTTTAATTATCTTAAACTTCTATCCATTTCTTCACTTTTAAGACCGATCTGGTAATGGGATTTCTGTGGTAAACTACTTTTTTTTCGATATTTGAAATCGCCAAGAGTAATAAAAAAATCTCAAATTCACCAGGAGAGCTATTTTGAGTGATACTAAAATATATCACAAAATTGGGGAATTAAAAAAATATATTCTTCTGCCATCTGATTTGGCGTAGAATGTATTTTTATATCCATTTTGTCATCCATAACTTTTTTAATCACATTTAGATCGTTCTTTTTCTTGACTTCACCTGTCTCTGTCATAATTATGTTAGAATGTCATATTATTCACTATCTGTGCCCATGACTTCGTCCGCTTGGGACCTAATGTACCTTTCTCTCGTACTTAAGTCACGTCGTCATTAAAATTATAACTAACTTTTGATAGCACGAACCGATTATAATGAAACTAAGGCTATATGTTCTCGAAGATATGCTTTATGATTTTCTTGAAGAGATTTTATCAAGAACGCAGTACTTGAGCAGTGATGCGTGTTCAAACAAACAGATAAGTCATTTCTAAAATTATTGAAATGTATTTTATTAGTTATTCCTAGACACCTGCAACAATTAAAAAAAAATCTAAAAAGTTCTACGTTAGATTTACATTATTATATGTATAGATGTTACCTCCGGAGCTGCAGCGTTCGCATAGTGTGCGAGAGTGACACGAAGACCCACCAGCAGATGGCGCTGTCGAGGAGTGAGATGGGCACCTCCGAGAGCAGCAGGTCGCGGTTGGACTCGTCCGCCTTGTGGTGCAGCCGCAGCCACGCGTTAATAGCCCCAAGCACACCCCAGAGTACGCCCGTGCCCACTACGCGCTGTAACGCTGGACCCAGCCGAGGCCTACCAACAATCGTACCGATACACAATAGCCCCCACGATAATTCCCGAACTTGCAGATTCGGCATACCAACTCCCGCGTGCCCACTACGCGCTGTAACGCTGGACCCAGCCGAGGCCTACCAACAATCGTACCGATACACAATAGCCCCCACGATAATTCCCGAACTTGCAGATTCGGCATACCAACTCCCGCGCCGATACACAATAGCGCCCACGATAATTCCCGAACATGCCGATTCGGCATACTAACTCCCGCACCGATACATAATAGCCCCCACGATAATTTCCAAACTTGCAGATTCGGCATATAATACGCGCACCGATACATAATAGCCCTCACTCACAATAAACCTCGAACTTGCAGATACAGAATACTAACACCCGCACCTATACACAATAATTCCCGAACTTGCAGATTCGGCATACCAAATCCCGCGCCGATACACAATAGCGCCTACGATAATTCCCGAACATGCCGATTCGGCATACTAACTCCCGCACCGATACATAATAGCCCCCACGATAAATTCCAAACTTGCAGATTCGGCATACTATTACGCGCACCGATACACAATAGCCCTCACTCACAATAAACCTCGAACTTGCAGATACAGAATACTAACACCCGCACCTATACACAATAATTCCCGAACTTGCAGATTCGGCATACCAACTCCCGCGCCGATACACAATAGCGCCCACGATAATTCCCGAACATGCCGATTCGGCATACCAACTCCCGCGCCGATACACAATAGCCCCCACGATAATTCCCGAACTTGCAGATTCGGCATACCAACTCCCGCGCCGATACACAATAGCGCCCACGATAATTCCCGAACATGCCGATTCGGCATACCAACTCCCGCGCCGATACACAATAGCCCCCACGATAATTCCCGAACTTGCAGATTCGGCATACCAACTCCCGCGCCGATACACAATAGCGCCCACGATAATTCCCGAACATGCCGATTCGGCATACCAACTCCCGCGCCGATACACAATAGCGCCCACGATAATTCCCGAACTTGCAGATTCGGCATACCAACTCCCGCGCCGATACACAATAGCGCCCACGATAATTCCCGAACATGCCGATTCGGCATACCAACTCCCGCGCCGATACACAATAGCCCCCACGATAATTCCCGAACTTGCAGATTCGGCATACCAACTCCCGCGCCGATACACAATAGCGCCCACGATAATTCCCGAACATGCCGATTCGGCATACCAACTCCCGCGCCGATACACAATAGCCCCCACGATAATTCCCGAACTTGCAGATTCGGCATACCAACTCCCGCGCCGATACACAATAGCGCCCACGATAATTCCCGAACATGCCGATTCGGCATACCAACTCCCGCGCCGATACACAATAGCCCCCACGATAATTCCCGAACTTGCAGATTCGGCATACCAACTCCCGCGCCGATACACAATAGCGCCCACGATAATTCCCGAACATGCCGATTCGGCATACCAACTCCCGCGCCGATACACAATAGCCCCCACGATAATTCCCGAACTTGCAGATTCGGCATACCAACTCCCGCGCCGATACACAATAGCGCCCACGATAATTCCCGAACATGCCGATTCGGCATACTAACTCCCGCACCGATACATAATAGCCCCCACGATAATTTCCAAACTTGCAGATTCGGCATATAATACGCGCACCGATACATAATAGCCCTCACTCACAATAAACCTCGAACTTGCAGATACAGAATACTAACACCCGCACCTATACACAATAATTCCCGAACTTGCAGATTCGGCATACCAACTCCCGCGCCGATACACAATAGCGCCCACGATAATTCCCGAACATGCCGATTCGGCATACTAACTCCCGCACCGATACATAATAGCCCCCACGATAATTTCCAAACTTGCAGATTCGGCATATAATACGCGCACCGATACATAATAGCCCTCACTCACAATAAACCTCGAACTTGCAGATACAGAATACTAACACCCGCACCTATACACAATAATTCCCGAACTTGCAGATTCGGCATACCAACTCCCGCGCCGATACACAATAGCGCCCACGATAATTCCCGAACATGCCGATTCGGCATACTAACTCCCGCACCGATACATAATAGCCCCCACGATAATTTCCAAACTTGCAGATTCGGCATATAATACGCGCACCGATACATAATAGCCCTCACTCACAATAAACCTCGAACTTGCAGATACAGAATACTAACACCCGCACCTATACACAATAATTCCCGAACTTGCAGATTCGGCATACCAACTCCCGCGCCGATACACAATAGCGCCCACGATAATTCCCGAACATGCCGATTCGGCATACTAACTCCCGCACCGATACATAATAGCCCCCACGATAATTTCCAAACTTGCAGATTCGGCATATAATACGCGCACCGATACATAATAGCCCTCACTCACAATAAACCTCGAACTTGCAGATACAGAATACTAACACCCGCACCTATACACAATAATTCCCGAACTTGCAGATTCGGCATACCAACTCCCGCGCCGATACACAATAGCGCCCACGATAATTCCCGAACATGCCGATTCGGCATACTAACTCCCGCACCGATACATAATAGCCCCCACGATAATTTCCAAACTTGCAGATTCGGCATATAATACGCGCACCGATACATAATAGCCCTCACTCACAATAAACCTCGAACTTGCAGATACAGAATACTAACACCCGCACCTATACACAATAATTCCCGAACTTGCAGATTCGGCATACCAACTCCCGCGCCGATACACAATAGCGCCCACGATAATTCCCGAACATGCCGATTCGGCATACTAACTCCCGCACCGATACATAATAGCCCCCACGATAATTTCCAAACTTGCAGATTCGGCATATAATACGCGCACCGATACATAATAGCCCTCACTCACAATAAACCTCGAACTTGCAGATACAGAATACTAACACCCGCACCTATACACAATAATTCCCGAACTTGCAGATTCGGCATACCAACTCCCGCGCCGATACACAATAGCGCCCACGATAATTCCCGAACATGCCGATTCGGCATACTAACTCCCGCACCGATACATAATAGCCCCCACGATAATTTCCAAACTTGCAGATTCGGCATATAATACGCGCACCGATACATAATAGCCCTCACTCACAATAAACCTCGAACTTGCAGATACAGAATACTAACACCCGCACCTATACACAATAATTCCCGAACTTGCAGATTCGGCATACCAACTCCCGCGCCGATACACAATAGCGCCCACGATAATTCCCGAACATGCCGATTCGGCATACCAACTCCCGCGCCGATACACAATAGCCCCCACGATAATTCCCGAACTTGCAGATTCGGCATACCAACTCCCGCGCCGATACACAATAGCGCCCACGATAATTCCCGAACATGCCGATTCGGCATACCAACTCCCGCGCCGATACACAATAGCCCCCACGATAATTCCCGAACTTGCAGATTCGGCATACCAACTCCCGCGCCGATACACAATAGCGCCCACGATAATTCCCGAACATGCCGATTCGGCATACCAACTCCCGCGCCGATACACAATAGCCCCCACGATAATTCCCGAACTTGCAGATTCGGCATACCAACTCCCGCGCCGATACACAATAGCGCCCACGATAATTCCCGAACATGCCGATTCGGCATACCAACTCCCGCGCCGATACACAATAGCCCCCACGATAATTCCCGAACTTGCAGATTCGGCATACCAACTCCCGCGCCGATACACAATAGCGCCCACGATAATTCCCGAACATGCCGATTCGGCATACCAACTCCCGCGCCGATACACAATAGCCCCCACGATAATTCCCGAACTTGCAGATTCGGCATACCAACTCCCGCGCCGATACACAATAGCGCCCACGATAATTCCCGAACATGCCGATTCGGCATACCAACTCCCGCGCCGATACACAATAGCCCCCACGATAATTCCCGAACTTGCAGATTCGGCATACCAACTCCCGCGCCGATACACAATAGCGCCCACGATAATTCCCGAACATGCCGATTCGGCATACTAACTCCCGCACCGATACATAATAGCCCCCACGATAATTTCCAAACTTGCAGATTCGGCATATAATACGCGCACCGATACATAATAGCCCTCACTCACAATAAACCTCGAACTTGCAGATACAGAATACTAACACCCGCACCTATACACAATAATTCCCGAACTTGCAGATTCGGCATACCAACTCCCGCGCCGATACACAATAGCGCCCACGATAATTCCCGAACATGCCGATTCGGCATACTAACTCCCGCACCGATACATAATAGCCCCCACGATAATTTCCAAACTTGCAGATTCGGCATATAATACGCGCACCGATACATAATAGCCCTCACTCACAATAAACCTCGAACTTGCAGATACAGAATACTAACACCCGCACCTATACACAATAATTCCCGAACTTGCAGATTCGGCATACCAACTCCCGCGCCGATACACAATAGCGCCCACGATAATTCCCGAACATGCCGATTCGGCATACTAACTCCCGCACCGATACATAATAGCCCCCACGATAATTTCCAAACTTGCAGATTCGGCATATAATACGCGCACCGATACATAATAGCCCTCACTCACAATAAACCTCGAACTTGCAGATACAGAATACTAACACCCGCACCTATACACAATAATTCCCGAACTTGCAGATTCGGCATACCAACTCCCGCGCCGATACACAATAGCGCCCACGATAATTCCCGAACATGCCGATTCGGCATACTAACTCCCGCACCGATACATAATAGCCCCCACGATAATTTCCAAACTTGCAGATTCGGCATATAATACGCGCACCGATACATAATAGCCCTCACTCACAATAAACCTCGAACTTGCAGATACAGAATACTAACACCCGCACCTATACACAATAATTCCCGAACTTGCAGATTCGGCATACCAACTCCCGCGCCGATACACAATAGCGCCCACGATAATTCCCGAACATGCCGATTCGGCATACTAACTCCCGCACCGATACATAATAGCCCCCACGATAATTTCCAAACTTGCAGATTCGGCATATAATACGCGCACCGATACATAATAGCCCTCACTCACAATAAACCTCGAACTTGCAGATACAGAATACTAACACCCGCACCTATACACAATAATTCCCGAACTTGCAGATTCGGCATACCAACTCCCGCGCCGATACACAATAGCGCCCACGATAATTCCCGAACATGCCGATTCGGCATACTAACTCCCGCACCGATACATAATAGCCCCCACGATAATTTCCAAACTTGCAGATTCGGCATATAATACGCGCACCGATACATAATAGCCCTCACTCACAATAAACCTCGAACTTGCAGATACAGAATACTAACACCCGCACCTATACACAATAATTCCCGAACTTGCAGATTCGGCATACCAACTCCCGCGCCGATACACAATAGCGCCCACGATAATTCCCGAACATGCCGATTCGGCATACTAACTCCCGCACCGATACATAATAGCCCCCACGATAATTTCCAAACTTGCAGATTCGGCATATAATACGCGCACCGATACATAATAGCCCTCACTCACAATAAACCTCGAACTTGCAGATACAGAATACTAACACCCGCACCTATACACAATAATTCCCGAACTTGCAGATTCGGCATACCAACTCCCGCGCCGATACACAATAGCGCCCACGATAATTCCCGAACATGCCGATTCGGCATACTAACTCCCGCACCGATACATAATAGCCCCCACGATAATTTCCAAACTTGCAGATTCGGCATATAATACGCGCACCGATACATAATAGCCCTCACTCACAATAAACCTCGAACTTGCAGATACAGAATACTAACACCCGCACCTATACACAATAATTCCCGAACTTGCAGATTCGGCATACCAACTCCCGCGCCGATACACAATAGCGCCCACGATAATTCCCGAACATGCCGATTCGGCATACTAACTCCCGCACCGATACATAATAGCCCCCACGATAATTTCCAAACTTGCAGATTCGGCATATAATACGCGCACCGATACATAATAGCCCTCACTCACAATAAACCTCGAACTTGCAGATACAGAATACTAACACCCGCACCTATACACAATAATTCCCGAACTTGCAGATTCGGCATACCAACTCCCGCGCCGATACACAATAGCGCCCACGATAATTCCCGAACATGCCGATTCGGCATACTAACTCCCGCACCGATACATAATAGCCCCCACGATAATTTCCAAACTTGCAGATTCGGCATATAATACGCGCACCGATACATAATAGCCCTCACTCACAATAAACCTCGAACTTGCAGATACAGAATACTAACACCCGCACCTATACACAATAATTCCCGAACTTGCAGATTCGGCATACCAACTCCCGCGCCGATACACAATAGCGCCCACGATAATTCCCGAACATGCCGATTCGGCATACTAACTCCCGCACCGATACATAATAGCCCCCACGATAATTTCCAAACTTGCAGATTCGGCATATAATACGCGCACCGATACATAATAGCCCTCACTCACAATAAACCTCGAACTTGCAGATACAGAATACTAACACCCGCACCTATACACAATAATTCCCGAACTTGCAGATTCGGCATACCAACTCCCGCGCCGATACACAATAGCGCCCACGATAATTCCCGAACATGCCGATTCGGCATACTAACTCCCGCACCGATACATAATAGCCCCCACGATAATTTCCAAACTTGCAGATTCGGCATATAATACGCGCACCGATACATAATAGCCCTCACTCACAATAAACCTCGAACTTGCAGATACAGAATACTAACACCCGCACCTATACACAATAATTCCCGAACTTGCAGATTCGGCATACCAACTCCCGCGCCGATACACAATAGCGCCCACGATAATTCCCGAACATGCCGATTCGGCATACTAACTGCCGCACCGATACATAATAGCCCCCACGATAATTTCCAAACTTGCAAATTCGGCATATAATACGCGCACCGATACATAATAGCCCTCACTCACATTAAACCTCGAACTTGCGGATACAGAATACTAACAACCGCACCTATACACAATAATTCCCGAACTTGCAGATTCGGCATACCAACTCCCGCGCCGATACACTGTATCGGTGCGCGTATTATATGCCGAATTTGCAAGTTTGGAAATTATCGTGGGGGCTATTATGTATCGGTGCAGCAGTTAGTATGCCGAATCGGCCCCACGATAATTCCCGAACATGCCGATTCGTCATACTAACTCCCGCACCGATACATAATAGCCCCCACGATAATTTCCAAACTTGCAGATTCGGCATATAATACGCGCACCGATACACAATAGCCCTAACGATAACCCCCGACAATATAAAAAAGAGGAGGTTCTGTAATTCGTTCATATTCAGTCGGATGACACTTCTATTTTTCTATCACGTTTATTTGTCAAGTTATGGGCTTCTAAATATATAACAAACAAACAAAAAATATAAAACAGTTATATTTGAAGTTCGGATTTTTAAGAAGTGGTTTTTCGAATTGAACAAATTTACAATTTAATATTAAACACAACATTGTATTTAAAAAAATAATTGATTTTTAATAAAATAAAGTGAAACTTGAAAAAAAAATTGTATGTACCAAACAGTAAGTGTTCTATTAACTATTCGATTGTAGTTTGTATTTTTTTTTGGTACTTCAGGACTTCGTTATTTATAAATCGATTTGGAAAATTCTTTTTTATTAGAAAAGGGACATTTTAATTTCATTAGTACGACATCTTGGATTTCGAAGACACACGGAATCTCTTAATAATCGTACAGGAAATGTGTAGTGATCGAAATTGGTAGGTTTACATTAATTCATTGTGGTAGTTTACATACGCCCAAACAGGATGATACATATTAATATCGAAGCATTTTCATAATATCGAAAAACAACTAAACCTACTAAGGCAACATTAGACATTAATAGGTACATTTAACCAGTACAGTTCTCATTTTAAAAGTTGCATTATATTTTATGTGTATTTTATGTTTTGATATAAAATAGAGTTAAAAAAGCGATCAATGTAGTTACTAAAATGTCATTTAAAAAATAACTGTATCCCCTTAATTAAATCCCGATACAAAACATATTTTTTGTATCTGAGAAATATCATCAATTATTGGGTAACATTTATCGATAATTCCTAAATATACTATCGTTAGAAAAAAATCGCCATATCTTTACAAATCGATTCAATTATTGCTATAATTTTGAAAATCTCACAACTTTATAAAATATTATGAAAAACTGTAAAAAAATCACTTACTTGACAATACCAAAACCGAGCGACACAATAATGACTAGCATTCGAGATAACGCTCTCTTACACACGGATATCCATTCAGCGAACATGTATACTTCTGCGTTAAAATATCTGAAAACAGGACGAATTTCTTCTTTAAGACGTATTTCTTCTTTCAACATCAAAAGCAGAATATTAATTCAATGTTAAATAAATATTATTTAAATATGCAATTCCCGTAATTACGTATTTCGCAAGAGCAAGTTTGTAGCAAAAATACCTAATATTCGAATGATGACACGACACAGGTGCCTCTGTGCACGTAATATTAAAATCTAGAAGAATACTCATCCCAGTTTATTACGTTATGAATTTACTATTTTGAAAAACATTTAGCCAGTTTTGTTATCGCTTTGTTCTCGTGAAAGACTTAAATATTGGATGATTGCGTGTGTTTGATTGCTTGAATTTTATCGATACTTCTTGTCACATCACTACACTTTACACTCGTTGCCTTTTACTTTTCATTAATCTGTTGTGTCTAAAGTTTCTTGTGAAAACATATTAACCTTTTTAAATGAAAAGATGTGTCCCATCTGTTAACATAATAAACAGAAAAGTCGTAGGTTGTGGAATTTTCTTATAATAAAACGATATATCCCACCGACTAGTCATCACCATTTAACATCATCATCAGCCTGTAAAAGACCCACTGCAGGGCCATAGGCCTCTTCCTAAAGAAAAGTATGGGCATAACCATCACGCCAGCTCGCGACGTATTGGCGATTTCAAACTGCGGGAAATCATAGTTCTGTAGTTTCCCAATACGCTGGTACTAAAAGACCATTTCTAGGGTTCAGGTTTCCTTACGATGTTTTCCTTCGTCGTCAGCCAATAGTTTTACCAATTTAAATGTGTGTGAACTCCGAAAAACTCCTCGATATATTCCAGAATCCAAAGCTGCGGACATCGGATTAACATTCCACAGGTTGTCAAACCATCTCATCCATCCATTCTACATTAGTTTATTTTTAATCCCACTTAGCAACATTCGTTAATGGTTGCTAACCCTGGCCGTAGTTACTACCGTATTAGCCACATCAAGTTCCCTGAGTTACAAGGGCCCAGATCTTTGTAGGTAAAAATTCGTATAAATTAGTGGTTACCCAAAACCACTAATCCTATTTGTAGAGGCTTCTAGTATTTCTAAGTTTTAGTGGTGTCTAGGTGCCATGTTATGGAAAGTACGATATAATTCAGATGTAAGAAGCTCCCTACAAAAAAAATCGATATTACGCCCCTTAAAAACTTATATTGGTACATCTTTGAACAGATCGTTTTTAAACAACTATAACTAATAAAAACAGGATGTGTCTTATCAAGATAGAAGAGAAACTTTTGTATTACAGGGAAACATTTTAGTTAAAAAAAATACAATAAGAAGTTAATATCACGCGGTATTCCCAGGCAGTCAACCATCCAATGACTGCGCCCGACGTTATTTAACTTCGGTGATCGAACGTGAACGTGTGTTTTCAACACTGCACCCGACAGTGTTCATCCCCACCAGTTTTAGTGAAAAAAAAAAAATGGTCGCCGATCAAAGTTTCAAAGCCCTCCGATTCTTTTAAGTGTCATTCTATCAGCAGTTTTCAAGGTAAAGCTGGTACACTCACCCAGAACGATTAATGGAAGAGTAGACACCGTAGTAGGTGGAACTTTCTAGCATACCGAGCAACGCGACCGCCCCGATCCAGTACTGTATGCGCAACAAGTCGCGCCACTGTAGCGCGCACACTAACAACCAACCCGTACACATGACTGTGTACAGCCCGCACATAACCCCGAAGAACTGAGGAAAGTATACTAGGTGTTAGGTTAATCGCTTACAATATTGTAAGAAATGATAGTTCATGGTTACATTTAACACATAAAACAATAATATTAAAATAAATACTAATTAACAACAGAGAGAACCCAAGTCAAAATTTGTTCTAAGACTTTTAAAAGTATAAACATAAACATAATAAGCCTAGGTGCAATGACCGGTGCCGAAAGCTGCAAGGAGCGACCCGGAGTTAATAACCTTCTATAATAAAACGGACAATAAACCCTTTTGTTTTATTTATGCCGTTCCCACGTTCACTTTCTTTCCACCCGACAGTCATTGACACTTTTTTAACATAGACGCGTAGAGGATTGCGTATTATTTTTGATAGAGATCTAGACAATTAGGTCAAATATAAAGCATCTATTCTTTTTTAATTGATTTAGAACGAGAATCGAGTACTGAGTATCCTCCATAAATATTGCTACTGTCTAAACTTTCAGCCTGTATATTTTTTTATATTATACACGAATTGTATCAGCACTCGTTTAGATACTGAGAAGACATCGGACAGGGTGGGAGAGTGGAAAAGGAAACCCATTGTGCCGACCCTACTTTTATTTATTTTATTTTTGGCAACTAATCTTCTAGTAGATTATTACTGCCATTGTCCAGTTGGTATATCAAAGTTTCTTGCAATCATTTCGATGTACTAACAAGATGGTGCCGTCTTGTTAGAAGTTTTCGAGGAGCTTTTGTGGCAAGTCAGAATCCATGCATCGTGCTCCGTGGCATTATTTCTCCTCCAAATCACTTGTGCACAATAACCAAAGCATATTACGTAAAAAACCACAATTATATCAAAATATAGAACCAAATAACACAAGATTATGAATAAAATATAAAAACCACTACATGATATTCCAAGATTCCGCTAAAAACTCAGCCCTACTTAGGTGGGATAAGGATATGATGAACTGCCTGTACTCATCTTTTACGCATTCATAATTTTTTACTCATATTTTATCATTTCTAAAGCAATCACTCAAGCAGATACTATAAATAAAGCTACCAATGCTAAAGCCTACAGAAAAGTTGTAAGGCTAAAAGATCCCAAGATCACACTTCGTAACTATATAATAATAATCATAAATCCAATGGTACAACAGAATAATCCCAAGGAGGGTTGATGTCAGGCAGGCGGCCGATCGTAAAAATTAAGCCAAATCATATACCACAACATGACAAACATGTTGTACCGACCCTACTTATGTGGGATAAGAGTAAGAAGAAGATTTTATCATTTCTAAAAGTGTTAGTTATAACTAGTAAGCAAAATTCATATTTTTTGATTATACATATTATTATTATTCCTTTTTTTTATAATGTATGCATTGAAATTAGGAATGTGCGATTTATGAGAATAATTTGACACCGCATCGAACTAAATAACTCGATTTGAAATTCGAACTGTTCGAATAATTCAAATTACTCCATTTGGATTATTAAAATAATTTCAATTATATGAATAATTCAAACTATTTTAATGATTTTAACTAATTAGACATTTATAAGATAATAAATAATTATTAATATACAAAATTAGTTTAATAAATTCGTCTGTTAGTCAAAGAAACTTTAATTAATATATTTAGAAAATTTATATTAAATAAGAAAGTACACTGTTTATCATATAAATTAATTAATTAAAGTTTTTATGCGAAAAAAATATATTGGTAAATATATCTTTTCTTATAACTATTAGTTTAATAATTCTTCCTTATTTAAAAAAGATTCGAATTCGTTTTATTCAATGTGTTCGAATTATTCGAATAATCGATTCGAGCATTATTTGCACACCCCTAATTAAAATCAAAAACATTTGGGAGGCAACATTATTGACATATAACAGACCTGAAAATTAATCACTCATCAGATTCAATGACCAATATTTAATTTTATAAGTTCCTTTATACCTATATTCTTTAGTTTTACACATACTATACAAAGAATTATGTTTTTTAGAAGATAACATTCGAATTCAGTATTCAGTAAGTCCATAATATAGTCAATATAATTACTCACCGGCAATAATGGCCAAATGGCAGCCGACAAGTAACCTGACGGGCCCACCATTTCAATGCGAACGAACGCATTAAATTTCATATTACTTTGCACTGACATCCTCAGCATGTATATACCCTCCTTATCCACTGTTCGTAAGGGGGGCAATTTCTAAAACATTAAAAATATTACTACGACCCCTTCAAAATCAATGAACACGCCTTATCGGTTCTGGAATCTTCGAATACTCTATCTGGAAAGTTTGAAATACACATTTTTCTTTTGGCAGGTAAAGAAAGTTCTTGAATGAATAAGAATTATTAACAATGACAGTTAAGAGATGCAAGTGATACTAGCTTATAAAATAAATGGAAAGTGGCACTCAAGCCCACTCGCCTCTACTCGAATTTTCTTTTTAAAATAATTGAATGGTAGACATATTTTCATGCAATACAAATCAAACCCTACTATTAGTTTTTTGCTTATAAATTAGTATTATTTTCAAAGTATCAAATGCTTCTGTAAATCTTTACAGTAATTCCCATTGTAATTTTGTACTAATAAATGTAAAAATAATTGTGTATAAGGAATTAAAAGAATAATAAAGTATACAAATTGCATATTGTTTTCAAACACGTGAATATGTAAAAGATTGAAGAATCTTTGAAGTGTTGTGTAAGAAGATAAGGTATAAAAAAGGTCTTTGAAATGCAGTGTAAGAAGGTAAGATGTAAGAAAGTGACGTGTAAAATGAAAAACACAAGAGACTTTAATACTCACAGACTGTGATGTAATGGCAGTCTGTAACTTAACGTCCTCTGGAAGACTCTTCCCACCGTCGAAAATAAGCGTACTATTACTTTGGCATGTCAGTGTTTCTTGCACAGACATCTTTTGCAAGATCGAGCTATTCGAGACTTTGCTTGAACATTCCACTATTTGCTGGAAAAAAAGCCCTATATTCATCTAAATCATCCTATAACCAAACATATGTGGATAAAAAAAAGAAGTTCCAGTATCATGTTCTTAACTTGTCCAGTAAACTGACAGTGGTTAACCTTCTGGTTAGGGAGTATATATATGTGCTGAAGTCCATCCATCTGGCGTTTCGAGCCCCATTTTGCGGGGCTGGACCGCGTAGTGCTGGGGCGGCGGCGGTGCTAGGCCGGCTGCTCCACAATATAGGGGGGCCGAGTGCTGGGTGCCGCCAACTCTATATGGGAGTCGTATGAGTGATGGCTGCCTACGGGGCACCGGTGTGAGCCGACACCCTTGGTGCCGCCAATGTGCGTGCGCTGCGCAGTGCGCAACGCATTGTGGCATTGAGGGCGATCCGAGCATATCGCACGGTGTCCTCGACGGCGGCTTTCGCGCTCGCCGGCTCCTTGCCCTGCGAGCTGGAGGCGAATGTTCTCGCCGCCGTGTATGGATTAGGAGGGTGAAGTATCCATAATGGATTTCCCCACGTTAATAATAAAATATTATAATCCAAAAACTAAGGATATAGCTCGAGAAATGACTGTTCATCTTAGTGACAAACGAGTACCATCATAGGATAATATTTTTTCTCTGTACTTTATAGGTTTTGACCATAATCTCATGTGATGTTAAATGACAATGTGGTCTAAAACAGTGAATACGCTAAAGCTAGAGGACGCTGCTTGTCATGTGCAACTGCTGGAACATCATCAGGTGCTTAGCGACAGATTTTCAATTCGAGGGTGGTAGCTAGCCATGTGCACTTAGAAAAAGCCCTACAAATGGTATGGTTTTATGAGGCTCAGCTACGGTTTCATCACGATCTTTTACTTCACCGAGAACTCCGACTCATTGTCAAGAATTCGCGTCGATCGACACGGTTTCCGAATACGCTATAATAGCGGTACGCCAAGATAGCCGTTTTAGTTCGTGGGGCGGTAATAGGCATTATCAAGCTACACCTTTTTACTACAACTCAATCATATATCTCTCATCGTTAAGGCAGCGTTCGTAAGAAACGTATTCGTTCGACCATTTTTTCTCCGACTCCCCAGATATTGCTGCCTACAACCTCACAAACTTTACCTCTTTATGATATTAGTATAGATAACATAATTAGTTAATAGCTTCTGCCCGCGACTTCGTACGCGTGGAATAGTTATTTTGCGCTAAGACGCAGCGGAAGTTCTGAAGAGGAAAAAATACCCCGAGTTTGCAACATTCTTCATTGCTGCACCGCTCCTATGGGTCTTAGCGTGATGATATATAGTCTATAACCTTCCCTGATAAATGAGCTATATAACACTGAAAGAATTTTCCAAATCGGACCAGTAGTTCCTGAGCTTACCCCTTACAACGTCACAAGCTCGCAAACTGTACCTCTTTATAATATTAATATAGATATAGTAGCTAGCAAAACTACCAACACCTCCGGCAAACTCGCATCAATGTTTAATTCAAAACTAACCAAGATTTTATTACTTATATTTTTGTAGAAAATAAATCGATATTTCACATAACTATTGTAATGTGTCAAATCGGACATCATAGCGTGCCGCTATTATAATCATAATTGCTTCTTATACGGATTCTACATTCACGAGACCTACCACTTTATTGGGTATTAAGATGCAACAATATGTATCCAAAATACCTGTTCAAAGTAGTGGAAATAATCTGGGGAACATAACGTCGGTATCCATTCGTATGTCACATTCATTGGTACAACTGCATCACAGTGCACTGAAAGAGAATAAAAGTTATTTCATTTTAACATCAAACGAATTTACTTATCACCACACAACATTTTATGGATAAAATAACTAATAATATTATGTGGATATTATGGATGAATCATTTCCAAACAAATAATACTTGAAAGAGACTATTGACCTAGTGTGGTTATCTGTAATAATCGGATAACTCTAATATTCTATCAAATATTGTGATAAGAGTTTAGAAACTAGATAGCATTCTAACTTGAAACAGTACAGTAAAACATTTCCTAATTATATTTATTTTATGTATATATCTATATAATGTATACAGGTGTGTTGTATACAATACAATGATTATAAAGCAAAAAAACTCAAACAGCAAAGATGGAAGGAATTTATGATCTACCTATCTAATTTAGTTGATCATAGTAATTGTCCTTGCTACATCAAATGCTGTATTTGCATTATAAACCACTTGGAGTAATTAATGGGTTTTTCTTCCTTTCAAACATTTAGAAGTATGAAAACTTATAAACGTTTGGATTTACTTCAGCAACTTATTAAGGAGAGCCATATAGTGTTTTATTGTGTGTAGGAGTGTTATCTATTGATAACAAAAATGAACTATACTGTGAAATACTACTGATTGGGTTGATAGCTTTAATGGAAATTACAAGTTACAGTTTTAGATACCTTAACTGAATATTTGCTAATATAAGATTAGAAATTGTTGATTATTTCATAAGCCTTCAAAAACATTAACACCATGATTTTAAAATGAAAATGTATATTATCTGTTACTACTTCATAGTACCACTAATATTAATATAAAGACACAAATGGTATACTGCAGTCGCATGTTTCTTTATTCCAAGTGACAATATAAATTACCATCATATATAAAGCAGCCCAAAGCCCATAACTTGACAAATAAACATCATGGAAAAAAAATGTGTATTCACATTCATACCTACAAGATCAATTTTTTTTCTACCTGCCCACACTATTGGTCTAGCAAGGCCTTAACAGCCTCTGGACTACTCCTACAAGATTAAATTAGGCTGTGTATTAATGGACCGGATGGATGGATTATTAATTATTAATTCCGGACCTCACTTTTTCTTTCTTTCTCAGCTTCATGTCTAATGCCCCAACTGTGATAAACCCTTTTTGCACATATCAAATGTGATATAGTCAAAAATTGTTTGTTTAATTTTATAATAGTAGCTTCAAAAAATCATTATAATATTTTGTTCATTAAAAAAGCCCAGTACATTTCAGTAAAATACATATAATTTTGCATAAATTTTATGTAAAACAAATATGGCATAAATAAACCAAAATGCTCAACTAAATAAATGTTAAATACAATGCTATTATTATTACCTTATATAAATGAATACTTACTGGCTATTATCAGCTTGGAACCATTGAATAATGATTTAGCTAATGTGAATGTGCACTTTTCCTGTAAACAAATGGTAAATTTTTCTCACATAAATTAGATTGATAGAACTGGTACCATTTTGTTTGATAATGTTGATACAATTGGCTTTATTTGTTAACAGATCACATAAACTGGCAAGATAAACACTTGTCTGGCCCACGGATTACAGATTTCACTTCTAAGTCGAAAACAATACGAAAAATACCTTAATATGGCGTGAGAAGCCACTGCAACTTGTTAGGAAAACAACTTAATTATTAAGAAGAATCAATAGAAACTCAATCTAGTTTATATTTTGTGGTACATATTTTTATCAATGTAAATATTTGTTCTTTGATGCTAAGAGAAAAGTGTAATTTGTAGACATCACCATCGTTCACATATTAACCCAACCCATAATAGCCTTTTGACATAAAAACCCCTTGATATGGTATTTGACTTTACTCTCTGACAAATCTGTAGTGTGCTTTGAGACTTTATTTTAGACCACTATTAGCTAAAGAGTATTACTGGTCTTATTAATGGGATGACTCATTTTTGGTTGTTTCTGGTATTAAAATCTTTTATAATACATAACTGAGACAAATGAGTAATGCAAATGGAAAGGAGCAAAGGTCGGCTGATAGTTAAATGGTGACTATCTATGAAAAGTATATCAGTTAATTCACCAATATGTGTTAAAAATATCAATATGGATGGTGTATACAATGTACACATCATTAATAAATGTTTAAATACATTAATTATAGTATATACTACTATACTATATGTAATACTTTTTTTTTTTTTTCGAACTGACTACCCTATTGACCAAGCAAGGTCTTAACAGCTTCACCTACTACTAATATACTAATTATATCCTGATTTCCATTATAGCATAGTCTACCTAAGAGACAATTTCATTTGTTAGTATTTTTAACAACCTTTGTTTCTCTAAAACATTTTAAAATATCATATACACAATAATATATGTAATTTATCTTTAAGTTCTTATATAGCTGAGTAGAATAAAAGCAAATGAAAATTTAGCATTCATTTTTCTTTGGCAAAATGGTGCAACTCAAATATATCAGTAGGCACCAAATCCTCAGTCTTCATTATACTGATATCCAAGAACATCTTAGTATGGTTCAGATTACAGCTTACAGATTATAAATATAATTTAATACCATGGGTTAGTTCATGTAGGCTTGTTATCAAGGCCTGTGTAAACATGTTAAAACATTGGGAAATGATGTGTGCAGGTGTTTTAGACTTGGAAATAGTGTTAAATAAATAAACAGACAACATATCCCACTCCAAAATAATGGACTGTGCAAGAACTGAATCAAAATGCCATGTTTTTCAGTACTATTAATATTATCACTTATTAAGAACAGATATGTGAAAAAACTGAGTACATTTATATAAATCTACACAACAAAATCTAATAAGTAATAAATAAATTGTAATCAAATCAATCAATCATAATAAATTAATAAATTCCACAAACTGATTACATCATGGGTTCTTCGTGTTAGTGTGCAGCCTTTTGAAAATAGTATCGAATTCCGCAGTTTCATAAAATCATTGTATTGTATATAAGATAGTACTAGATTACATTATTAAGGGCATGTATTTTTTTTTTATTGTAGCTCAGTAAAATGACTTCACTGTGCCTGATGGTAAGCATAGTACAATCCAAAAACAGTGATAATCACTGAGAGACATGCTATCCATCGCCAGTTGCCGCTGTCATTGTCTAATTTAAAATTATTGTGTAAATTGTGTGTTTGTAATTACGTCCATGTATTAATATACAGCAGGCTTTGTCTAAAAATCAGCTCTGCAGTGCTTACACTTCAAACATGTAGCTTGTGCTGAGACAAATACCTATTTCACCCCATGCAACACTTGTTTCACTTTAATTTTTTATGTTACTTGTAAATATATGATGTATATGCTGAATAAAATATCTTTCTTTCTTCTTTATAATAGTAAGCTAAGTAAATCACAGAATGAGTAATTTACTGCAAACACAGATTCAAGTTCAGTAGCATTGGTGTTACAAAGTAAACAAATAAATTATCACTACACCATGGGACAACCTTTATAATTATAAAAGCAGCATGTTTTTGCATTTATTACACGATACTAGCTAACAATACATTATTAAATGGACAATTAATTTTACAACCGGCTTTTATGAGTTGGTCGTTATATTTTTCTAGAGATAACAAATATTTTGTATGATACGATATATGTATACGTTGCACCATTTTTAATCATAGTTCAGTGTAAATTACATGCTTAAAATTTTAATATTGAAATGTTCAACGTATTATTTGAAATTATATTTATACACGCTCTTACCCCGCTCAATTGTAAATCCCATTTTCCCACATCGGAAAAACTGTAACACACTTTGACGACAGTCACAAATAATATAAATAATCTACGTAACATTATAGAAATGATTTTGTACGATTGAAGAATATATTATTTTAGATCGTTTATTTGTTACCAAGCAGCATTTCAAAACTGAGTTTGTACATAAAATTTTACAAAACAATTTTTATCCAGCAAAAGCAATTTTATTGTTACCATTTGACATTTTTGACAATCAGTGTTGTCATAGTATAATAGCAAAAGTTCCGTGATCCGTAAAAGTATAAATAATTTTTAAATATTTCATGGGCCCTTCTGTTTAGACAAGCCAAGACAAGATTATTTATTTATCACCTCCAAAAAAACCAATCAAAAACGCATACACAAAACTGGCTACTGCTACACCACTTGAATGATATTCATATCTCTAATTTCAATTGGATTACGTTTGTTTTTATTAGTTGATGCAAATAGAAACATTTATAGAAATGTGTTTGGCTAAAATTACCTGCTATTCATAAACATACGGATTTTACCGACCGAAATTTTCTTCCTTTACATTTAGTTGTGAGCATTGTATAGTATACACAAGTTAACTCAACTTTATCAATCAACGAATAATAAACCTAAACCTTGAACTTAAATATAATCGCAAAAATAGGTACTAAATTTATTTATTCATTTTATAAATTATATATAAGCCATTACATTTATAACTCATTGTATTACGTGAAATTAGTGATTTAAATTACATCTACACTCAGTTTATAGGCACATACATATATCAAGATGTTATAGATATTTAAAAGCATGGAACAAAGAAATAACTCTTCCTCTTTCGGCCGTGCCTAAAACTTACCAAATATGTGTTTTAGAACATGAATTAAAATTTTTATTGTCATCGTGAACAAAAGAGCTACAGACGATATAAAATAACATTAAAATATAAACGGCAGTTACCCAGTACACCTTTTTAGAATAAATAATCAATTATATCTAGTATGCATGCTAGTATACCAGCGTAGGATTTTATCACATTAATAAAAAAAACATTTATAATAACTTTTAGTAGAACTAGAATAAGTATATAGTATTTTTTTTAAAACCCATAAACTATCGATACTGTTGAACTGTGGATAGATCTATCCCAGTTTGAATTACAAGGTTAAATTAAATAAGTTTTTTTTTTCGAACTGACTACGCTATTGACCAAGCAAGGTCTTAACAGTTTCACCGAACTAAATTAAATAAGGTTATTTGTAAACCCTACTGACAAGACGATATTTTGATTTAATTTTAAGTGTATCTTTACTACCTTGAAGAATAACGTTAGATATGTACATATTACGTACAAAATATTAAATCATTTTTTGTTTTTAACAAGCATTTGCCCACGATTCCGTTCATATATTTTTTACAATTAAACAATTTGTTTACAATTTTAAAACGGTTGTATTAATTTAAAAACTTTCACATGTGTACAAAATCTCATGAAAGACTTCAACGAAACAATGGATGGTAAAGAAGCATTCATTTTTGTTGTAATGTTAATATTAAATGTAGATACAACAATTCTACCAATAATGTTTCTATGTGAAGAAACATTAATTTTCTTTTTCTTCCATGTACGAACTTCAGCTCTGGAACAAACTATATGCTTATTACAATAGTCAGAGTGGCATAACAATTGACAATCCTTATCTACATATTTTATTTCTTTCTTACTCACATGAATACATATCATTTATTACAGTGTTATGCTTAATATTCAAATAACATTCGTACTGACTACGGAACATCGAGGGGATTTATATTGTGGTGCATACCTAGTCGTGTCAAAATATTTTTGTTTTGTTTTTCGTATTTTTATTAGAAATAATGGATATTATGTCATAACTTTTCAGTTTCCTTATTTATTTTTGTATCATAGTACTTAATTTGATATTTTTAAGATAAAATACGATAATGTCTTGGTGATACAATTTCTGTAGTTTGGTACCGCGAGAGTCATGTCAGATTGCGCGCTGGTTACCAATATAAGCGAACACGATGCGAGCATGGATGTGGGGAACGACAAGTCTCTATTCGAGCCCACTGTTGATATGATGGTAAATGATTTCGATGACGAGAGAACATTAGACGAGGAAGAAGCTTTAGCTGCTGGTGAGGAACAGGATCCCAAGGCTGAACTAAACAGTCTTCAACGAGAAGGTGATATGCCACTTGAGGAATTACTAGCATTATACGGATATAATAGAACTATGGATAAACCAATACCAGAACCAGTTATGGAGGTGAAATCAGAAGAAAATGATAAGACAGAATCTGCACTAACACAGTTGTATAGTGAGAGTACAAGCCCGGAGGCCACTCGATGCCTAAGGTCGGGTTCTCGGCCACCTTCAGAAGAGGAAGACGATTATGATTACAGCCCTGACGAGGATGATTGGAAGAAGACTATAATGGTTGGTAGCGACTACCAAGCTGCCATACCTGAAGGATTATGTAGTTACGATGATGCACTTCCTTATGAGAATGAGGATAAATTACTTTGGCAACCTACATATTTAGATGAAAAAGTCACAGAGGATTACATGAGAAAGATATGTGCCATGAACTCTGGTTCTGGTATTGAGGCTATCCCCCGAGGGAAACAACTTCGGGATGATGAGGAAGCTTTATTTTTGTTACAGCAGTGTGGTCATAACGTCGAGGAGGCCCTCAGAAGGAGACGCATATCAGCTCAAACTCCAGCCCATGCTAGTCTATGGTCAGAAGAGGAATGTCGGAATTTTGAAAATGGCCTCAAAGCCCATGGTAAAGATTTCCACCTTATAAGACAGAACAAGGTACGGACGAGATCTGTCGGAGAACTAGTACAGTTTTATTATATTTGGAAAAAAACTGAGCGCCATGATATATTTGCGAACAAAGCAAGGTTGGAAAAGAAAAAGTATACATTACATCCTGGCCATACAGATTATATGGACAGGTTTTTAGAGGAGCAAGAAGCTGCTGGTGCTGGCATTGTGAGGCCAGTATCATCCTCACCTATAATGGATTATGCTTCACCAGTTACGCAGCCAGATCCTCTTGCATTAGGGGAGAAAGAAGTGTTCTCTCAACTGAATGCACAAACTCCACCCCCACATGCTCTATCAACAGAAGATCAGGAACCTGACACTGGTCCATAATATATGTATTACTGGCTTTTTAGCCATTACAAACACAGAAAGAGCTGTTCATAACATACTCTTGTAAAGAGACACAGGTTTTAATGTTGAAATTGTTGCAGGAGACTTCTTTCGAGATGTTTTGTGTCTTAAATTTTTGGAACTTTGATGAACTCAAAAACTTTGTCAGGAGTGTGTGCCCAATATAATTGTGGCAGTGTTTATTACTTTCTCTACACGAAGTAGTTTTCGTATTGTGGAAACTGGTTGTT
Source organism: Antheraea pernyi (assembly GCA_015888305.1). NCBI lineage: Eukaryota > Metazoa > Arthropoda > Insecta > Lepidoptera > Saturniidae > Antheraea > Antheraea pernyi. Next base: position 386,612 of record MU158743.1, on the reverse strand, counting down.
GAACAGAGTTTAAATCCTTGACTATTCCATGAATAGTGATCCTAAGTAGTACTGTTATTGTATTATAAAGGTGTGTTTACATGTACACATCCTGGACTTAAGTGTGATGGACTTTGATGAGACTCGAAGTTTCCTTATAAGCAAATTACAATGAATTGTTCTATGTTAGTGTGAATTTGTCATCATTTCATGTATAATGTATGGTAAATAACATTTTCCTTTTAAGACTTGTAAATGCCACTTTTTACAGGGTGACCTCATTTTGTAGGTGGCAAATATATTTCTGTCTCTTTCTTATTGATTAAGATAGAATGGGACAATATAAGTGTGGTATTTCTGCGGTTCCCTTATTCATGATTCAATAACAGATTGTTTTTTAAATGTTATTATTGACTGATGTTTTATATAAATGACTGTGTTGTTAATTAAAGATACCTAATAAATAGTAGGTACCTACATTGTATATAAATGCCAGATATTGTTTTCCAGTATTTGTGAATAAAGGAATCAAGCAGAAGGAAATAAAAGAATCAGAATTCCTTTTTAAATTTAATGAGCAGTGAAAATGTATGAAATTATGAATTCTGTATAAGAATAAACAGTTTAAAGTTTTAATTATTATTTTTACAAATTTCCCAGTTACCTTTGGCAGTTATAAGAAGTACAACAGGCAAATATAACTATATAGAAACATAATTATATATTTTTCTTATCAATTTGCTTACATCTGATGTAAGAACATTATTATTTCTTTTTGGCTCAAAATCGTCTGTTATTATATGCTAAAATTACAAGTTACAATAAAGTTAAAAAAAAATGTGAACTAATAACAAAATTCGATTTATTTTAGTTACGTAAAATAAAAAAAAAATGACATTCAATTTAATAATTTTATAATTAAGGTGCAGATTATTTTCAATTGAAAATGTTTACCAATTTATTTATTTTTTCGAACAGACTACGCTATTGACCAAACAAGGTCTTAACAGCTTCACCGGACTACTAAGGCAAGCGCTTAAGGCACTCAGCCTTTACCATTTACCAATTTCCATCTATTACTTTTCTACAGACATCATTACTTCCTGGCAAAAACCTCTCACCAAGCAGTAGTGGGCATAACCACTATAAGATAGAGGTCTTAGGCTAAACTCCCACAATATCTGAATACTAGAAGCTTCATCATCTAGAAACGGATTTTTTCGAATCCACTCAAATTTAATGTGCTGGAATGTTGGCTTAAAATTAATAGAAACAGACAATGTAGGTAAATGTCCACATTGTTTGATTTTATATATGTCGAGTTCAACTACATTCTAATATCAATATTAGTATTAAAATAACATAATTATATTCAGTGAAGTCGAGTCACCTTAAAGTATGTACTGGGTTCTTTACAGTTTATTGTAACTTTTTAGACAAATTTTCAGATTACTGAAATTTCAAACTTTATTGTGGCATCGGTTTTAAATTTAATTTCATTTTAAATACGAAATCATATAGAATAAAATAAAGCAAGTTACGATTAATAAAATGATGAAATGAAATGATATATGAAATAGATATAATAATTTTTGTATAAATGAACTAAAGATCCAAAGAGTATAATAAGTAATATAGGAAAGATCTATTATATGCCGGGCTCAAATAATGTACAATCTTACTATATTACTTATTATACTCTTTGGTACAATCCATTGAAACTAGGGATGTTAAAAATTATTATTTAAATCGATTGTTATTTTTTTACAATTGTTATTTATAGTAATATTAATCGAGATTTAATAAATCGATTATATAAATTACATATAATTTCATAAAAAGCGCCATCTATGTGACAGCTAAAAAAATTCATTTAAACGATGATGCTTTATCCTTATCAAAAACAATAAATTATAACAAAAAAATGTTTAAACTTGAATACAAAAATTATGATAATTCGGGAGTGGCTAGTTCTGAATCATCTGTTTCATCAAAAGCGATGGTCGACGGACTAGATAACATAGCAGTTACATCATAAAAAAATAATATCTTTGTCATCTAACACGTCAACGGGAAAAAATACCGAGTTAGACCTATACATTGCGGCACCGCTATCAGATCTTATGGTAACCTAATTGGGTTTAAAGCATCTCTATGTGATGGCCACTTCTGCTCAACCAGAAAGATTATTTTCGAAAGCGGGAAATATGGTCAGAAACCGTATTTTAATAAAGAGATTATCAAAATTATTTGTTTTTAAATTGCTTACCTGAAATTTTATGGTAATAATTACTATAATCAAATGTAAAAATTTTGAACATATTGTGACAATAGGTTAACGTTTGAGTATAGCGTTTTCCCTTATCATTTCATTTTTTTTATACTACTCTTACGTAAAACGAGACTGAATATTAGTGCCAATAATTATATTTCATCTTTTGATTGCTTAAACTTAAAAATAACGAAAGATTTGTTTTATATTTTAGTTTTTGAGATTTTAACAAAGTCGTTTAATTTATTTTAATTCTCGTTTTATGTATTTTGTGTTAAACCTAATAAAATTTAAAATAGTACCGGACATTGATGGCAATTTGTTTAAATTTATATTTTAGTTTTTAAAACAATAAGGTTGCCATTTTGCTGGGATGCTCATTTTTTCATTTTTATTATAATAAAATGTTTAATGGCAATTAAAACTTGTATCAATAATGATATTTGGTTTCCTTATTCCTTACCTTGAAAATTTAAAAGAACACTCGCTTTGATTTTTAGTTTCGAATTGGTTATATTTTTTTTCATATCATTTTATTTGATTTTGAATCTGATAAATTATTAATCTCTTAGGTTTATTATTGGGAAATGAAAAGGATGTACATTTTTAAATAATAGAAATAATCGACTTTTTCGCAGAAATCGATAATCAAATAATAAATAAAAGAAATCGAATTTTTGATATTTCGCCTAATATTGAATAAAGAAAAATTGATATTTATTTAATTGATTCTTTTCCATTAATCTGCATCCCTCATTGAAACTTGAATGCCTACGATAGTGTTGCCTGAGCACTTTTATTAAATAGTCCAAATGCAATGTTAACACGCAAAGCTTCGACTAAGTCTTGAGTTATGTTTTGACTATGACCAAAAAAGTGTATATTATAGTAATATATATTTTTCAAATATCTACTTTTGTTACTATCCATTGAGTCTTACAACATATTGTAAAAAAAATTTAAAAATAAAATGATATTATATTCAATCCAGTTTTCTATGCCTTCAATAATGCTTCAACTCATAGACATTCAAACCGTACCGTGATTATTATTACTAAACTGTAAACACAATGTTGGGAAAGATTATAGAAATAATGTTTCCCTAAAAAATATTAAAGTACCTAGTATATTATATTTTCAAAGTAGCTACAAAAATAATAAATCTCTCTTTTCCCTGAGATTCATGGTGTAAAAGAAACCTATGAAGATCTTAAAATTTGGCTTCTAACAAGGAGAAACGTTGGACAGACGACTAAGAAAATTTTGCATATGAATTTTGCATCACTATTAAAGCTTAAATTATTGCTATTTTTACTTAGCATGCTAAATGCGAAATACTAATTTTATTTCGCGCGCGATAAACTTTGCTATAATTATAGCGACTTAGAATCTGAATTTAATTTGAACAAGGCGAGGTGACATAATAAACGACGAGATACGTAAAATGTAAAGTAGCGTTTAGTGATATGATATAAAGAACAAAATGATACAATAAACAAAAATTGGACAATTATTGCAAACTATTTTAGACCGATTATAAATTACAGACTGTTTAAAAAGTCATACCTAACCAGAAAAAAATTAAACGTTAGAGAGCTTGTAAATTAAGAATATTATAAAACGTAAATTAGTTTTCTTTTATTTAAATTACTGAAATTAGTAAACACTTCTAACAAGTTTTTGGAATCATTTTATTATAACTAAATATGTATTTCTAAATGTCTATCAACTTCAGTGTCATAATTATAGGTTTTTAATTTTAGATAGATTTACAATTACTATAGTCCTCGCCAAAATTCTTGGCTGTTCTGAATATATTTGTGTTGAACACAAATTTATTAAGGTACTAGTAGTACCCGCAGCTCCGCACGCGTTTAAAAAAATAATATATTATAATAATAATATTTAAATTTTGTTAGGATTATACTCTTTACTATATTACGCGCAAGTCCGAACGACTATGTTCAGAGCGACTAAAAGATTGACCAGGACTGTAATTGTAGCGATTTTAGAGGTATTCTGCTTTCGCTTTAGTTTTAAACATTAGTTGATGGTTGGTAACACTGTTACTTTGCTGTCAAAATTTCTCAGTCAAGAAATGAGTAAAACTTCTTCAAAGTAGGTACCTATCTAATGCTAATCATTTTACATTATACTCTACTGGAATTCTTAGATACTTTCAGAAAAAGTAAATGAAATACTCAATATTTTTAGTATACCAACAGATTTAGGAAACAAATTACAATAATTGAACTGGTAATTGGTACAAATAAGGTTAATATTTATTGATTTCTCAAATTTTCGTATTTCACCATGAGTATTGATGTTATGAGTACGAAAGAAATCCTTAATGATTTTAAGGAGAATTACGGCAAAGTCCGTAAATTACTTGATGAAGACAGCAAAAATGATCCCGAAAATGAGCCTTATTTATCCAAGTATAAAGCAAAGCAAATATTGAGTAACATGAAAGAATCATTAACAAAATTACTCACGTCGAGAAGTGATGTTGAAGGTTGTAGCTTATGTGCCATGCTTGGATGCGTTTTATTAAACATTGGTGTTATAGACATGGAAACTGAAGAACTAACTGCAAGTGAAAAAGTTTTGAGAGAAGCAGTTGAGATACTCTCGCCAAACGCAGAGAAACCGGAGATCATTGTAACTCTAATGGACGTTTATAATAACCTAGGTATTCTATGGTCCAACAGAGATGAGCCAGAAAAAGCTAAAACCTTTTTGAATGAGGCTAAAATATTGTATGAAAACTTTAAATGTACTTTGCAGATGCCTTTACCAATAGAGCATATAATGAATTGTACAGGGGAAAATCTAGTAGGTGATTTTATGTTTCTTGAGAAATCTTACACATTGACCATGTACTACTTAGCACAAGTATTTGGATCCCTTAAGGAAAATTTAAAATCTGCTATATATTGTCATGTTACACTGAAGAGACAGTTACAGTATAAAGACTATGAACCAATTGACTGGGCACTAAACTCTGCTACACTATCACAGTTTTTTGCTGAGCAAAATGGTTTTTATCAATCTAGGCATCATTTAGCAGCATCATCGACTATTCTTGACCAATATGAAGAGACACTGCAAGCTTCAGAAAATGAAAATGAAACACATTTGGCGAAATTGGAGGTATTTAAACATAGGTCTGCAGATGTAGCAAGATGTTGGGCTAAATATTGTATTTTACTTATGACCTCTTCTAAGACAAGACTATTAAATGATGCTGAAGAAACAGCAGATTCAATAACAGGTAATAATTTGTTATAGAAAAGGTAGGTGGATAAGAAAGCTGTAGGAACAAATATCCCTATGATAACAATAGGGTTTAACATACATGATTATTGTCAATGGTGTATTTGTGTGTGTAATTTGATGGTGGTAGAGCTACGCTGGAACTATTACTGGTTTCAGCATGAATGGGTCGGCTCGTCCGGGGTAGTACCACCCTCTCATAGAAAACCGACGTGAAGTAACAGTGCTTGCATTGTTGCGTTTCGTTCGGTCAGTGAGAGCGCCGAAGGACCGCCTCCCCTCCCCTCTCCTCTCCCTCTCCCTCTCCCTCCCCTAACCCTTCCCCCCAAAGGGTGGCAACGCACTTGCAACTCCCCTGGTGTTGTTAGTGTCCATGGACGGTGGTGATCACTTAACATCAGGTGACCCACTTGTTTGCCACTGATGACATAAAAAAAAATAATTTAATATTACACCTGTACCTCTTTTCATGGCAATAAAACAGTTATAGGCAATTTTGAGCTATCTTTCTGTGTATTGAACTTCTGTACCACTGATTCGTGTGTTTTTCATACTTCTTTCTTTAAAGTGTAGCAAGAATGTAATTACATAATCTGACATAGAAGCTTGTGGTATGTGTAGTATATTATAAGACCAAAAATAGTTTTTTAGGGAAGAAAAGTAGAAAGTAGAATAGTGTTGAGTTTTATAACATAGTCCCAGAGCACATTACTGATTTTACAGTTAGTAAGTTCAAGCACAATGTCAAGCGAGTTTCAATGTCTAAAGGCTGCCATAGGGTGGATCAATATGTGAACAATATTTTGGAAATGACACCCCACTCTGTGTATCCACTATAAACGAATGTAACATACCTATGTTTAGTAAAAATATGTATAGTGATAATATGTAAAAGATAAACCAAATCGAGTTTCTTGCCGGTTTTTTTCAATGACTGGGATATTTTCGTAATTGGTGGTAGCTTTGACTTTACGAATGAAGGCCTAAATTGTATAAAGTATTTTGGATTTTATTTTGATACACTAATGTGGTATTAAGAATGATGAAACATGTTGTGACCCTTCATATCTAACAGGGGCATTCCATTGTCCAAGAGGATTTCAGTCATGGTTAGGTTGGAATGGATTATAATTTTTTTTTTAAATATAATCTCTTTATTTTTATAGTTATATGAGATTAAAATTAAAGTAGTGTGCTACTTGCACATTAACTTAAGTAACAGTTTATGTAGGTTAAGCTTAAATTGTAATCTCTTTGTTGTATTTATTCTTAATGTTTTCTTTTATTATTACAGATATGTCCAATCTTAAAATAGAAGATGACGAGAACATATGTGATGGGAATATTAAAAATTTAATCTTCACTGACCTTGACGTTTCAAAGTATGAAAACAAAGTAACTGATAAATACTTACTCACTTATCAAGATGCTAGAGAAGTCTTCTTGAGTTGCCAGAGTTGGTTGAACAAAGCCAAAGAGTATTATAAACTTGAAACATTAGCATCGGACTACATTCAACTAGTTCAGGATAGTTCTCAGTCATACAGCTACTTGGCTTTCTTTGAGGAAGATGACGAAAGGAGAGCTAAGATGCAAAAACGTCGTATCGATATGTTAGAAGATTTAATTAAGGAAATAAATCCCTTATACTATTTGCAGTATTGCAGACAATTATGGTTTGAATTAGGTGAAGTGTATTCAGATATTTTGAATATAAAATTAGAAAAACTTAATTTGACCAACGAAAAACCGACACCACACTCTTTGAAGAAGATTAATATGCTCTGTGAAAAGAGTATAGAAAACTATGACCACTTTTTAGATTCGGTTAAAGACAAAAATGGTATAATGCCTGTCAAACTTGATCAAGACCTTATAAGGCCAGTTATAAACGCATATGCTTATATAGGTAGGAATAGCATGAAAAGGATAGCGGTTGATAAATGTGTTCAATTGAATAATGTTAAAAAAAGCTATGATTCATATCAAGCAGTTGTGGATATATATAAGAACAATGAAGAAGCGGCATCTATGATGCAGGAAGAATATAGTTTATGTGACGAGATGGCCAAAATATTGCCGATAAAGATTAAAAAGCTTGAATGCGAGATTGCTGCTTAAAAGACATTGTTCATGGAGTTATAAAATTTTGCATGCTTTTTACACAATTATTATACACAATTTATCTGTGGTGTAATATAAAACGCTCTTATATGAATCTTGATGCTTTACTTGTTAATTCTTGAGATTAATTTCCTATCCAAGGAATGTATATTTAAAGATAAAAAGGCAGTGAAAAAATTAACATATTCAATATATGGGGTGTTGCAATAAGATGCCGGATTAAAATAAATCGATTCGCTTTGTTGTAATCTGCAATATGTTATAGTGAGATGATTAAAATAAAAAGAGATAAAAATATTTGTTTTTTAATTTATAATTTTATCAAAATTTCATAGGACATTTAGTTAACAAGTCTTTTTATCAATCATAATCATTAAAAATATATTTCAACATCTCTATATTTACAATAATCATGACAGAACCATCAGTATATATATTTAAATAGAAATAACTAGCACAAACATCACGTCAAATTTGAGATTACAAATATTTGCGATAGGGGCTTCTTTGATGTTACAGAGTCAAAAAGGCAAAAGAGAGTGACTCCTATAAAACCTAAACCGGCAAAGTATGAAGAACACTGTGTATGCTTTTCTTAGAAAATTAAGTAAATGTATGACATACGTAGCGTTACAATTTTTATTCTATAAATTGTGGACCTTCATTGGAATCAATTCATCCAAAGATGGGAGTAAAATATTCACCATGATTATTTATGGATACAATTAGAATATGTAATAAAAAATTACCAAATTATAATTGCCGGTTTTTCATTTTATAGGACATAATATTTCTCTGATATTTTTATCCAAAAACTGAGTTAGCTGGTTTTTGTCAAAGGACGCATACACTAATGTCACAGTGTATTATAACACTGCTATGTACCTAATGGTGTGGAAAACAAAAATAGTAATAAATGTTAATCACTATACTAAATATTTGTAACTAAACAAATTTAAATCATATTATGTAATACTAATTCAATAATTAAGGAAATATATGTGTATAAATATGAGCAAAGACCTTAAATTATTGACCTAAAGACCTTGACTTAAACCACATCTATAATTACATGATGGTCAGATAGAGATGTAGGGGACATCCATGGATTCCTACGTACGGGGTGTCTATAATACGTAGTGTCTTTTTAGTAGCTTGTCTAACATCAGTGACCTAACTATTGAGTGGCAGGACAGACAAAATAAAGAGTGCGAAAAAAAACATGCAAAAGGTGTAAATGTACCACCCCACGATGTTGGCACGGGCCTCCAACGGTATAGTTATGCCACTGTTTAATTCCTCGATCAAGTGATTCTTTCTAAGAGGACGATACTTGTCAGAATTTGCCGAGGAATGCGATTCGCATCCCTAGCACAAAGTACCAAGAAAAGTCATAAATATTTTTAATCGGTAGACTATCCATAATGTTAATGCTAGTGCCTTAATATATTATATAGTCTAAACTGAAAAAGTGCGCCTGGTAAGTTTTATTCGGCCCAAAAAGTTTTATAAAAATAAAAATGTTTTATTTTATAGTTTGAAAACACTTCTATTTAAAAATAATACCCTTTTTTATTTATCTCTGATTTATTATATATTCTACCAGATTTGAATTTGGTGATATGTTGTATCTTAATACAGAATTTGCTTACTTAATATACTAAGAAATCGCTCTAATGACGATGACATTACAATATATCATTACTACACCTCTTTTTTTACATAAATAATATTATCAACTTCTAAAAAATAGCACTTCTCGTTTGGTATGTTACACAAAAATCCATTTAGACATATTTTAGAGCAGGTTAGATAGTATCTATAATCGTTTACACTCTCTGTGTTAAGTATATTCTATGTAAGATTTACTGCTTTGAAATTCTTCTGTCAACTAGACGATATATGACAGCTGCCTATGATTTCTGGGTGCATAACAAAAAAGATTGAGTTACATGTTATTTAAGACGACAAATGTTTCGATATTTTGAATTCGAAATTTTATATTTTGGCTCATTAAACCTGATTTAGTCACTTTCGAGCCAGTACGGGTTGCCAATGGAGCTCTTTACATCGGAACACACCAGCGTGTGAGAACTGCTAATCTGTGGTTTAGAAAGTTGTGACAGTGGTTTCTCTGCAGTTAACCTTACATGCTTATATCACTTTTTATATCCAGCCTTCGCAGCTGATCATACCTGTAGTCTATTTAGTACTAATTTACTAATAAAATTTTGGCCAATAGAACTTATATTTACTACATTTTAATTTTTTCCACTGCCTCACCATAAATGTTCTGTTATTAATTTAACTTCTCCTTTCCATTAACGCTACCGCTTATGAAGCGTAGAATTATCACTAATATTATTCTTAATAATACAATGAGAACTATGATCGCGAGTAATATTGTTAAAGCGACATCTAGTAACAGATATTGGTATAGAGGTAAGTTCCTGGCGGCCGTAATAAGTGGTGCTTGGTGACCCCATCGTATGACCCTTTCGGTCCAATACACCGCCGTATCCAAAGGATCAGCAGGTCGATCTCGCCAAATTTTCGATGCTCTCCGTGCACTCAAACGCATCCTGTAAGATAATATATCTTGAATTAATCCATTAATTTGTTAAGATACAATTCCTATTTATACGCATAAATACAACAACTATATAAGAAGACTATATATGAACTTTAAACATATGACGAAATAGATATAATAGTAATTTTTACTATTTAACACAGTACTAACGGGCCCGGCGGACGTTATCCCAGCCTGATAATTAAAAAAAACCTTGGTAAATGATGTACCTAAACCTTCCTCGTGAATCATTTTATCTACTGGCGGAAACTACATGCAAATCCGTTCAGTCGTTTTTGAGTTTATCGCGAATAGACAGACAGACAGCCATGGCAGAGTACTTTGTTTTAAAATATATAGTGATTTATATTAATGTTACAGCTACAATAATTCATCATGTCTACACCGAGTTGGATATTTGATGAACCAGTAGTAATAAATTGATAAAAAAAAAGTAGGAGCAAATCGTAAGAAAGTTATAATTATTTATCTTCTATACATATAATAAGAATTTAAATTTAAAGTGTCTGTACTTTTTCGAATTTCTTGAAAAAAATTATTGCAGAAATAAGTAATAAAATACATTTCAATCATTTTTAGAAATCTCTCTCTGTCTGTTTGTCTGTCTGTTTGTCTGTCTGTTTGTATGAACACGCATCACTGCTAAAGTATTGGGTTCACAATAAAACCTCATCAAAAAAAAATCATAAAGCATATCTCCGAGAGTAACTTTGTTTCATTAAAATTGGTCCACTCTATCAAAAGTTATTGTAGTTGAGAAGAGTAGTAAATACTATTATAAAGCTGAAGGGTTTGTTTGTTTGTCAAAGTGCTAATCTCAGGAACTACTGGTCTAATTTGCAAAATTCTTTCAGTGTTAGATAACTCGATAAATGTATCGAGGAACGCTGTAGGCTATATCATCATGCTGAGATCAACAGGAGCGGAGCAACAACGTAGAAAGATTCATTATCGGGGTATTTTTTCCTTTTGAGAGCGTCTGCTACGTATTAGCGTTCGCCCAAAGTAACTATTCGACGCGGACGATGTCGCGGGCAGAAGCTAGTTTAAAAAAAAACGTAAAGATAAACTTTTTATTTTTAGAGAGAAAAATACTGGTGGCGCCAATTTAATAAATGAGAAATTCTAAATTTACCTTATAATTACACAATTAGTCTAATGAAATACGATTAATAATAATCATTATTAATAAACAATAGTAAAAAATACAGTTAAAAACAAATGATATTAAATTATGAATGTCAAATAGTTTGCTATAATCTATTTTATGAATATTGTAAATTCATTGTTTTATGATACCATATTGTCCCAATAGATGGCGCGAGACTTGTCACGTTCAAAGTAGGTCTACAATTGTATTATTTTATTTATCCTTTATATAAAATTTTATGAAAGTGATACACATTTATTATATATTAGTTTTTAGTTGATATTAAAATATTTCAGCGAGCGTAAATCTCTCGAGGACAATAAAAAAACGACAGGTAATCTTGGCAAGTAAAACACATATGTTAAAAAAAATCAACAATGATTATAACATTGTTTTCAAGAAACGATGTAAAAGTATTGCTTACATAATAGCGTTGAATTATAAATAAACCCTTAATATAATTCCAACGTACAATTAAGTGTACTAAAGGTTAACACTATTGTATTCGGGCATATTGGGAACTGAATTTTAATGTGTCAAGAATATTAAATAACTCTAAAACTGGTGTACATCTTTAGCATTTTATGTCATAAGTCTAGATTTGTGTTGTTCAAAATGGAAATAAATTATAACGTATGTTATCCGTATGATACCAATAACTTGCTAAGGTCGTGTGGTTTATGGAGAAGCACAGATTATGTCAACTGATACGCAATACATTTACGTTGAAAAAACTCTTTGTTAAATGTACAAAATTCTCTAAGTAGGTATAAATTACGGTATAGGACTTTATATTCACTAAAACGTCTAAAAATATGTTTTCCAGTTTAGCTCGACCTCGAGCTGTAATATGTCTAAAATATTTTGTATAAGATAAATACAACACACAAGTACAATTTAAATTCTATTAATTTTATACCTAAACAAGAAAATTTATGAATTATGTTTATTACAGTTCCACATTTTTTTTAAATTTCATGCTTGGCATACAATCGTCCTGAGTATTATTGCCATTCTCGAGTAAGTAATTATATTAAAAGTGGCTTGCGATAATTTCAACGTTCTAAGAAGATGGTGGCCCTTTTGCTAGAACTTTCTAGGGAGTCTTTATAGCATCTCAGATTTTATCTTTCGTTGTATTATTTTCCACCCACTTGACTAATACACAATAACCGAACTACACTACGTAAAATGCCACCAATATTAAGAAATATAGGCTCAAATAACACATGATTATGACTACAATATAAAAGCCACTAAATTATAGACTAAGATCCCTAAAAAAACTCGCACACAAAAGTTAGTAAACCGATTGTAATGAAACTTTTCAGCAATGTGGTTTATATATAAGAATAGTACATAGACTATAATTTATGTCAAGTTGGAAAAAATCTGAACATTACGTGTTAGAGTTTTAAGAAAATTATTTATGTTGTAATCTTTACTAATATTATAAATGTAAATGTTTATTTGTTTGTTACGATTTCACTCTTACTCAACTAATCATTTTATACACGTTCTCAGAGGTACAGGAGGATATAGGGTACCTTTAATTCGTGAAAAAAGTACTGTTTTCGAGGAATAAGTCAAATGTACGTTAATGCGAGCTAAGCCGCAAGGAGATGTTAGTCATTTATAAAACTATTAACGCAGACGAAGTCGTGTGAGACCGCTGGTTTTCTCCACATTTAACTTTTTGATTGGACCAGGAAAAAATATTGTATTGAAATCCTTTAAAAATATCACAAATATTTTAATAACATCGTAATTAAATGGATTTAAACTAATTATATTGTATATTAATTATTGAATATCATTTTGTCTATCAAATCATGCTCTATTTAATTAATTGTCATTTATGCTGTATCATCGGCTGTTTATTAATTTACCATGACAAAGCGACAAACACATACATTATGAAAAACAAATGTAATGTTGACTGTATGGCTGTGTGATAAAGTTATCTTGAACTGGGTTTGCAAGTGTCAATGTAAATTATAATTGATTCATGTGATTTAAGGTTATTATTGGAACGTATTATTACTTTTCCTGCCATTACTGGGTTTTGTATACATTTTGATAGATATTTTAAAATTAATAAATATATGATAGGTCTACTGGAAAGTGTTGTCCGTTTTTATGATAACAATTTTTGACATGAAAACACATGGGAGTTTTTGTCGGGATCTCTTAGTGTGTCATGTACCTGGTGGCTTTTATAATTTATTTACAATTTTGTGTTACTTGACTCTATTTTTTGCAATATTGGTGCCATTTTATGTAATCTAGTTCCGTTATTAAGTGGATGAAAAATAATATCTACCGCAGAGCATGAACTTTGAGATGCCATAAAAACTCCCTGGAAAGTTCTAGCAAGGAGGCTCGTTACAAAAATTATTAAAAGGCAAAACGTTCAAAATTGAGTAATCACTGATTCTATTTTTTTAAACAAAAGTTGAAACATTTTCAAAAATAGGATATCCAAATCGCCCTTACACTGGCAAGAAATCATTTATAATAATGCCACTTAAATTATTTAATAAAGTTTATAGACGGCACGAAACATTTTTGGAGTGGAACTTCTTTTGGGCCGGTGTAAATTGGATCTTATTAAAAGAAATTGGTAATGAAAAAGACAATTGTATGTATAGATTTTAGGTTGTGAGAGAATGAAATAGTATATTCTTAAACTCAGGCTCTTCTCGCGCGCCCCCTGGGGGACGTGCGGGGAAACCGCGTCAGGGAGAACCCCTCTGGCGGTGGCGTGATCTCGTCCGCTGCAACGGACGGTTCTTGTTATGCGAGGCGCGTCCTCTTGCGAGCCGCGCCTCTATAGGTGTTCTTCTTTTTTTCCTGTTCTTTTGCGGGTGCAGTGTCACTCTCGTGACTCTTGCCCCTTTTTTTGGTCATCTAATCTTTCGATTCCGGTTCCGGTGTGCGTGTAGTGGGCGTCTCGCTCTCTTCGGCATCTTTCGTCTCCTTTCGGGATTTTAACTTTTCTCAATATGTTGAGGGCGTCTTTTTCTCTGGCGGTTTCTTTTTCTTCTGATCTTGGTGGGAGGGTTGTCGACGTGGGCCGTGAGGCTCGCCGCCGTCGACTCCTCACCCATATTTGTGGCCGGTTTAGGGGCTGGGCGTGTCCTGGGTTCCGTCCGTGGCTGCGTACCAGCCCGGCGGTTCCACAGCTCCCGCTTAAACGCGGGGCAGCGTACTCTGTTGTTAGCGGGATGGGCGCCCCCGCAGTTGGCGCAGGTCGCCGGCTCGCTCTTCGGGCGGTCGCATAGGCGGGCGGGGTGTGGCCCCCCGCACCGCACGCAGGCCATCTGCCGATGGCATTGTTGGGAAGAATGCCGGAACTGCTGGCAGCGAAAACACTGCGCCAGCCGGCGTTCTCCCCTCCAGGCTTCAATCTTTACTCCAGGCATGTGCATTAACGTGGTGATGTCGTATATAGCGGGCAGCAGCCCGGGCGTTCTTTTCAGTACGACGTGGTAGACGCACCCGGGTCTGCCTCGTCGTCCGTTGATCTGTCTGGCGTACTCTGCGGTGAATCCCACCTGCATTAGTGCTTCGGCAATCTGTTGCGGTGGTATGCCGCATGGTAGGCCGCGGATCGCGACCTTTAATCCTTGTTGCGAGGGGGGAGAGTACGTGTACCAGCTCGCCCCCTCGATCTTCTCTAGGTAATCTGTCGTGATGCGGTACTCTTCGGCGTCGGAGGGGATGATACGCACCCCTTGTCCGTAGGCGCGGGCGTTGGGTCCGCGCCCCAACTTGCCCGCCAAATGTGAGAGCACGGTCCCCCACGAGTGGGGGGAGCTCTCGATCACAATCGGCGGGTAACGCGGACCGTTTGCGTCAGGTGAAGCGGGAGTCGCGATCTGGCCGCCCGAATCGGAGGCGGCGGCAGCACTGTCGCGCGCGGGCTGCACATTAGGGTTCCGCGGGCGTGCGCGCGTTACCGGCGTCGGTTGCGGATCGCGCGCAGGTGGCGCTGCGATCGACGCATACGAGGGATGCCCGGGTGCATCCCTTCGCGGCAAAATCGGAGCAGGCGCAGGGGTGGGTGCGACCACCCGCGCCGCTGAGGTGTTACTCTTCCTGGGTGTCTTCGTAGCATAGGGCTTCTTAGTCAGTGGCTGGGCGTCTGGTGATGGTGCTGGTGATGACGCGCGAATCGCGGTTGCCTCAGCCTCGAGTTCGCTGCGCTTGCGGCGCAGCGCTCGGCCGAGCGGGCTGTTTGGGGCGTCCTGTGTCTCGGGCATCTCAGGTAGCGTGAGTGAACCGCGTGCGGTTCTGGCGAGCGCCTCCATGTCTTCCTCGGAGAGCTGTGTGTGTTCTGCTGCGGCCCCGACGTAGCGCAGGTACAGCGCCATCCAGCGGCGCATCCCCTCCGACAGAGCCCCAATTGTAATCAATTGGGCGAAAGCGATCACATCGCTCTCGTACGCTTCTATCGGAGAGGACGGTCCGCCGGGCAGCACTTGTTGCGCATCCGTAGTCGGCGGCTGGTGCTCAGGCTCGGAGGTGTGGAGTCCGGTCGGCGGTGCGTGGGTCTTCATGTTTTTCGAGGCGGCAAGTTCAGTAGGCGTACTAGTAGTCGATTGACATACTGTTGAGGTTGGTTGGCCCTGAAAAGGGCCTTTGTTTACTGAGGGCGTCTTCATGACGCGCCTGCTCGACGGCGGGGCCGGAGCGGGCGGGGGTGCGCGGGTGGGGCGCATCGTCGCGTAGGTCGGAGCGCGCGGTGCTCTCGGACGACCTCGAACGCGTGACGACGGAGCCGTCTAGAATATTCTTAATGTACTCGAAATATAAACAAAGAAAGGTAGAGAGAGAAAGAGAGAGAGAAAGAGAGAGAGAGAGAAAATCATTGATAACTATAGCACATTATTTTCTGTGGGTCATAATGTTTATCGTGCAGTATTAAAATTTAATCTGTATTGTGTATTATTGTTGATATATATTAAAATATTACAAATTAATGCCCAAAACGAATGTTTACCAGCTCCACAGTAAATTATTCTTATTCTCTACAAATTAATTAGAATACCAAGATTCACTAATACCGCGGGTGAACTCACATTTCTTTTTATTTTGTTTTATAGCAAAAACAGACAGAACTATCAAGTAGACCTATTATTTACGAGTACTTCGTTATTTCAATTGAATCAAAGAATAATGCCAATAAAAATGGCCGTCGGCAGAATGGAATTCGTAACATGGAAAGACTGTTAATTACTAAAAAAACAGATACTTATTAATATTAATAGCGAAAGTTGTTACGTGGGAATCCATTAGAGTGTGTAATGAGGAAATTGATTATTTCCTAGTCTATTTATGTTATTGGTTATCTTTATTAGTATTATAAAGTTCAAGAGGTTGTTTGTTTGACCTATAAATGGTTTATATATCGTATAACAATTATTATAACGTCAATTTTCAATAATAATTTTACAAACGATAAATCTGCTATTTTGGTTTTTAATTTATAACGTATTAAAAACCAAAAAGTTGTGTATATTTCAGATGAGGTGGAAGTGTAACTTAGTATTCTGATTAATTTTTAAGACAATGAGATGAACACATTATAGAAGTGGTAAACATTAGTTTTCCGGCATTATTTTGTACTATTTCAATATATATTAAAAATGTTAATAACACACAACACAAAATATTTTTTAAAAGTAGTCGGTACGATCCAACCCAAAAAAATGTTATAGATTTCAACGTTTCTCTGTCTCCTTTTCTCTCTGTCTATCTTTCTATATATTCAGAGTGCATTAAGAATATAGTTACTATCTCATTCTCTTACAGCCTAAAACCTATATATACGTTTATAGCTATCTCTTTTTCTTTACACAATTTCGTTTCATAAAATACAATTCACATCGTTCCAAAAGAGGTTTCATTTCAATACTAAGATCATCGATTTTAGACAAAAATGGAAACAAATAAGCTATTATGATGTGTCGAATATAATCACATATTGATTACGTAAACGAAAACGATCCACATTTAACTATATTTCGGTGGTTAAGCTTTTAGTTTTTATAACTAGATTCGTATATTTCAGCGATTATTGCGAAATAGCTATTAACAATAAAATATGGTAAATCGCATTTATTTAGTACAACTCGTTTATCAAGTCGTTATAATTATAGCAGCATTTATCGCGCACGAAATAAGATTAGTATTTCGCACTTAGCGTGCTAAATAAAAATTGCAATAATTCTCATCCTAATATGAATTCGTTATTATCTGCCACAATCACTCAAATTTCTAAAAGTCTTTTTGCGTTTAATTGTCTATTTATTATGTAAGTTTATAAGATACCTAACACCATGCTATGATTCTTAGTAATACGTACGTAGTATTAGGTAGTACGTCTTAATTTAGCTATTATTACCAAAATTGGACAGGTCGTTTGGGTCACTGAATTGGAACAAGAAGGCAAGTTACAAATTCAACGTGAAATTGAGCGTTACTAAAAAAGGTCGAACTGTGAATGCCTACGACGACGATGATCCATGTCACGTAGCTTAATTGCGTGATCAACTTAGGATTTATATTATGCTCTCGATGCAACAGTTGTTATATAAACAGTAATTCATAATTTTATAAAATAAACCGCGGTTATTGCTAACCTTGAATAACGTATTCAAATGTGTGATGTTAATTGGCAATGTGGTCTAAGGTAGTAAAAACGATAAATCTAGAGGAAGGTAATGACGCTCTATTGCAGCTGCTGAAACACATCTATAGGTACTTTACTCTATTACTGGTTTCAGCATGAATGGGTCGGCTCGCCCGGGGTAGTACCATCCTCTCATAGAAAACCGACGTGACGTAACAGTGCTTGCATTGTTGCCTTTCGTTCGGTCAGTGAGAGCGCCGGAGGCCTACCTTCCCTCCTCTCTCCTTTTCTCCCTCTCCCTCCCTTAATCCCTTCCTCCCAAAGGGTGGCAACGCACTTGCGACTCCTCCGGTGTTATTAGTGTCCATGGACGGTGGTGATCACTTAACAGCAAGTGACACCTGTTCGTTTGCCACATATAACATTTTAAAAAATCTTGGCGACAGATTTTCAAATTAAGGGTGGTAACTAGCCAGATGAGCTTGCAAAAAGCCCTAAAACCATCCCAGGCTTTCAACGCTTTTACTTCATTAAAAGCTTTCATTCGCAAGGTTTCGAACCGATGTCAATTATCGTCGTGTTGTGTCGTCCCTGAGCTATCATCGCTGCAAATTGTTTTTCCTTAATAGACATTCGAACTAATACCGATCAAGGCGTTGTCTTTACTACTTTACAATATATCCTATCATCACTTCAATTACTACAATTGGACTAAAACTATAGTAACCGGATTAACAAGAAAGAGTTAGAATCTTACTCTGCACTGAGAACTGTCTTCAGGCCTTCCAGTAGCGATTTTTCTGTAAGATCCGTGTAGGAGACGACTGTTCCAAGCCCGATGGCACTTGCTGAAGCACCGTTTAAAGGCTGATCCCCGAAGAATGGCACCACAAGCATCGGCTTGCCAGCTGATATAGCTTCAGTCATTCCCAATAGACCGCCGTGCCCGACGAACGCGATCACTTTATGGTGTTCTGTGGATAATTAAAAAAAACCATATTATACAAAACACTATTTCATAGCTAACTCATTAATGGGGTCGATTTTTAGACCTCGTTAACTTCCAAAATAAGTTTTCGTTTATGTCAAATCTTTATCGGCCCCTTAGATCCACAGTGATCGAAGCTGACGTGAGGTATAAATCATAAACTAGCTGTTTCCGCGACTTCGTCTGCGTGGAATAGCTACTTAGGGCTAATGTTAATACGCAGCTAAAGCTCTCAAAAGGAAAAAATAACAAGTTTCAAACATTCTTTACTTGTGTTCCGCTCCTATTGGACGTAGCGTGATGAAATACCCTATAGCCTTCCTCGAGAAATGAGCTATCAAACACCGAAAGAATTTTTCAAATCGCACCAGTCGTTCCTGAGATTAGCGCGTTCAACCAAACAAACAAACCCTCCAGCTTTATAATATCGGTGTAGATATTCCATGTGTATCTTTTGATGATCTCATCATTTCTTTAAGCTTGCTAGTAAAAATAATCTAAGTATAAAAATCATATAATATCATAATAACTATATATTTATATCCTTTGCCTTGATAATCTAAGTTCAATAAGGACTTGCTTTGGTTACATTTCCTGTTATAACCGCGATGGTCACATGTTTCCTGGTAGGTAATAATAGATAAGCCAGGTGTATAATTTACAAGAAATACTAGATATTACATATAAAACCTCTGTCACGACTGACCGCCATCGAACGTGACTGAAAACCAGATGAAATAGCGCGACCTCTCTCAACTTTGTTACATTAAGAATGGTTTATTTTATTCGGATTTTAGCAATAGTAAATTAGTTTTTTTTTTTTAGGTAAAGGAGGCAATCGAACGGGGTGGGGGGAGTGGGTGGGGAGGGGAGAAGAAAGGGAAGGGGAGGTGGGCCTCCGGCGCTCTCAGTGACCGAACGAAACGCAACAATGCAAGCACTGTTACTTCACGTCGATTTTCTGTGAGAGGGTGGTACTCCCCGGACGAGCCGACCCATTCATGCTGAAATCAGTAATAGCTTCGACGTAGCTCTACCACCTTCATAAATATATTACAGACTACTAGATTTTGAGAAGAGGCATAGGTCTTATATAATTATGGGTCATATGTAACTAGCTGACCCGTGCCCACTTCGTTGGACGGTAATAGGCATTATCAAGCTACAACTTTTCTCTAGAACTCAATCATAAATCTCTCATCGTTAAGGCAGCGTTCGTAAGAAACGTTTTCGTTCGACCATTGTTTCTCCGACTCCCTAGATATTACCCCCCTTCAACGTCACAAACTTTACCTCTTTATAATATTAGTATTGATAATATGAAAGAAAGAAAGAAGAAAGAAAGAAAGAAATATATTTATTGCCATAGTATAAGTGTACAAAAAAATCTTAACCGTAAAAAAGTAAAACTATGACAAAGAGACCTAGCGTCAGCGTATTGCCGCCTTTGAAAACAGCGCTGGTTTTCAGCTAGGCCTCAAAATTTCCCGGCTGAAATACAAGTAAATATTACTTATTATTTTGCGCCCAAGTCGTAAACATAAACTTAACATATCTATCTATTGCTGTACATATAATTAAATTAAATTAAGGGCCCATACAAAAAATAATTTTAATTTTAATATGAGAGAAAAAGATAAATAAGGCGTTACATATTGTTAATGATATTGTGAATTATGCGTCAAATCTTTTAATGAAATTATAATTATAAATGACCTAACCTTTGTTGCTCAAGAATTTCTTCTTTAATTAATTTTTTAAATTAATTAATTTAAATTAATATAATTAGTTAATAGATTCTGCCCGCGGCTTCGTAAGCGTGGAATAGTTATTTTGGGCTTAGATGCAGCGGAATCTCTCAAAATAAATAAAAAAAACCACTAATAAAAGACTAGTGACCTGGCATTGCATGGGTACGATTTACAACTTAATATGGTATCGTGTCTAAACAATTTAAATAAATTGCCAGTTTGATACTATAAAGTACAGTTAGCAACAAAATAAAGTTATCAAAGTCTTAAAAGGTAGGCAATAATCTATAGGGCTGAGTGGTTCTCAAGTGAAGCTGCCGGAACACACCAACGGTGCTTGGTAGCAGATTCTCAACTTGACAGTAGTAGTACCAGACTTAGAAGAAACCCTACCGCCATGAATTGTATCATCACAATATTTTCTCTCATCGAATGCTCCGAGCCAATTGCAAGGATTCGAACCTATGTCTACGATGATGTGTCCGAACATGAATCTAAATTTACGAGTATTATTTAATATTAGTATTTTAATATTCTACATTATACTATAATAATATTAGATATGCTTATCGTCGTTGCGTGTAAATAGTATATATCTAGCAAAAATATAAATCTGTATAATATATAATATATTGATTCGTTGATTTTGAGTTTAACCTAAATAATTAATAAACAAACACGTTTTGACATTCTTATTAACCTATAATCTCGATATAATATAAATACCCATCTCTTTATTTTACGACTAGCCGACCCGTGCCCACTTCGTTGGGCGGTAATAGGCATTATCAAGCTACAACTTTTCTCTAGAACTCAATCATACATGTATATCTCATAATTAAGGCAGCGTTCATTAAAACGTTTTCGTTCGACCATTTTTCTCCGACTCCTCAGATATTACCCCCTACAGCCTCACAAACTTTACCTCTTTATAATATTAGATTATAGATAATATAATCAGTTAATAGCTTCTGCACGCGACTTCGCACGCGTGGAATAGTTATTTTGGGCTAAGACGCAGCGGAACCTCTCAAAAGGAAAAAATACCCCGTTTTTAAAATATTTTTCATTGTTGCTCCGCTCCTATTGGTCTTAACTAAATAACGTGGCTTTATATGGGTAAAAGAATTTTCAAAATCGGTGTAGTAGTTCCTGAGATTACCCCCAACAACTTTACAAACTCACAAACTCTATCTCTTTATAATATTAGTATATAGATTATAGCCCCTGCCCGCGACTTTGTCCGCGTAGTAATGATCACTACTCTGGGCTAAAGCTGACACCCAGCAGAAGCTCTCAAAAAGAAAAAAAACATCTCGATTTTGAAACATTTTTCATCTGTGCTCCGCTCCTATTGGCCTTAGCGTGATGATATATATCCTATGACACTCACAAATAACGGGGCTTTCTATGGGTAAAAGAATTTTCAAAGTCGGTTTAGTAGTTCCTGAGATTACCCCCTACAACGTCACAAACTCACAAACTTTACGTCTTTATAATATTAGTATATAGATTATAGCCCCTGCCCGCGACTTCGTCCGCGTAGTAATAGTTACTACTCTGGGCTAACAATGACACACAGCAGAAGCTCTCAAAAAGAAAAAAAACATCTCGATTTTGAAACATTTTTCATCTGTGCTCCGCTCCTATAGGCC
>MU158743.1:328872-363682 GCA_015888305.1 Antheraea pernyi | reverse complement strand
ACGCAGCACACTCAGACAGCGTGTGCTGCGCGGTATCTTCCTCTGCGCCGCACTCATGGCAGGCGGCCGTCGGCTCCCTGCGTGCGATCCGGTGCAGGTACCACCCGAAACAACCGTGTCCAGTGAGTACCTGCACCAGTCGGAACGTCAGGGAGCCCCACTCCCTGGCAGTCCACTCCCGCAGGACCGGGCGGACGGCGTCCACTGTAAACCGCCCGAATCGCTCGTCCGCCAGGTCCTGCTGCCACCTTTCGACAGCGTCCCCCCTAAGACGCCGTCTCTCTGCCTCTACCTCCCTGGGAGCCGGAGCGGACCAAGAGATTACCCCTTACAACTTCACAAACTCACAAACCCACAAACTGTACCTCTTTATAATATTAGTATAGATAGTATAGATAAAACCATATTTTACGTAGAAAACTAAATTTTACGTCAAAAACCAAACTTTACGTAGAAAATCAAATTTTATGTCGTAATGATTCGAACCAAAATTTGTTTTTCCCAAACTATTACGGTAATTCAATTATTTTATCGTATCAGAGGCAAATTGGTATGATTAGAACTACATTTTAGTCTGTAAGCGATTTCGCCAGGCACCGTTACCGTAACTTTCTATAGATTACAAAAACACATTACAAATTGGTGCATGAAATTGTTTCAGTAACAAATAATTATAAGTGAATTTTGTCTGGCGTTGGTCAATGATTGATAGCCAGCTATCAACTTTACGAGTACTTTGCAACTAATAATATTAATTTGTACACATATAAATACATTTAGAGACTGAGATTTTGACCAGACTTTCACTGGCTCGTAAAAGATATTTTATAAAGTATTAATTATGCTAAATTTTATTATGCCTTATCATAGGAGCTAAGCAATAACGATAATAATTACCTGAGATAATTTAAAATCGTTAAAATGGTTATATGAGGCTTAAGTTTAAACTAAAATTAGAATAACCAAAATAAAAATTTCAGTCCATAGGTGACTTTTTTTATATTATAGGGGGCAAACGAACAAGCGGGTCACCTGATGGTAAGTGGTCATCACCGTTCATAGACACTAGCAACACCAGGAGAGTCGCATGTGCGTTGCCGGCCTGTGTTTGGGGGAGGGGGTATGTGAAGGGGAGTTTTGAGGTGGTATTCGGCACTCTCACTGACCGAATGAAACGCAACAGTGTTACTTCAAGTCGATTTTCTGTGAGAGGGTGGTACTACCCTGGGCAAGCCGACTCATTGATGCTGAAACCAATAATAGCTTCAGCGTGGCTCCACCACCTACAAACTACTACTTACATATGCTTTGTTCCATGATTCCGTTATCTACATTTTACCACGACGTTACTGAATAACGCGCAGACGATGTAGCAGGACATGATATCATCCTAACTAATAATATAAATGCGAATGTGAGTTCTTTTGTTTGTTGCATTTTCATACTTTATTTATCCAAGCGGTTATCATGAAATTTCGCATACACGTTACCAGGTATACAGAAAAAGAGTTCAATAAGAAAAAAGTGTACTGTTCCCGTGCAAATGAAGCTGCTATTAAAAGCTTTTCTGTCTGTTTCTATGGGATGGGGGCAAACGATGTGCATTTTTAAAAACTCGATCAAATAGTACCATTTGTCGATATAACATTTTGCTTCACTACTATAATTGGTTTTGTTTAATAGTTATTTATTATTAATATTATGTAGTCTTATATATTATTTTTATTTTATAATAATGTTTTATGTATGTTACAGTGTACGTGCTGATAATTTATGTGGTATTTACTAGTTTCGTTTTACTAGTACACTCTAAATACCTCCGATTCTACTCCATCGAATATATCCATCCAAAGATTGCCTACAAGAATTTGTTATCTATACTTCTATACTAATATTATAAAGAGGTAGAGTTTGTGAGTTTGTGACGTTGTAAGGGGTAGTCTCAGGAACTACTGGTCCGATTTGGAAAATTCTTTCAGTGTTATGTAGCTAATTTATCAGGGAAGGTTATAGGCTGTATATCATCACGCTAAGACACATAGGAGCGGAGCAGCAATGAAGAATGTTGCAAAATCAGGGTATTTTTTCCTTTTCAGAGCTTCCGCTGCGTCTTAGCGCAAGATAACCATTCCACGCGTACGAAGTCACGGGCAGAAGCTATTAACTAATTATATTATCTATAATCTATACTAATAATCTATACTAATATTATAAAGAGGTAGAGTTTGTGAAGTTGTAAGGGGTAATCTCAGGAACTACTGGTTCGATTTGGAAAATTATTTCAGCGTTATATAGCTTATTTATCAGGGAAGGTTATAGGCTATATATCATTACGCTAAGACACATAGGAGCGGAGCAGCAATGAAGAATGTTGCAAAATCGGGGCATTTTTTCCTTTTCAGAGCTTCCGCTGCGTCTTAGTGCAAAATAACCATTCCACGCTTACGTATTACCGCCCAACGAAGTGGGCACGGGTCGGCTAGTTAGCAATAAGGTCGCCCTTTGTACTAATAATATACCACATAAATTGATATGTTTTACAGTGTACATATACAATGATGTACATACAATACGTAAAAAAATATGTTAGAAGATATGCACTTACGGAGTAATTCATATTGCGGCAACCACTTGACTCTCAGAATGTTTCCGATCCGAGTACCTTCCGGATCACTATCTTCATATTTCCAAATGACCCCTTGCTTTAGTTTAGATAAGGCATTGATTATTATCTGTTCCTTGTATTTTGGCATTGTAGCTGTTTTGATAAGCGATCCCAAGCTAAAGAGGACGACGCCGTGCTGAGACTCGTTCAAAAACCGTTCGATATACTGAAACAAACGGTAGATAATATTTTTAAAACAATACGTTCATTTCAAAACATGCATAAGGGAAGTAACGCCCGCTCTAGGGGCTACAGCACGAACATTACGCCGTACCCACAAAATTTGTGGGCGTTATTTTGGTTATCAGCATGTAAATATTTATACCAACAATGATATGATATGTTGATGGTTTCTCTAAAACCTCTCTGCTTTGTTTAAAATCTATACGTAGATACGCGAAGGTAAAACGGCTCCATTCCTTTTTCTCCTCTATTTTTCAACCTATTTTGGTTTTTTTTAGTTTAATAGCTATTGACGAGTGTTCGCGTATAATATGCTTGAAAACGTTCCCTTACAATAAAACCTCTGTAGCTGTCTACCGCCATGCAGTGGAGGCGATCGCGATCTCTTCACATTTGCTATGCACACACCCATATGCACTATATATTACAATTGAACGGCGTTAAATTGTGAATGTGTGCCGAGAATGAAAACTGATGGAAATCTTCATAAATAGTAATGAAAAGTCAGCCGTCGATTTAGTTTAAATTGCGTCGGTCCCTACCATCTTTGAGTTGAAAATCTGTCATCAAACATGTATCGTTGGGTTCCAACAGCTTTATCTATAAGCCAGCTTCCCTTTTACGTTTAGTGCGAGTCAGTTTGGGGAGTGCAATGGCAGATACGTCAAGTATCACGGCTAATCTAGCACCGGTGATAGTAAAACAGCCTAGGTAAATAACCCAAAAATAATTATATCATCTTAATCCTGGATTAATCAACCTCTAAGCCTGTCCTTCAAGAAGCGATGGCTTAGACTTGAAGGCCAATAATATCGCTACAAAATACTTAAGGAGGGTTAAAGCTAGCGTCTGCTTATCATTGTAATTTCTTTAACCACATCGGTAACGTTAAATAAGATTGTGTTGAAAGACCAAATAATCTTATACACAAAAATAATAAAAACTATGATAACACACATGATTAAGGTTAATATGCTGAAATCAGTAATTTAGTAAAACTATTGTAGATTATTTTATTGAAATGTAATCTAAATCCAAATATTTATAAAACATTTTAATGCATCGAAATAGATTAATTAAGCAATATATAATTACTAGCAGCTACCCGTGATTTAATCTGCGTATATCTTTATAAATAATCATGCCATACATTATTCAGATGGCAGGCTTTTTCCAACTTACCTGACACTTATTATTATTATATTTTAATGTGTGTAAACAATATTATTATATACATATAATATCATATATGTGCTATTGTAATTTATAATTTATCCTATTGTAGATTTGTTTCAATATCAGTTTATTAGATTTAGATTCGCGAACTTTGTCGTTTATACGAGTATTATAATTATAATAGGAGATTGGGTATATCGAAAACTGTTACGATTTGGATGACATTTTATTTATATTAAGTATAGTTGAGGATTTATGCTTGATGTCGCCCTTGGCCTCACAAGGTATGCTGCCCTTTTTCCTCTGTAAAGAAGTGCTTATCAAAATGAAATATACAACATTCGAATGTTTAAATTATTTTGTGTCGTATTTTATTAAATAAATTTTACTTATTATTGGTTAACATGACTAGTACATACATAATACCTTTGGATATACATTTTGACGTGATAACGTCATATATATCGATGAACGCCGGCTGCACGCACGAAAAAGCATTGTCACGTTCCGCCTGACCCTAGCGTGCAAGCGAGAGTGCGGAAAATGCGATAGAGAGGCGCGATCGGCCTTAGCGTTCGACTTGGCACGCATTTATCTCTCTTCCACTCCATCGGTCGATGCGTCCGAGACGTTTTCATTTTTAAGTCACCAATTTTTAATCTGAATTTATTTCGTGTAGGTATGTATTTTGTTATGTATGTTAATTGATATCTTCGTTAATCTGTTGCAGGTAGAAAAATATGTATACTAATATTATAAAGAGGTAATGTTTGTGAGTTTGTGACGTTGTAGGGGGTAATCTCAGGAACCTATTATAGAATATAATGGTCCGATATGAAAAATTCTTTCAGTGATATATAGCTCATGTATCGAGGAAGGTTATAGGTAATATGTCATCACGCTAAGACCTATAGGAGCGAAGCACCAATGAAGAATATTTTAAAACCGGGGATTTTCCTTTTGAGAGCTTCCGTTGCGTGTAAGCGTTAGCCCAAAGTAATTATTTCACGCGAACGAAGTCGCGGGCAGAGGCTAGTCTACTATACAAATATACGTATATCGCAGGACTTTATACGTAGATGATATGAATTTGGTTTGGCATCGACTTTGATTATATTATTAGGTAGCGCGAATATTAATATTTTTTATTTAATTTCAATATTTAGGTTTTTTTATTTTTAGGACCTTACTTATTTTTCATTTAAAAGTCGGTTAATATTTTTATGTAAAAAAATTAGACGTCTTATTTTGAGTGATATCAAATCTGTTCTCATTTGTGGTATTGAAAAACCAAAAGGGGTTACTAGAAATTTCATAAAATGAAATTTAAGATAAATAAATTATTTATGATCATATAACCTACATATGCATATTATTAGTATCTACGATGATATTTTCATTCTACATTCACCTATAGACAAACCATGAGGCGAACAACGAAACACCAATCCACAGCGTGATACATGCGTGAAGCCTATTATTAAAACTGTTGTAGAATTGCCAATAACTCGAGGTTAGAGGAGCATTATGAATATAAGAATGAGAAACAGAGACAATAGTAAACAATAGACAACTTCGATGAATAGCGTTTTACAGGTAATTTTCTAGAATTACTGTTCAGCTTCACAACTGGTAAGTAGAAAATTGTCTTCATAATTTAACAATATTATGTCCGCAGTTTTAATAATGCTAAGAAGTCTTGTTCATGGCAATGGACAATGATCTGTTGTCAGTCGTTCAATGTGCTTTAAATGTGTTTTTTTTTATCATCACTACATATTATAAAACATAGTCTGTCTGTCTGTCTGTCTGTTCGCGATAAACTCCAAAACTACTCAACGGATTTTCATGCGCTTTTCACCCGTAGATAAAGTGGTTCAGTAGAAAGGCTTTAGTAATTAATTTGTCAAGATTATTTTATATTATCAGGGTGGGACAACGTTTATAAGTTTTAGCGTTTGACCACAATTTTATCTGATATTAAATGTATTCTAAGATGGCAAGCACGCCAAACTAAACGAGGACTGACTCTCAAGTGCAGGTGCCGGAACACACCAACATGTGCTTGGTGATATATTTCCAACCTGAGGATGGTAGCTAGCCAGGCGGACTAAGAAAAAACCTTACCATCGTGCTACAGTTTCATCACGGTGTTTTCCTGCACTGGAAGCTCCGACTCAGTTGCAAGGAGTCAAACATATCAACGATATGTTTGAACACGCTAACACTAAGCCATCTATGTATACCTACTATTAATATTATAAAACTGAAGAGTTTTTTTTTATTGTTGCACGGCAAAATGCCTGTGCCTGATGGTAAGCATAGTACAATCCAAAAGCAACGGCAACCACCGAGTGACACACTATTCATCGCCGGTCGCCAATGTCATGCCGGCCTGTGAAAAGCTGGATATGCACAGGCTAATCTCGAAACGCGACCCACAGAAGCAAATCACTATGACGGGCCTTTTCGCCGTACACATGGTGGTTGCGACCCAGTCAGGCTGTAAAACTCTACCACCCCGCTATCGCCACTGCCTCGTTCGTTATTCAGCAGAGTGCACCAGGTGCATCTGAGGTTGGCTTGGATGTCTCAAGTCTTAGATGTTATTCGACACTCCTTACACCCCAAGTTTGTCTGCTTGAACGCGCTAATCTCAAGAACTACTAGTCCGCCTTGGAAAATTCTTTCAGTAGCTTTAGTAATTTTAGCTCATTTATCGAGGAAGGCTATAGGCAATATATCATCGCTAGGACCAACAGGAGCGGAGCACCAATGAAGAATGTTTCAAAATCGGGATTAATGGCCTTTTTGTTTTAAATAATATAAACTTCTACGTAAACAAAGTCGCAAGTTAAAGTTAACGTTAGCCCAACTATTCCACGGGCGGGCGATGTACACGGGCATGTCGTCCCGGCAACTCTAACATAGGCCGACGTGGTTAAGGCACATTAGTGTTCAGTGCGCCTCCCATCAGTTCGTCAGAGAGGGCCAAGGTCTTCCCTTTTTAGACTACGAGTCGGGGCCCTGATGATGGTTAACACCTGCCGTTCCTGCACAGCCGGCTAAATGGTGCAAGAAGAACACCAAAAAAAAATGTAACTATTCCACGCGGACGAAGTCGCGGGCTGGATATGTAGATATATCAATGTTCAAAGTTATATGTCGAACAATCGCCGATCAGCTAGCATGTTCGTTTATAGCACAATTGAAAACATCTATTGAGGGCATTCGTTTGACTCTTGACCAGACACAGAACTGATCGGCACGTTTTGTTCACTTACTAACAATTGCCTGCGATTTCCTATAGGTACATTATTATATACAAAGTAACAATTCTCACTCCTTACTAATACTATAAATGTAAATGTGAGTTTGTTTATTTGTTACGCGTTCACTCTTTAACTAATCAACCGATCTTCATGAAATTTTGCATACACGTTTTCAGGGGCACAGACTAGAATATAGGGATAAACAGAAAAAAAATATGATCCCTGAAGGATAAAACAATTCTATATTAACGAGAGCGAATCCGAGGGAAACAGCTAGTCAAAAATATAGCTTAGAAGCGTTGCGGGATAATATATAATACCTTCTTAGTTATGAAATAATTATTAAAAAAAAACTAACTTCGTGGGGTGGTAAATACTTTATAAAAATAATTTATAAAAAAATACTTTTTGTGACTTTAATATAAAATTTAGACATATGGTGTCGTTGACTTTTTATAGCTATTATCAAGCTCTACAACTTTTCTCTGGAACTTTTTATATATCTGTCATCGTTAAGGCAGCGCTCCTAAGAAACATGTCCGTTCGACCGTTTATTCTTCGACTTTGCAAATCCGACTCGCACTTAAAAGTATTTTAATTTTTCGTGCTAATATATAGTTTACTAGCGGGCACCGTAGACGTTGTCCCGCCTTGATTATAACAAAATCCTTCCTCGTGAATTTTTTTATCTACTGGTGAAAACTGCATAAAAATCCATTGAGTAGTTTTTGAGTTTATCGCGAACAGACAGACAGACAGACGCGGTAGGGGACTTTGTTTTATACTATGTAATGATGACACTCATAAATAACGTAGCTTTCTTTTGATAAAAGAATTTTCAAACTTTACCTCTTTATAATATCAATAAGTATAGATTATATATGTTCACTATATTTTATTATTATAGGCTCCCAACGAAAATCAGCGCTGCAGTACTACTTACAGTATTGCAGATTTTTGCTGAATGGGTTCGCCAATTGTTGGACATCTATTTTTTCATTTTTAAAATGTATTTTTTTTACTGTCTAATTAGTTTGTGTAATTTAATTTAATTGTATGGTTGTTCCAACAATAAAGTATTTCTTTCTTTCTTTCTATTATTGCTCCTACATAAAAACATATAATATATAATATAATACATATAATATGTAACCTAGATACTTCTTCGGTATCCGTCTCAAAATATTTAAAAAAATATTGAAACGAACTCACCCACCATCTACTATACGTTGTTGATACTTTGTCATAAAAGTTTACGTAAGCGCGAATAATAACTGAGTAAAATTTCAATTAAATTATACGAAATAAACAAGATCATACAAATAATCAATTTTATATATAACATTTATTTGTCCATATGTGAAAGAATGTGAATCATCGTTTATTTTGGTAGATCATTCTATTCCCATACGCCTATCGAACTTTCTGTTCGTGATCCCATTAGCGAATATTGGGGACAAATAAAAACATTTATGTTCCAATTCATTTACTTAAAATTTGATAATATTAAAATTGGAATTAATTCAAACATTTTTTTTCACCAAAGAAAAATAAACTCTCTTACGTAATGTTTTATTCCAAAGGACATATAAAACGTATGATATGGTAATTCAGACCCTTGCACCACATTTTTGTTGAAATTAACATTATAATAAAGGCCTGCCAAGGTTGTTTTGACGAAATATACTAAGGTACCGAAAGCTATTCAAAATGTAGGTTGCGATCCTTTTTACATCTTATGTTAATACTTGAATTTAAATATAAATATATTATTTTTTTCCTCGAGCGAATGTTTATCGGTCAGTGCTCGTAATCACCAAGTTGTGTGCAATTATTAGCCAACATGCCGTAGTGATTTTTAGCTTTCTCTTTGAAATAAATACATGTCCAGTTATACGGTCTCAGTTAAACAGTTCAGCGATATAATTTTAATAATATTATTTTGTACATGTAACATGTGTGGACCCAATAAGAATTTAAATCTAACGTACTTTGTACTTTTTCAATTTTTGTGAAAAAAAAATGGTTGGAATCTTGAAATAAGTACCTAATAAAATATATTTTAATCATATTTAAAAATATCTGTCCGTCTGTATGTTTGCTTGTTTGAACACGCAACACTGCTAAAGTACTGCATTCACGATAATACGATAATACACAAGAAAATAAAGCATATTCTCGAGTAACATTCAGTCTTGGTTTCATTAAAATCGGTCAATTCTATCAAAAGTTATTATAATTTTAGTGACTACGTGACTTAATTACGCGTGATAAGCAGATAAGTAAATTGACTTATAATTAGTTCAAATGTTTTTATTAATCATTATTTTTTACATAAGATTCCACGCAGATAGAGTCGCGGGTACAGCTAGTAAACTATTATTAATCCATTATTTACTGGTTAACAAGTCCGTGCCATGTACCACCGGTGGTACACGTTACACTTGAACTTCGTCCCACGGGTCAACATGTGGCATATAACGTGTCAAATTAAGCAAATAAAATACTATGTAACAGTTTGTCTTATTATGTAACTTGTAAAACATTTTTTTCATTGCAACGATTGTTTATTAAAGTTAAGTTTTATTAAACACTTCCAAACGGCCCTACAAACAAGGCATCATACAAGGCCAACAGAATAAATAAGTCGTTTAACGTTTTGGCAATCGCAATATTTCGCTTATACTTGAAGTAAGTAAAAAGGTCTTACATTAAAATGATATTTTAAATACTTTTTTTTTTTTTTTAGACAGGGGGAAATCCTGCATAGGATTCCCTCACACTGCCGGGGGACAGTGTGAGGGTTATGTCGGACTCCTACCGACTAAAAACCCCTGTGCCGCCTTTGCGCGTAATTGGACCAGGGTACGGGCTCACGATTTGCATGCTCCGATCGTATTAAATTCTCATGAAAATACGCAACAAACATTACTTGAATACTATCATAAAATTAAGAATATATTCGTGAAAATGTTTTATAATTTTTATTAATTAGCGGACCCGGTGGATGTTGTCCTGTCCTGATATCGAAAAAAACCTACATAAATTTACATAAACCTTCCTCGTGAATTAATCTATATCTAATAATATTATTTTTGAGTTTATCGTGAACAGACAGACAGACATGCCAGAGGACTTTGTTTTATAATATGTAATGATGAGCATATATATCAATACCCAATACTTTGTCATTCACCTCTGTTCCGATTCATTTTTCGTGATATCTAGATGTTCCTTGTGCGCTAGCATGGCCAGCAATCAATTTCTCGATGGACCTTATAAGGGGCCATTGGCTTTTCTAGGAACGCTGCATATATTTTAACTAAAATGAAAATAAAGTTTTTTCATTTAGCACAATAGAAAATTCTTATATGTTAGTTCAGAGCAAAAATAATTGAAGAAAATAATAAGTGATTTACTTGAAAACTTGACGTTTCCAGTAAGCGCGTCTTATAATTTTAATTTCAACAAAGCGATTGGCGCCTCTTTGTACTTGAGTTTGATGGATGTGTGAATAGAGGGGAATTTTTCATCCCGTGGTAATTAGTATAAATTAATAATCTAAAATAATAAAAATAATCGGCTATAAAGAGTTAATCGGTGTTATTACAAAAAAGTTAAATACGTATTGAATACTTGCTTTAAAAAGCTTTCGAATTAAATGCACCGCGGTCGCTGAATGTTCGCCACGTTGCTCTTTTGTCTCGCTTAGGTGACGTTAGGTTAGACTTGTGAAAAAGGATAACACGAACTTGCCTCGAGCGAGCGCGGTGCCTTTAATTCGAAACCTTTTTTTTTAATATATCATAGGAGGCAAACGAACAGACACTTGCAACATGAGGAGAGTCGCAAGTGTGGTGCCAGTCTGTGTTGGGGAGATGAGGAAGGGAAGAAGGAAGGGGGCGGGGAGGGTAGGTGGATCTCCAGCGCTCTCACTGACCGAACGAAACGCAACAATGGAAGCACTGTTACTTCACGTCGGTTTTCTATGAGAGGGTGGTACTACCCCGGTCGAGCCGAGCCATTCATGCTGAAACCAGTAATAATTTCAGCGTGGCTCTACCACCTACGAAACCAAGTATTTTACTTTTTTGTAATAACACCGTATAGGTATCACCGTAAAAGTGATAGCGTTCGACGACAATCGCATCTGATATTAAATGACGATGGGCTCTAGGGTGGTAAACACATCAAACCTAGAGAGGACTGGCTTTTAAATGCAGCTGCAGAACACATCAACAAGTGCTTGACTAGCACTAAACGCCCTACCACTATGCTATGATTGTACCGTGATGTTTCCATCACCGGTAACTCCGACTCACCTGCAAGGATTCAAACCTACGTTCATCGACGCTGTGTCCGAACACGCTATCAACTAAGCTATTATCGCTTCAATGTCCACTCTAGTTCTTCTTGTTTTCGCCAGTGTCAATGTTTTGTTTCAATAGAGACTACAACAAATTTTACACAATAAGTGTCGTGTGAATGATTTCAATGTTCCAACAAGATGGTGGCTCTCTTGTTAGAACTTTCCAGGGAGTTTTTGTGGCATCTAAGAATTCATGATCCGTGGTATTATTTTCCGTTCACTTCACTTATGCACAATAACCGAATTGTA
This sequence comes from Antheraea pernyi, assembly GCA_015888305.1. Taxonomy (NCBI): domain Eukaryota; kingdom Metazoa; phylum Arthropoda; class Insecta; order Lepidoptera; family Saturniidae; genus Antheraea; species Antheraea pernyi. The sequence goes on along the minus strand of MU158743.1, from coordinate 351,768 downwards.
TTACGTAAAACACCACCAATTTTACATAATATAAAGTCAAATAACACAAGATTATGAATAAAATATAAAATCCACTACATGACAGACCAAAATCCCGCCATAAAACTCCTCCAGTCTAGTCTTCGATCAACAATAACTAGATAAAGGGTCAGGTAGAAAATCGATGCTAAAAACTGTCCGCGTAAATATATACTTATGTGTATCTATTTGTTTACTAAGAAAGGGAGAAAAAAAGTTTTAAAACAGTTTTAAGTTCAACCTAATTACAACCATAACACCTAGTAATAAAGTCACAAATGTTCAAAATATTATCTAATAGTTAAGATAAAACGAGCAAAGCAATAAATTACTCCACTCGAAATTAAAAAGACAACATAATCAACATTTAGTGTGAATTCAACCTTAACACGTAATGAATAAAGTACATTTTCCCGTTATTGTGCGTGTTTGTGAGGGGCGAGGCCAAACATTTGTTATTATTTGTTAGTTAAAGCTTAAAATATAACTTATTCAAGATGTATTTGCGAAAGTAAGACACTCCGGCCGTTAAATTGCTTTTTCGGGTATTATTTTTGCATTTTTTGAATACACTGCGCATGTGAAACGGGCTTACATTGGCTGTGTTTCAAACAAACTAAACAAAATAAGGGCACCATTTCAAGTAAGCTCTTATATACGGAGACGTATTTTTCGTGCGGACCCTTTATCTAGTTATTGTTGATCGAAGAGTCTAGTTTAATATTCAGTCTGCTGCTAATGTGTGTTAACGTGACAAACACCGTTCATTTATAGATTTAATAGATTCTGCAGGTTTAATGGACTTTTTGGGAGCTGGATTTGAGGTCTCTAATTTTTTTTTAATCCTGAGACTGCGGAAAGTACTCTTGTAAATATGTTTCCACCATATCGAACAAAAACCGTTATAAAACGAGATAACGAGATTAATAATAACAATAAGACAATAAATTTAATTAAATAAGGATTGTGAAACCGTGTCAACAAATTATCTCGTTTCTGTCTTGACCCTAATTGTAGTAGTTTTAATAAAAAAATAATCGTGTATATACACTGAATAAATAAGTTTGATAAAACTAAAGATATCGTTCTCAGTACAATTTTTACAGATTCTGTAATTTTATGTATCGTCCAAGGAATTTATGTTGTTTACTTATAAATTATTTGGTTTCACCTGACATCTAAATTTTTTTATGTCATGGTAGGCAAACAAACAGGTTGGTCACGTGATGTTAAGTGATCACCACCGTTTATGGACACTAACAACACGAGGGGACTCGAAAGTGCGTTGCCAGCATGTGTTTGGGGGAAAGGGAGTAAGGAGGAGAGGAGAGGGAAGGGGAGGTGGGCTTCCGACGCTCTAACTGACCGAACGAAACGTAATAATGCAAGCACTGTTACTGCACGTTTTCTATGAAAGGGTGGTAGTACCCCGGGCGAGCTGACCTATTCGTGCTGAAACTAGTAATAGCTTTAGCGTGGCTCTACGACCTACTAACGGATGCGTTAAGTCGATTTTCTCTTGTCACATATACAAAAGAATAACAAATATCCATCCTCCCTTAAAATCTTATTCGCTGATTTTCTACTTATGCCCACGTCTTCGCCTGGGTTAATATATATTTGACCTGTCCCTAGAGATAAGTACTTTCTTCAATACGAAAGGTATCTCGTGTCCTTTTCTGTACCTTACCAGACTAGGCCCCCCTCGGCAGCAGCTCAAGCCTAGGTCCGTTCCCTCGGCGTGGAGCCCTTGAGTACGCTGCTCGCGCGATACAGTGACACAAAATCTTACATCACTGCGACAACATTACACATATCACCTCCACACACGTGCACGCATACACGCTTACACATGCAGGTGGAAGGGTTTTATTTTTTCCCCTTATCAAACTGAAATAGTTTAGAATATTATCCGATACGAAATATATATAAGGGTTGTTGAGGTATGTATGCTTGGTACACATATATGTTTCAACAACTCATATATGTATGAATAGTTAGCTTAGCTTAGGTTAGCTTACATAGGTCGCGAATTGCATGTATCAGGCAACAGCCAAAGCCGAGGTGTGCCGCGCACCCTTGAGCTAGTTGTCAAAATAAAATCGGCTGAGTGCCTTAAGCGCTCGCCTTAGTAGTCCGGTGAAGCTGTTACGACCTTGCTTGGTCAATAGCGTAGAAAGTTCGAAAAAAAAAAAAAATCTGTACCTCTTTTGTATGCAAAATTGTATGTAGATCAGTTAAGTAGTTAAGGCGTGAAAGCATAAGATAACAAACATATTCGGACATATTTATAGTAATAATAATTAGGATACAAATAAATAAAATTGCGGTGTCTGTATGTAACGTCAAAATAAAAATGGATATGAATATCTATATGGGATAAAAAAAGAACAATTTATAAAAAAAATTGTCTGTATGTGTGTTGAGGCTAATCTTGGGAACAGTTGGATTGATTTTAACAGGAGATGGCTTAACTTTCACCGGCAGATGGCTACCGTTATAAGGAGTAACATAGGCTACATTTATCTCAGATAAAACCAATAAGGGTCCGGGAAAATATTATAAACTAAAGAAGAAGTGTCTATAACCACGTGTGCCGCACGTGGTCGTTTACGTAAAAGAACATTTTTTAGGTAAATTCCTTGCGGGCGACATCGCGGGCAACAACTAGCAGTTGTAATAAGATTTACCTGTTGATTGGCTATGGATATGACTGGTACTTCATATATAAAATATAGGGTTTAGGAGTAAAAACTGGGCGTAATTTTAATATTCACGGTTTAGCCGTTCATGTTTTACAAGAGGGTTTTAAAGCACATTATTTGCCGTGTATGAAGTTCGAGTCCCATATCAAGGAGGTTTTGGTGTCAAAAGGGTAAATATATATGTTACTATATATGTTATGAGCTGGAAATGACATTCTCTGTGTACCGCCACTAAACAGATTGTAATAACATTGACTCGTGTATTTTAATAAAAATATATATATACCTACATAGAAAGATAAGACAAACCATATCGAGTTTATTGCCGAATCTTCTTTATAACTATAGTCGACGCATTTTAAACGGAGTCGTCGGGCAATAAATGTCACTGACAGTAGGAATGTGCACGCAATGCAACCCGTTATCGATACTTAGCTACCTTTTTTTTATTTTATTTTTTTATTTACGTGGGGAAATCCTTTATGGATACGCCACCCTCTCGGGGGAGAGAGTGGGTTATGTCCGACTCGCACGGACTAAAACCCCACGGTGTACCGTCCGCCGCATGGTAGGGGCGGCCAGGGATCGAATCTGCTGTCTACCTGAGAAACCGGAACGCCAGGCTTCGTCCTACTATAAAAACGAAGTCTTGACCCCGACGTGATCGATACTTAGCTACCTGCGTGGTCGATGCGTCATCGTGACCTTCATTAGCAATCTGACTCCTGATTGGTCGTTACGAGTAAGGGTTGTTGTTTTTCTATAAATATAAGATTTTTTGTTATGACACTCATTAGGTACATTACTTACGTTTCGTTACGTAATACGGACAATGGAGAATTTATTTTCTAACGTGGTTTTGAAGAAATTAAATGGTGACATCAACGCTCAAGCTCAGACTGTAATTCACAACGTTACGGCCCGAAGCCTCAATTCATAATGCGTCGACTATAGGATACTTTACTAATTCATAGTAATGTTTAAAAAGCGCCTTCTCGGAGCTTAAATTGAATAAAGTGTTTATGGATCTTTATTTAGAGCCTTTAATTTTACATGATATAAATGACATTAGTCTAGTATAAGTTTTCTCAAATTATTTTTTAGGTGCTACTAAATTTATTACTTCTGCCTAAATAATAATCATTATTTCACGTGTTCACTAAAACAGTTAAGGTATTTTGGTCAAATCACTTACTTTCTATAGGGTAATCAATCCATAGAGTAGTTATTTTAACATTTGCCTTGAATTTACCATCAAGCTTGGGGATTTGATCAAATCTCTGATTTCATCATCTCTCTGCAAAATATGTATAAATTGCAATGCAAAAATAGAAGGATTCGAACTATTGAAATACTATAAAAGCTCGTAGTAGGATCACTGATATTAAGTGATATGTTTGTAATAATAATACTTTTACAAACTTAAGAAGCGTAGGCGTAAAAAAAACAGGATGTGTGGTAAAGACACAAAAAACCAAAGTCACACGGTGTTCCCAGGCGGTCACCCATAGCGCCGCATTCTGGCGGCGGCGGTGGGAACGGATTTATCGCTGCCGAGCGTGGTTTCGGTCATGCTAAGCAGCGAGCAGGCTTGGCGAGCGATGACCTCCTTCTGCGAGGAGGTCATCTCGCAGAAAGAGGAGGCGGAGAGGGCCCGCGAGGCAGACCCTCAAAGTGGCCCTCTCCGCCAAAGGAGGACAGGCGGGAGGAGGCGGCGCTTTGCCCAAATTCTTCCGCCACCGTAGCCGGACCTGAGGAGATGGGCCGGGGGGCCCATCTCCTCATTGCACAGGTCCGGCGGACGAGGGGGGGCAGCTGGTGTGTACCCGGTCTGTCCCTCTATAGGTAGGAGCCCGGCGGTCACCTTCCGCCGGGCGGACCGTGGGGGCGGCTCTACAAGGTTGATTAGCTTGAACGATCCCTTGCCGCCCCCACAAAACGGTCTGTCGGTACACCGTGGGGTTTTAGTCCGTGCGACTCGGACATAACCCACCCTCTCCCTCGGGAGGGTGGCGTATCCATAAGGGATTTCCCCACGTTAAAAAAAAAAGAAAGGCGGTCATCCATCCAAGTACTGACCGCGCCTGACGTTTCTAAACGCATGTGATCGGACGAGTACCCGTGTTTTCAACACTATACCCGACACAGTGTTTATCCCCACCACTATTCGTCACACAAAAAGTTTGCAGATCAGAATTAAAACGCCCTCCCAAAAAAAGTTACACTTTAAAATGACCAACCACTCTCTAGCTTTATGTCTTTATTTCAGAATAACAACATGCTGCTGACCTTAATGTCTTTTAGTTTCACCAGGCTCGGTGACGAGCGCGGAAGGAATTCAGCCGAAATGACAATTGGCACTGAAGTGGTTGAACCTCGGCTTTGGCCGTTGTTTTGCATGTAAACACCAAGCGAGCCAACCAATCTTATATGTATGCATTTATGGAACATATAGATGTGTATAGGTACATGCCGTATATATGTGTACATGTATTTAAGATCTGAAAATTTCACCTACGGCTATCTAACCAAAAAAACAAAAAGAAAATTATTAGGTGAAAGAAAAAAATCGGTGTAAAACAAACCGTCTTCAAAAAACACGAACTAAAAATTGTGAAATAATATTTTATTCTCTTCATTTTACATAATAATTTGTTTCAATTTTAAAAATAATTGTATATCAAATTACAAAATTCCCATATTAGTTACCTATCATTACATAGTATAAAACAAAGTCCCCAACCGCGTCTGCCTGTCTGTCTGTTCGCGATAAACTCAAAAACTACTAAATGGATTTTTATGCGGTCTTCACCAGTGGATAAAGTGATTCATGAGGAACGTTTTGATGTATAATTTGTCAAGGTTTTTTTTTTATAATAAGGGTGGGACAACGTCTGCCGGGCCCGCTAGTCTATACATATAATAAGAATGTAAAATGTGAATGTCTGTACTTTAAGATTTTTGTGAAAAAAATTGTTACAAGTCTTGGTATACTACTAATAGAATACATTTCAATCATTTTTAGAAGTATCTGTCTGTATGTTTCAACACGCATCACTGCTAAAGTACTGCGTTAACGATAAAACCTCAAAAGCATATCATAAAGCATATCCTCGAGTAATATTTAGTCTTGGTTTCATTAAAATCGGTTCACTCCATCATAAGTTATTGTAATTTTAATGACGACGCGGCGTAAGTGTGAGAAGAAAGTACATAGTTAAAAGGTGACTTTCTTAATCACTGTTTTTTAAATAAGGTTCCACGCGGACAGAGCTGCGAGCACCGCTAGTTATATATCGTATATACTAATACGTGAAGCCAAAATTTTGTTCCTCTTTTTAAGCGAATTGCGCGAACGGATGATCTTGAAATTTAGCATAGTTAAAGTTTATATGGAGGAGAAGTGCCCAAAGCTATTTTTTATAATATAAAATGCATTACAACATATTACATTAATTAAAATATACATTACTCACACTACTGCTTGAATAATACACAATATATACATGTAAATAAAAAAGACGTTTTAACATCCTTCATTTTACTCTTACGTTCCAATTACCATTTTTCATCCTACATTCAATGTTTTTAAGATTACTTACGTTCCATACCTTCCATGCTTTTGATATTAAGTGGTCAAATTGTAGGTTAATTTTATAATGATGTAATATGTAAATTCATAATATACATTAATAATTAATTGACAAATAATTTATCTTTAGTTAATTTATGAAACCAATGAAATAATAATTATTCTCTTTGGTCTTATTGAATGTACAAATGAATTATGGTCGAAATTCGACCACTAGGCGACCACTAATATTTTAAAAATCGGCGCCAAATCCCTACGTTCTTATGTCAAACACAAAAAAAAAATCATTTGAAGAATAATTTTACTTTTTGGTTGTCATAATATTAAAATTAGCACCAACTTTAAAATAAATATAAATGGTTTGTTATAGTCTATGCACCTATTGTGTGAGCGTAGGTAATACACCTATGAAAGTATTTTTTAAACAAATCTATGATGGCGTTTTTTTATATTGTTTTATTTTATTCAGCAGACGCTTGGTCTGCACTTTTTTTTTATTTGTTGTATACGTCAAAAATCGTGTCTGTGAGCAACTGTTGGGATTATTTAAAATTTATTTTACTTAACTATTAGCTATTTTTGGATAGGTTTTTGTGATGGTAAAACTCTCCATGACGTCATAGGACGGTTGAACGGCATTTTTTTATTGGTAAATTGGGTAAAAATTGGTAAATCTTTCGACAATTACTTAAAATCAGGCTATACTTAGCTTGTTATCGTTTTAAACTACATTATTACTTAATGTAAGGTGAAATTGCGGTAAAACTTATACCTATAAAGTGAGAAAGCCTTTTTTCTATAACGTGTTATAAATAAAGAGATAACTAAACTAGCCGGTTGCAGTGAAATTATTGCACGACCCAGTGAGGTTACCGACTTCAATGTCTATAATTATCTTCACAGCTCGTCGAGTCTTACGGCTTCTTAACTACTATCCCTATAACCACAGTAAGCCAATGTAGATTTTACATTCATTTAGAAACTAAAAAAAATAATACAAGAGACGTGTTTGGACGAAAAACATAAGGAAAAGATGCAAAATGTACATTGATAAGCAAATGTTATATAGAGAAAAATAAAACTGAATATGTTGGAAAGACGCACGATAAAACTGAAATTTTAGTATTTCAAGGAAACATTTTAATTAAAAAAATACATCAATAAGCCAACGGTGTTCTTAGGCGGGCATCCTTAAAAATACTGACCGTCGTTGCTTAATTTTGGTGATCGGACGAGAACCGGTGTTTTCAACACTCTACCCGACACAGTGTTAACCCCCACTTTTGTCACAAAAAAATATCGCGGATCAATATTTAAAAGCCTGTATACCTAAGGAGTTTCACTTCAATATTGTTCTTATTGACATTTCAAAGTCGGCCTAACTACTATACGTATTTCGTGTTACGTACATCCATAAATCTGTGTCATTTATATATATATCTATCGATAAATATCATAAAACAAGGTTTATCGGCTGAGTGCCTTAAGCGCTCGCCTTAGTAGTCCGGTGAAGCTGTTAAGACCTTGCTAGGTCAATAGCGTAGTCAGTTCGAGAAAAAAATAAAAACATAAAACAAGGTCGTCGTTTCGTGTCTGTTTGTGTGTTACCTTGTTTCTTGTAAACTATTAAATGGATTTTAACACAGTGTTCACTATAATTTAAAAACCTCTTCTGGAAGATTTAAGTGTATAAAAGAGGTATATTGCATTTATATAATGCAGAGAAAAGTCGACGTAATTCTAATAAAGTCGTAAGAAGGAGTTTTCGTGTGATAACATTAAAAACGCTGATTAAGCCTTGTGAGGTACATAAAAATAATGCAGTGTAAATTATAAATCTTAAAAATACCAACAAAAAAGGCCTGAATGGTATATATTTATCTTTTACATATTATTAAGAAAATAATTGGTTATTTACGACGCTATTTTAACAAATATAGTTATTTTCCTTGTCTAATTAAATACTCTAGCAACGTTGTACATTTAAAATACAGTCATTGTCAATCTTCTTGGCCGCTCTGAATCTAGCCGTAAATCCGTACTTGCGTGTAACAGCAAAGAGTTTAATTATACAATTATGCTATGTATATATATTTCCAATATATTATTGTACTAGCTGTGCCCGCGACTTCGTCTGTGTGGTGGCTTATGTAAAAAACAGTGATTATTAAAGTAGTCTGAATGTATTAAGTCCATTTACTTGTCTACGTTTCTTTCGTACTTACGCCGCGTCGTCATTCAAACTACAATAACTTTTGATAGAGTGGACCGATTTTAATGAAACAAAGATGAAGTTAGTCCCGAAGATATGCTTTTTCTTGCTGAGTTATTGTGAACCCAATACTTTAGCAGTGATGCGTATTCATACAAACAGATAGACAGACAGACATTTCTAAAAATGATTGAAATGTATTGTTAAACTTATTCCTAGACACCAGCAATAATTTTTTTGTCGTAAATTGAAAAAGTATAGACAAGTTACATTTACGATTTAATTATATGTATAGAAGATATAATCTCTGTGGCACTCACACTAACACAGAGTAGTAGTAACTAGTTACTCTGGTGATTTATCTATGTTGATATGTAGCTATTTTAGATTATTCTACGTTACTGAATATTTGGCATGAAATTTAAAACGTTTATTTGTCACACTTGACATTGGCGAAGTTGCCTCCACAGGCAGAGGGCCATACCGAAAGAAAAAAAGAATTAAGACAAAACAAAGTTATAATATTATTATAAGAATCGAAAATTGGCACTAATTTATAATTAAGTCTCGTTGTTAAACATATAACATAATATAATTATAAACATAAAAATAAACATATAATACGTATCTATACCTACAATTGTATTCTGCGCAACTACAGAGCGGTTATTTTTTTTTTTATAGTAGCACGGCAAAATGACTGCAATGTGCCTGATGGTAAGCACAGTACAATCCAAAAACAATGGCGACCACCGAGTGCCACACTATCCATCGCCGGTCGCCGCTGTCATGCCGGCCTGTGTAAAGCTAATACGCACAGGCTGATCCCGAAACGCGACCCGCAAAAGCGAATCACTATGACGGGCTTTTTCGCCATATACATGGTGGTTGCGACCCAGCCAGGCTGTAAAACCCTACGACACCGCTTTCGCCATTGCCTCATTAGTTATTCACCAGGGTGCATGCACCACGTGCAGATGAGGTTGGCTTGGATGTCTCAAGTCTTAGATGTTATTTGACACCCCTTACACCCCAAAAAGTACCACCTTACCTTAAAAAGGTTGGCGCAGACTGTAGATTAAAAGTACCCTTTTTATCTTAAATAACATTACGCGTAAAAAATAATCTCTAGGAAGATTCTTAGATAACTTTTATGGCTTTGATGAACGAACAAAGCGAGAAATATGGAACAAAATCGTTTACATGCTTATTGACGCCATTCTATGGTTTCATTTTTATGGTGGTAGAGCCACGTTGAAACTATTACTGGTTTCACCATGAATGGGTCGGCTCGCACGGGGTAGTACCACCCTCTCATAGAAAACCGACGTGAAGCAACAGTACTTGCCATTGTTGCGTTTCGTTCGGTCAGTGAGAGCGCCGGAGACCCACCTCCCCTCCCTCTCCCTCCTCTAATCCTTTCCCCCCATAGGGTGGCAACGCACTTGCAACTCCTGTGGTGTTGTTAGTGTCCATAGAAAAAAAATTCTAATATTATACATTGTATTCAGGCGAAACTGGGACGGGTCGTTCCTATATATAAAAATAGAAGTGTGTGTTTGTCACGATTAATCTTTGAAATGGCTGATTTTGATAAAACTTTTATTGACAAATAGAGGATTTTAGGTTAGGTATATCAATACGCTTTTCTAAAGGGAATTCGTAGTAGTGATAACATTTAAAATAGGTAATTAAAATCTGGAAATTCGTTATAGGTGTTAAATGGTAGATAAATAATTCCAATAAAATATAAACAAAAGAAAGTATGAAAACATAGAAAAGAATAATGAAATTGAACGTTAGAATTTATTAAATTATGCCACGGTTTTACTGCAAAGGCGCACAATTCAGCACATGCTGGCTGCCACCTTTACAAGTGACCCCAACGCTGTTTTTCGAGTGTAGCCAAGTGGGTTTAAATATATAATAATAACACTATAATAATATAAATAGGTGAGTTATATAAATTAATGAATAACGCGATTCATTATTTAACCAGATAAAACATTTCTTATGCAACAACAAAATACTTTTGCCACGAGAACGAAAACGCGGGCTCCAGCTAGTGTAAATTGAAATGTAGGTATACACTTTTGTATAGATTGACTCTTAGGGAAATTAGTTATGGTTTTGCTAAAGTTTGGTAATTGTTTATAATAAATATGCGAAGATAAAAGTTCAGGACCTTTCTGCTTCTGTTGGCGAACTGATTTTCTGTTTACTTTTGTTTACTAACTATTGACTGGTTTTAGTTTTTTTTATTATTTTTTTATTGTAGCACGGTAAAATGACTGCACTGTGCCTGATGGTAAGCACAGTGTAATCCAAAAACAATAGCGACCACCGAGTGACACACAGTATCCATCGCCGGTCGCCGCTGTCATGCCGGCCTGCGAAAAGCTGGATATGCACAGGCTGATCCCGAAACGCGACCCGCAGAAGCGAATCACTATGACGGGCTTTTTCGCCATATACATGGTGGTTGCGACCCAGTCAGGCATTAAAACCCTACCACCTCGTAAGTGGTTAGTGTTATCAATAGAAAACAAGTCGAGGCAGTTTTAAGGATTGCCGACAGAAGTGACAACAATGGTACAAATGTGTAGTTTTAAATTTTTTTAAATTGATTCAAGTTAGAATTATTCAAATTTCATACTTTGTAAATTGATTGAAGTAATAATATTAGTCTGGTTGTCACATCTATTGGCACTCCGATAAATACTTATATACATTTCTATGCAATTAATTAATTAATGAAACATATGATGAACTGTACAAGCTCAATACAAAATATCAATATTACATGTACACAGGACGTTATACTATTCGTTGCTAGTCTGACGCAAGTGCAATACGTCACTCGGTCACGCTTTACTGTCATCATGTCGCTGACGTGAAACCGAAAAATATATTTTCCTGACAAATTCCGCTCAACGCGCATAAAGAGTTTTCAGTTAAAAAAATGGATTTTTATGTATTCGATAGTCAGTATGAACATAGAAAATGAAGGTTTTATTTCATTCAATGTATTTGTAACATATATTATTTTTCTGAACTTCTTTCTCCATACGAACATTAAATATGACAAACCATAAACGTCAAGGTGCGTGATAATATTTTATTTTATTTCTTATAAATTCACGGTTGATCGGGGTTGTAAGGGGTGTCAAATAACATCATAAGACTTGAGACACCCAAGCTAACCTCACCTGCACGTGGTGCACCCTGTTGAATAACGAACGAGGCAATGGCGAAAGCGGGGTGGTAGGGTATTATAGCCTGACTGGGTCGCGACCACCATGTATATGGCGAAAAAGCCCGTCATAGTGATTCGCTTCTGCGGGTCGCGTTTCGGGATTAGCCTGAGCATATCCAGCTATACGCATGCCAGAACGCATACATAACGCATAACAGCGGCGTCTGGTGATGGATAGTGTTTCACTCGGTGGTTACCATTGTTTTTGGGCTGTACTGTCCTTACCATCAGGCATAGTGCAGACACTTTGCCGTTCTACAATAAAATATAAAATAAAATTTCAGACCTATATGTAATTTGTAAGGTTAGAACGGTTAATCTTAATAAGATTTACGAATTTCGAAATCTCTTGGCACTTTTAACTCGTGTGTTACTCAACAGTTTGGAAACACGATATAAGATTCTCAAATATTATTATATTCACAATTTTCTTTTTTTTACATTTCATTTTAGAGGGTAAAGGAACCAAACTAGCAGCCGTAAACAAATAAGATCGTTTTGAAATACATTTCGTTTAAAAAAATACTGTAAATACCTTGCGTCAAAAGGGAATGACTCATTGCAGTATATTAGGCAGATGATGATAAAAGTAACAAATGTTCTAATAATATTCTGCAATATTACAAAGGGACGGTATAATTCAAGTACTTATATTAACACGAAACACTAAATGTATGCAGTGTGAACGCGTGGAATGAATTGCGTTATTACTGAATGACGAATTAAAATGTTACTGCAATTTGTCTTATTTTTTAAAATATTTGTGTTTATTTTAAGGATAAAGGTGATCTTACAGCTAACAAAATAATAAATATATAATTAATAAGATGAATAAGGTCATTTAAAAGTCCACAGTATGAATTTTGCGATACAATCATGTGGGTAGGTGTGGGTTATGTTGAAAAAGGCAAACAAACATAAACATATATATATATATTTATATATTAGCATTAAAAAAAATTTTTTTTCCTCGGAACCACACTCAAAAGTTTCGTTTTAATGCCAAAATAGGCCTCTGAAAATATGAGCCCTTAATATTAATATTTAGTTTGTCCGCATCGCACTTTTCGATTTCCCATAAGAATAACACAGGAAAAAAGTTTTTTTTTTCTTTTGATTTTTATAACTAATGAACGATATATCGTATTGCAATACCCATTCATTATTTTTGTAGATAATTTAATACTCTACAAAAAAGGTCTGAAGTCAATTTTTCATAAATCAACTAAGTCAAAAGTTATTCAAGATCAAATTTTAACTTGCCCTCAATTGCAATACGATATATCGTTCATTAGTTATATAAATCAAAAGAATTTTTTTTTTCCTGTGTTATTCTTATGGGAAATCGAAAAGTGCGATGCGGACAACCTAAATATTAGGGGCTTATATTTTCAGAGGCCTATTTTAGCATTAAAACGAAACTTTTGAGCGTGGTTCCGAGGATTATTTTTTTTAAACGCCCTAATATATATATAACTACAAAGGTATCATGAAATAATAAGAGAATTGCCATTACAAATTTATTGCATTTTGCATAACTTCATACAGCGTTTGTTGAAGTATTGTTATTGTTAAATCACACTCCATCGAGTTGCTGTGCTTTATCTGCAGTTCGCTAAAATTTACCTACATTGTGCTGCATACAATGCATCGTTAAATGGAAGTAAACTACATACTTAACCGTTAATAGTTTTACATATTATATTAGTGTTCGTAACGTATTACTTACAAAACATTTGAATAAAATATGCTTATGCGCTGTCAATTGTCAAGTAAATAATAAATAATAACAAATACTTTCGCATTGTCCAACAATATATTAGTCTCAAAATAAAAAAACATTTCGAAATGATGCATAAGTAGAAATTAGAGAAATAAACGTTCATTTCTATGAAATTGTTATCTATCCGATATATTAAAACAAATGTTACTTACATTGGGTATAACCTTCCTATTGTGATCTAAATGCATCCCGCCAACTTCCACAACGCCGGGGTTTAAAGGTCGAACACCGTTTAAGCTATGAAACACATTTGTCAAAAGCAAAGAGACGTTTTTCGCGAGTTCCTCAAGATCTGGTATACGTCTACCGAAATGCTTTTCAATTATTTCTTTCTCTTTCAATTGTATAGTGTAGCGGTACCACAGTTTGTAATATATGTTCAGTATAGTGTTCTCCAGCCTTTGCGGGAAGGACATAAGATTCGTGAACGCAGAACTGATTATAGGCACGTACGAGGGATTATCGGATACACCGAAACGAGCCGACGACCATTGCATCAGACTGGTAGACGACAGTTGGATAATAGGGGCTGATTGCCCGTAAACGTATGCTAGACCGAGCATGCAGTCACTGTTAAAGGTCTCCACTAATATCACATCGTAATCACTCCTCAACGCTTCAGCCAACGGTCTGAATTCGACCAACTTCGTACAACCGTTCAGAGCCATATATGCCAACGGTTGAAACTCCGTAAGCTGCTTCACAATGTTATCTAGACCCAATAACATTAAAATTTTATTCGGATTCTCGTAGAACGACAAATCGAAACTCTCCAGCCCGACGTCGGCAATACCTTCCAAGCTGATATCAGTATAGTTTGTTGGTGGGTTTTTGAGGGGGAAGAACGATACAACGGTGACATGATGGCCTCTTTCTGCTAGCCTGCGAAGTAGCGGTTCGAATACCATTTGATGGCTCTTGCCGGTGTGGGGGAAAAGGCCGAGTATACGCGCGGAGTGTACATCGTGACTGAGCGCGAGTAAAATGGAAAAAGCGAGTAGTTTATACATCGTGCGGTCGCTGTGGTCAGCACCGCGTCCGTTCGAACACTGGTATTACACGCGATCGACTGCTGAGACGTCGGCTCGGAAACGACACATTATTTTCAGAACATCATATGACGTTAAGTACAGGCAACAACGTGATATATCAATATATATATACCTTCAAGAGAAACATGAATGGAAATGTAAATTAGATTTGTAGCTTTATTCATAAGACCTACATTCATACTTGAATTATAGACGTAACGACCCATAATTGGATTTACTATAATATTGTTTATATTTAAACGAACGTAGTAGCGTAGTTAGCGTAGTATGAATATGTTGTCAGTAGAAATAAAAGTCGTTTAATTGGAAGTCTTCAGTATGAAGGTAGACTGCTGATACAGAAATAGAGGAAGATCGAAAAAGCTATGGATGGATTTAATATTTAGAGGAAGAAGGATAATCGTATGTACATGGATATACATCGACGTTACTGTGATGATTTATTTTGACTGTTGAAATAAAAAAAATACGTTTTTGATTTTTTTTTGTCATTTTATTTGTTTTTATCCGCGTTGTGGCTAAAAAAATAATTATCATTATAGTTTTCCGTGGCTAACAGTAACTACTTACCAACATCGTATGGGCCGTCAACGTTCTTAGAATTCTTAAATGTATAATAGTCTAAATCTAATTACATTTATCAAGCAAAATGGTTCAGTGGCAGCGAGTTCGAACACTGTATCGATAGACGTAGGTTCATGTTCGTACAGTGAAGGTTTCTTGTGAGGAAACGCACAGCGATGAAACTATACCATAGTGGTATTATAGATTGTTTTAATGCTGGGATAGCTGCGACTCTCAAGTTGAAAAATTTGTCGCTAAGTTCTTATGATGTGATCTAATAGATCCTCCTTGTAAGTCTAGAGTGTTACAATGTAAATCCACACCGCCATTTGACATCAGATAAGGTTGAGATCATACGCTCAACCCTTGAACTTGTATTTTATATAAGTTAACACTGAATCAATGTTAGCGCATTATTTATCATTGTAAATTTTATTAGCTGTTGTTTTCTTTGTCACTGTTCGTAAATTCACTTATTGATTAAACTACCTAGTATATCAAATAACATATGCATAATTGTAACGAGAGAAAAATGATTAGGTATATTTTGAATTTTTAAATAAATCACGTATTCTCTAATAGTAATTGTTAATAAACAATTAAAGTAACAGATTTAATTCTTAATTTATCATTTACTAGAAACAGTGACAGGAAATCTGAATGTATACAAATAAATAGGCGGCGGGGAAACTGTTAAGGACATCTTCCTCCTCTGTTTCTCATCCGATCTCCTTCATTTTTTATGGTCGAAGTTCAGCCACTGGACGTACACTCGTATATAGAAAATGACCGAACACCATGACAATTGGTACAACTTATAGTGTTAGGCTTATATCGTATAGTCCTAAGCTTCAATTATAATGTAATGCACAAAATATTATTCAAAACAATAATCATCTATTACTTGTGATTACTGATGCATTCAAACCTTTTTAGTATTAACTAGTGGGCGCCCAGTGGTCGACATTCGACCATAGTTCATTGATTTTTTTTAAGTTTCAATTTTATTATGGTTAATATCATTGTTGAATGTAGAATGAAAAAGGGTAATTGGAACGTAAGAGTAAAATAATACATACAGTCGAGCATAGCAACCTCCTTCACAACCTTTTTTGAAGTCCTTTATTGACAGATGTCAAAATGTCTTTTTTATTTACATGGGTGTATATGTTGTGTAAAATTGAAGCATTAGTGTGAGTAATGAATATTTTAATTAATTTAATGTACTTCTAATGCATTTTATATAAAATAAATACTTCTCCTCCATATAAACTTTAACCATGCCAAGGTTCACGTTCATCCGTTCGCCCAATTCCGTTAAAAAGGGATACAAAGATTAGGCTTCACGTATTAATATATAGATGATATAAAATTGTTTGCCATTCCTGCACATCTGAAACGTGGTCGTGCTAAAAAGTGATCATGTGAACATTTGATTTCGTTGTAATACTCATTTGATCAGGAATTATTTGAGAACTTTGCACGGTATATAATTATTTAATATTACCGTCGAGTGTGTTACGTGGCGATTGTACATCAGTGTAAGTTTTGCAAAACGTGTGCGCACAATATTTTATTGATTTAAGTGTTTTTCGAATATACCTTTCGATACTTTACATCTGCCAGGTGTCTAACGGTGGCTAATCTTCGCATCTGTTTGCGTATTTTCTTATTATATATATACTATTATTGCCTATCTTTTTTGAAATTATAAAGGGGATTTTTAAACGGTTAACACACGTTTCACGCGTATTATATTTGTAGAAAGTAGAGGAAAATTGACGTATTTTAATATTTTGATGGTGATAGAGCCACGCTGAAACTATTACTGGTTTCAGCATGAATGGGTCGGCTCGCCCGGGGTAGTACCACCTTCTCATAGAAAACCGACGTGAAGTAACAGTGCTTGCATTGTTGCGTTTCGTTCGGTCAGTGAGAGCGCCGGAGGCCCACATCCCCTCCCCTCTCCTCTCCATCTCCCTCCCCTAACCCCTCCCCCCAAAGGGTGGCAACGTACTAGCAACTCCTCTGGTGTTGTTAGTGTCCATGGACGGTGGTTATCACTTAACATCAGGAGACCCACCTGTTCGTTTGAGGTAGCAATAGGTGTATGACATAAAAAAAGTCATAAACATGGTTTTTACGTGTTTACATTGCTGACGCTGACTAAACTTTAATGTGATGCAACAAAATAATGTAGCACTTTGTATATATTTAAAAGTATACAGAAAAGACTACGATGGTTTTTATCTACCTCCCACTGATAATCCACGGTAACTATTTTTATCTTTTAATATAATCAAACAAACATATCATACGATCGAAACATAATCGAAAACTAATATATCTAGTTCCCCTGGGCACTTAATATCGAAAATAATTTAACAGCTTGCCATTTTAATTAATACATTAGAAAAAATACCTTAGGTTCAAAATTATGCTCAACAAGAAAAAAGGGTGAGGTGAGTAGAACGTAGAAGGTGCTCTGAGGTACTTTCGAGACGTGTATATGTAATAACGCATTTTTCTCGAAACTGACTACGCTATTAACCTGCCTGGCCTTCACAGCTTCATCGGGCTAATAGCGCTTAAGGAACTCAGCTGCTTCGCGACAAGCTCTAGGGTGCCAAAGTGATCGAACCTCGGCTTGAGCTGTTGCCTTGGAAGCAACATCGCGGCTCTTTGTAAGCTAAGTATACATAAATGTATACATAAAAGAAACCTCAGGAACCTAAACACGTATGTATGTAATTTTTATATGGGTTGGAAAAGTGCGAAATCTCATGGTCACTTATGACACTGCATTGATAAGCATAGTCCTCCCAAGCGTATCTGAGGCGGGTACTTAGTGTATTTAATATAACATGTACTTTTCTTAAACATAAGAATTTGTTATCGTAAAGTAGGGTACTTATTTATTAATGTAGGGTACTTATGTAGGGTATTTATTCGACATTTTTTTTAAATATACCCTGTAAATATTATTCGGTACAGCGAAAAGTGACCGTGTTGAATGACAACTCAATTTTAATACTAGGGGTACTTTATCTCGATTTTCCATTTCCCATGCGATTAACAAGGGTCCCTTGTTCCCATGTTAGAGATCCCATGTTAACAAATTCTTTTAACCTTTACGGTGTTATTACAAAAAAGTTAAATACGTATTTAAGCCTGGCTTTAAAAAGGTCTCATATTAAATACACCGCGGTTGCTGAATGTTCGCCGTCTTGCTCTTTTGTCTCGCTTTCGTTACGTTAGGTTAGACTTGTGAAAAAGGAGAACGCGAAATCGCATCGGGCGAGCGCGGTGCATTTATTAGAAAACTTTTTTAAACCAAGTATTTAATAAGTATTTAACTTTTTTTTAATAACACGGTTACAGTTGCGTTACTTTTCAACAGCTTATTTTACTTAAGAACCTTCTCCTCATATTCTTCTAGAGCAGAAGGTCACAAACGTTTTTTCTCTTAGACAACTTTCAAAATTATAAATATCTTGTTCCGGCGAACTCCCTGCAGCTACATTTCTACTATATGTATTCCCAAAACTCGACAAAAAATGTAAAGATCAGATCTAACTATAGAAACTTGCGTTCATGTAAGTAAATGTCAATGCTCTCGACACGTTGTACTGTATATGGAATATGCTAGTTTTTACAAGTAATAGTCACTGAGCTTCTCAAAATATTATCTGTCTACTTTGATAGGTGAAGTCAAACCAACATTTTACTTCTTCACTATCGAATGGAGATCAATTTTCGTGGACCGCTTACGAATTATGAACCCCCATTATTTTGTCACGCCGACGTAGACTCCTGTCGAGTCTGCCGCGGACTCCTTCAGATTCAGATTTTTTTCAAGGTAACAGTTAAACTCAGTATACAGAGAGTACTTTTGGGAAAAATATATTTACTTCCTGTAGCTATTGTTTAAGTATAGGTTCAAAGACACGTTGATATTATATGTCGTGCCTTTGTAAACAACAAATGAGCTTTAATTAATTAAATATTGATAACATATGTCATTATTAACGATATGAATTGAAAAACAATAACAAAGGGGGATATATATATTTAGAAATAAGCTAGGTATAACGCTTATATATTTCATAGTTAAATGGGAGCATTATTTTTTCATTTTGGTCCGTAATTTTTTTTTTTTATAATATAGGAGGCAAATGAACAGGTGGGTCACCTGATGTAAGTGATCATCACCGTCCATAGACACTTGCAACACCAGGGGAGTCGCAAGTGCGTTGTCAGCCTGTGAGGGGGGAGGGGGAAGGGAAGGGGAATGTGGAAGGGGTGGGGAGGAGGGTCTTGTACTTCTCTCAAGGATTAAAAAGAATTTGAAGCTGTAATGCCTCAGTTGATTGTGTGTTCGGACATCGCGTCGACGAACGTAGGTTCGAATTCTTCCAACTAAGTCGCGAGTTTCGTGATAGGTAGGGATGGTTCTAATCCGAGTTGAAAATCTGTCACCATCCACCAGTTGGTGTATTCCGGCAGATGCACTTGAGAGTCAGCCCCTTTACATCAGATGAGATTATGGTGAAAAGCTATAAAGTACAAAAAGGATGTAAAATGAACAAAACATTACAAAAGGCAACTTTGCGTTTTTTTAGTGAGGTTTTTCTGCTATTGATGTTACTATAAATCTCCGCCAGGTCGCGCTAGGTTGTCTTTTAATTGTTATTAAGTTTTCCATTGCAATTTAACGTGGGAAAACCTCCCAGGCGGGGTTGTTAGTAAGCTATAAAAGAAAGTAGAGGTAGGATTCAGCAAATTAATCTTTAAAAATAAATGTAGGTCATTAGGTCGTTGACATTAGTTGATTAAATTTAATAGCTGTATCTTGTATCGGCAACAGAAGACTTTTATTTTTATGTCATAAGTGGCAAACGAACAGTTGGGTCACCTGCTGTTAAGTGATCACCACCGTCCATGGACACTAACAACACCAGAGGAGTCGCAAGTGCGTTGCCACCCTTTGGGGGGAAAGGATTAGGGGAG
This sequence comes from Antheraea pernyi, assembly GCA_015888305.1. Taxonomy (NCBI): domain Eukaryota; kingdom Metazoa; phylum Arthropoda; class Insecta; order Lepidoptera; family Saturniidae; genus Antheraea; species Antheraea pernyi. The sequence goes on along the minus strand of MU158743.1, from coordinate 331,576 downwards.
GGAGAGGAGGAGAGGGGAGGTGGGCCTCCGGCGCTCTCACTGACCGAACGAAACGCAACAATGACAAGCACTGTTACTTCACGTCGGTTTTCTATGAGAGGGCGGTACTACCTCAGGCGAGCCGACCCATTCATGCTTAAAACCAGTAATAGTTTCAGTGTGGTTCTACCACCATTGAGGACCATTTTATGACTTTATTAATAGTTTATGTGAATCTGAAAAAAATAACTTTATACCAGTTGACGTTATTCTGTTCCAAGTGGAATTATGGAACGGAACAGCATATATATATTTTTTACGCTTTTTCACTCCAAATGAACTCTTTCTTAAATAAAATATCATGTACCAAAGGGATTGTGAGGCCCAGAAAAACGACAGCTCAAACTCGTTGATCCAACAAAATAAATTCTCCATGAAAGTCGCGCAAAATCGTGAAGACCAATGTGAGTGAAAGGGGGTTAGCATATAAATCATAAAGTTAAGTTAAGTCATCATCATTAAGTTCTAGCATAAAATAGATATATATATTAACAAAGTATATATATAATGATATAACGTATAGCCCTAAAGGTATGAATTATTAGTTCAATTTAGTGTCAGTGTGCAATATACGATGTCAATGACCTTCGGTTCGCAGAAGTGCATTTTTGGCTTCTTGCCAATTATACCAAATGATATGCCCTGCAGGTACATAAATATACAAATATGTGGGACAAGACAGTCAAGTACATGGTCCTACTCCGTTTTTCAAACGTTTTTTTTTTGTCTAATAGATATAAACGAATACTCGTTAACGAGTATTATCAATAAAAAACATGAAAAAGTTCGTTTTTATTTATATAGTAGTAATTTATGAAAAAAATATGGAGTTATGGCAATTTTAAACTAATGTGTATTTCTTTCATACTAGCCTCTGCCCGCGACTTCGCCTGCGTGGAATAATTACTTTGGGCTAACGGCAACACGCAGCAGAAGCTCTCAAAAGGAAAACACACCCCAATTTTCCTTTTCTATTCTTCATTGGTACTCCACTCCTATTGGACTTAGCCTCCCTCGATAAATGAACTATGCAGGCCGGCATCACAGCGGCGACCGGCGAGTGATAACGTATCTCTCGGTAGTCGCCATTGGTTTTGAATTGCACTGTGCTCACCATCAGGCACAGTGCAGTCTCTTTGCTGTGCCACAATAAAAAAGAACTATCTAATACTGAAATAATTATTCAAATCGGACCAGTAGTTCATGAAATTAGCGCGTTCAGTCAAACAAACAAACAATCCTCCAGCTTTATAATTTTTCGTTCATATTATATTCATACCGGTAAATTGAATAAAATATTTTTGATTTGATTTGGTTTACTAACAGACAGACAGAAAAAGAGAATTGCTTTTACTATTTAAAAGTAGTATAAGGATAAAGTGAGAAAGGTTATAAAATGAGGGTATTACGAATTGCGAAATTAATATATAAAATATTGTAATTAAAATTTTATGTCTTACTTTGTCAAATGGTTATACCTGTGAAGTTTCGATTCTAAATTATTAGGATACTCGTCATCATAAAAAATAACTGAATTATTAAATTAACCAAATGAAATAAAAAATATTGATATTCGCGCTACCGAATAATATATTAGAAGTCGATGCCAACCTAAATTTCAAATTTGTTGCAGGTAATAAAATATGTATATATACTATACAGATATACATCATGGGACACGAGAGTGAACCAAAACTTTGTATGTAGATGATATGAATTTAGGTTGGCATCGACTTCAAATATATTATTCGGTAGCGCGAATATCAATATTTTTTATTTAATTTGGTTAATTTAATAATTCAGTTATTTTTCGCTTTTTAGTGCCTTATTTGTGTTTCACATCGAAGGCGGTTTATTTTTTTTTTTTTTAATTTTATTTCTCCATTTTTAGTGTCCATAAATATACACTCATCAAAGTCTAAGCAACATGTACTAATTTAAATTTTAGGATGGTTTTTCACATTATAACGTTGTATTTTATTTTTAAAATAATATCTTTAGGGTTCTATGATGTAAAAATAACAGCTGTTGTCTTTATAAGGTCTTTTAATAACAGAAATGAACAATATTAGAATATACTGTAGAAACTAAGATACATAAGAAACTAAACTTTTTTCTTACAAAATGAAATTTCTAAAGAAAATGTATTTATTGTGAAAGAATAGAAAAATTTAATACAAAGTATGGTCTCCTCTGCTATTCAGAACTTGTCGGCAACGATTATTCATTGAATTAATGAGACTGTTTATGTCATCTTTTTTTATTTTTATTAACGTGGGGAAATCCCTTATGGATACGCCACCCTCTCGGGGGAGAGGATGGGTTATATCCGATTTGCACGGACTAAAACCCCACGGTGTGCCATCCGACCGTACTGTTGGGGCGGCAAGGGATCGCTTTACGCTATTCCCTTTGGATAGCCCAACAGTCCGCCCTGCGGAAGGTGGCCGCCGGGCTCCATCCTAATAGGGAGACAGACCGGGCACACACCAGCTGCCTCTCCTCGTCTACCGGACCTGTGCAATGAGGAGATGGGCCGGGGTCCGGCTACGGTGGAGGGAGAAGGGCAAATCGTCGCCTCCTCCCTCCGGTCCTCCGTTGTCGGAGAGGGCCACTCAGAGGGTTATCTTCGCGTACCCTCTCCGCCACCTCCTTCTGCGAGATG
>MU158743.1:103254-327965 GCA_015888305.1 Antheraea pernyi | reverse complement strand
ATCAACACCATTTGAAATTTGTAGCCTCAAACTTATCTCTCGAGCGGTTAACATCGGCTGGCGTCTTGCAGTCAGTTGTATGTAACGGTCTTGCCGAAAGGTTGTTCTCCTTTTACGGCCTGGATGCTGTTCAGCGGGTTCTCCTGTATTATTGTAGTGCTGCCAAAGACGACAAATAACACTTCTATGAATGCCAAAATGTCGGGATACCTGAGATTGATTACTTCCCGCTTGCAACATCCCTACAGCTCTTTGCATTTCATGTGCCATCAAATGACGTCGCTTCATGACGTAAAGAATATCTAACAATTCAATTTTGTCGCTAACTTTATTTAAATGGTTGGTAAAATTATAAAATCAAGACTAAACGTAGCAATTAAAACGCACTTAAATTCAAACAAATTCGCAGTCACTTGAATTTTATGAAAAAACAAAACATAATCAAATATTTTTTTTACAACTAGCCAGTATGTCATCAATAACAAAACAGTTTACTTACCTACGCACTTTGAGTAAATACTTAGAAAAAAATAATTAATATAAATGGTAAAGTTTGTAATATCACGCATGTTGCTTAGACTTTTTTGATGTGTGTATCTGGTTTCTAATGGGTATAATAAATCGGTTCCAATTTCACGAAAATACATTAATATGAAGTGGATGAAAATCAAATAAACGATTTTTCACCCCCTTAGGGGTTGAATATTTTCTTCAAATTTATATGGGACCACCTCTGAATATAATCGATTCAAATAAAAAAAGAATCATTAAAATCGGTTCATAATTGACGGAGATATCGATTAACATACATAAAAAAAAAAACACACAACCGAACGTAGTAACCTCCTCCTTTTTCGAAGTCGGTTAAAAATTCGGAATTAACGTGTTGTTATAATTTCTATTTAAGTCATCAGAAAGTCACAGTGGTTGATATGACCGATGGAATATATAATTAGTCACGTTGTTGACTAACGGTGATGTAAAACGTAGAAAACCCAAATACTTGGTATAAACTTTCGTATAGAAATGATATCCTTAATTGGTCATGGATTGAAGCCATTACTATTACTATGCGATGCTTTGTTTCCATACAACGGTGTTACATTCGTAAGGCGCTGTTAGGTGTTTAGCGCACCGTTTACAGTGAAGAAGAATAAGTTACTAAAAAGCTGTAGATACGTCATAAGAGCTTCAACAGCGCTTTTTTAATACTTGGTTAGCTAGCTAATTTTTGACGACTGCCACGTCAATACACCCGTATCTCAGCAATATATAACTATTTCTTTTTCGCCACCGATATTGAGGATATGCCATCTTACTTCCATATTTTATCTAAGACAGTGTGGCGTTACAATATTAATTTACGTATGTGTGCGTTATCGTGCCATTTGTTGCAATCACCGTGACGTTTTATGTGAATATTGGACTACTAGCTTTTGGACATAAATGCCCAAAATTCGAGTTCAGTGACTTATCGAAAAGATATTTATCTAAAAAAATAAAACCAATGGAATTGCCGTATTGTATGAAAAAATTTCAACGAATTTGTTTCATGTATTTTTTATTTGTATTAAACGAAGTAATCACCCATACAATCAATGCATCTTTGCCAATGCAGTGGCAGTTTAGTACTGCCCTTCTTAAAGAAATCAGTTGGACGGGAGGCAACAAATTCTTCAAAGGCATTTTGTACTGCCTTTCGGGTATTTAATTTTTTTCCCGACAAGGAGTTATCCAAATTCTGGAAAAAGTAGTAGTCTGTAGGCGCAAAGTCTGGTGGGTAAGGCGGATGACGGAGAACTTCCAACCACAGTTCTTGCAACTTGGAGACCGTCTGCTGTGCAGTATGAGCGTTGTCGTGCAGGAGCAGCGGAGACGAGCGATTGACCAATGCTGGTTGGAGATGTGCCAGCTTCTCCATAATTGTGTTCAGTTCTTCACAATACACATCTGCAGTAATGCTCACCCCGTTTGGTAAGAAGCTGTGATGAATCACACCGGCGCTAGTCCACCAAACGGTGACCATCACTGTTGTAGGGGTAAGTTTTCGTTTAGGGCATTGTTTAGGTGCTGAACCAGGATCCAACCAACTTGCTGAGCACTTGCGGTTATCAAACAGAATCCATTTAACATCGCAGGTAACAATGCGGTTCAAAATTCCTTTATTTGTGTGTCTGTTGAGCAGTGCAAGGCAAGACGCTGGTGATCATTGAGTTCATGGGGCACCCATTTGTCAAGCTTTTTTACCTTGCCAATTTGACGCAAATGGACCAATATTGTTTTGACGCTAACGTCGAAAGCTGCTGCTAATTCAGCCGTAGATTGTGTATCATCAGCTTCCACAATCGCCTTTAATTCGTCATTTTCGACCAAAGTCTTCGGACGACCGCGAGGTTCCTTTTTCAGGTCGAAATTCCCAGAACGGAAGCGAGCAAACCAATAACAGGTGGTGCGTTGGTTTGTAGTGTTAGCTCCGTAAACGTCGTTGACGTTGCGTGCCGCTTGTGCCGCGTTGCTGCCACGACGGTACTCATATTCCATAATTACTCAAATTTATAACATATCCATGATGACAAAAAAGATTGAAATGCGATGAAAATGTAACACTAATCAATAAAGAAATTACTACTTTGATAATTTGAAAACAATAACTTTGCTATTTTATGATGATTAATCTATGATTTTATCCGCTTATAATTCTTATTAGTTATATTCCTAATTAGAATTGTTTATACAATAATTGTTTAGGCTTTATAATGTGTCTCTTTGTATGCAATCCGTTTTTCCAACAATATATTTCCTTGAGGAAATCCTTAAAATAAATGAATAAATTTCGTTTTTCCTGCTGCAGTTTATAAAACAGGAAATATCAACGCCTAACGTACTTTATACAATCATGATATTAATGTACAAAAACCGAAACTATTTATATATTGGTTAAATTATATGATTATAATTGATTGAAAAAAAATACTGTTATTTTTTGACCACTGTATACTACTAGATTGTACACTACACACTTGCCCATTACAATGATGTAGTTACAGCCCGCTTGAAAATCCTTTCTTTTGTTTTCTCTTAGTATTCCCTCCGATATTCCAAACAGAACTCTAATCAGACTTTTTTTTTCAAACTGACCAACCGCTGTTGACGTGATAGGCTTTTACAGTTTCGCCAGGCTTTTGGGCGATTGCGTGATGTTTCCAGCCTTCCGTCAACAAGCTTATGGGCGCTAAAGTGGCCGAATCTCGGCTTAGGGAACATCGCGAGCCTATCCAAGCTAACCAAACAAACCATACGTGTATACGTTAGCAAGACACATGTGTACTAGCATGTGCGTATCACTTAGTGCCGGATTTGCAGTCTTGGCCGCCCTAGTCCCCAGACCAGTGTAGTAGTCAGTACCAGCCACCCCTTTGTCAGCACCCATCATGTTGAGTACATAATGAATTTACTTTTTTGCCAACTTTTATCGAAATCGATTCAGAAATTTAGTTAATTAACTATAATATCTGGTAATTTTATATTTGTTCTTCCTAAATCACTTATATGTACGAAATAACTTATATGTACATTTTATATGAACGAAATAATTACTTCACATTACATTATGTATATTTTATTTATAAAAAGTATAAAAGTGATTTAGGCAGATTATTAATTGTTATACGATGCGGTGCAGTGCCGTCCACCATAATGTGCGCGAGCCTTTAGAATATTTACGTACTTTGAGTTATTTCTTGTTATCATCAGTAAATTTTTTGGGCACGATTGGCCACCCCGAATATTATTCGAACGATTCCACAACGTTCGAGACCGTCTATTTTTAAAATCCCACTTTAATGCGTTCCCACGGTCGAGAAGTTATTCTTTGTTTTATATTTTATTTATATGGAGTTCCTATACAGAGTGGATACCTATTATGATCTGTCATAATAGTGTATGTGTAGTAGGGATGGTAAAGCGAAGATAGTTCAGTTGTGACATATACGGCAGCTGCACCTGAGAGCCTATTTTCACTAAGTTTAGCGTGTTACCATCCTGCATCACGTCCCAGTTCAGGTGATTTCGTAGTTAGAAGATGCTCTTCTAGAACATGGTAATTCTAGCCAATTGGACCGAGATCAGCAAAGAATAACGTGCATTATATTATATATTTTATTAACGGGCGTCGGCACTGTAGTTTTTAAATTGCACTGTACTTAACATCATGTGTAATGCTGTCACTTTAACGTGATACAATAAAAGGAAACATATAAGTATAGTATGAAGAATAATAAATTTAAGTGAAGGATCATCACCACATCAGCCTGTAAGAGACCGACTGCAGACCCATAGGTATCTTTCCGAAGGGATGTATGGGTATAAACATCAACCGAGCTCAGGACATATTGGCTATTTCAAACTTCGAGAAATCCCTCATTGCCTGTAAGCGACCTACTGCAGGACCATAGGCCTCTTCCCGAAGGAAGGTATCCATACTTCTGTTTTTCCACATGCCGTGTACAAGTACATTCCTTACGAGGTTTTCTTTCACTGTCAGCCGATAATGTTTTCGATTATGGAACGCATTACCGCGTCGACTTCAAGATATTCAAACGATCCATAACTTCAGAATCCAACTACACCGTTATTTATTTGAGTGCCTGTGATTTTACAGTTTGTATTTATAATAAATTTTTGCTCTGTATATATGTATAATTATTATCTTTGTTTATTGTATATATTTGTATGTAAGTCTGTATATATGTTTTATCGTGTATGTACTAATATTTATTTTATTATTTATTTATTTTATTTATGTATATATTTGACCTCTGTATATGCACTACCTACAAAACTATTTGATTGACAACAATACCGCTGGTTAGCTGGAAGAAAATGCTTTATAGCATTAAGCTCGCCAGTGTACAAACAAAAAGTGAAATAAAGTATTCATTCATTCATTCATAATGTTACTAATTGAAATTTGTAAATGTATGCGAAAACCTAAAAAATCATTGGTTCGAACCTGCGGACTTTATTTTATAATATGTAGTGATAAATAAAATAATAGCAATTTTAATTTATTGGCTCGACAAATATTCACGCCTATGTTTTTATTTATAGAACATCCTGTACATATTTTATTTGATAACGGTATATTACAGGCTTTTAATAGGTAATGACGGCATTGTTGCTTAAAAAAACAAAATGATATAACATATAATAATTCAGAGAACGTCAAGAAAGCATAACCTAAATAACAAAGTGAAATCTCGAACGATCCCGACTGCGAGATTTAAACGGGGTTCGTGTCAAATGCCTCGATATTTTTTGCATTATTTTCATATCCGCGAACGGGTTTCAGAGTTACCTATTTGGTTAATCGTTCAAACACAGGCTGAAACATTAAAGTCATGATTCTGTGAGCAAACTAATGTTGGCAAAGATAATAAAAAATAATCATAGCTAAATAAGCGGCTAATTTACGGTACAGTATCAAAACTCAAACTAAGCAGTTAACGTTTCGCAAAAATATACGAAGGAAACAAATAAAAAAGATTGTGACGGCCCAGAATCAACCAGTACGAATGAATGCCAACTACCTGGAGGCTTTCGCTCTGTTATCTGTAGGTCAGCCTGTTGACCACTAAAACTTAATATTCGGATCTCGTAGGCGCCCTTTTTTTGCAGTGGCATTTGTTTTATTCTTTTTTCCCAATGTAACAAATGTTCTTGGGATCACTGTTTAAAATTTTGGATATTAGTCTAGAAATTTCGATGGATTGCGGCGCTCTACAAACGAAATTAAACCAATTCTGCTTATCAAAAGCAAATACTCTACTCTAAAATGTTTACTAAAACTTATTATTCTTTTAATAATATCGTTAAGAAGCCTTTTTTACTTGTAAACTTTAATCATGGTTTATTAAAAGAAAGAAAAATAAACAAGGTTATTCACAGGTACATGTTTCTTGTATGTAATATTTTATTTTATTATTGGAGTCTAACGAACTATCACAATAATTACTGTAATCGATATATGAAGCAGTGGACAGAGAAAAAATCTAATATATAATAATTGTTACGGATAAAAAATATGAAATGTATTGTGTATATATTGTGTATAATTAGTGTATTAAAATAGTAATGTATGGTACGTTAAATAAATGGTTATGTATAGTAAATTTAGTGTTATTAAAATACATTGAGTGTGTACAATATCCGCTATGTCTAATTCTCCCAATCAAAATAAACTTTGCTGAAACCATTCTGTCATACATCGAATTAAGAAGTCTTACACAGATTTTTTTTTAACTTTATTTTTGGCAACCAATCTTTTAGATTATTACTGCCATTGTCGAGTAGTTAATAGTATTACAAGTTAGTGTCGTGCGATCATATCAATGTCAATGTTCATGTTCCAACAAGATGGTGGCTCCCTTGTTACAACTTACGAGGGTATTTTAATGGCATCTCAGAACTCATGGTCCGTGGTATTATTTTCCATTCACTTCACTTATGCTCAATAAACAAACTATATTACATAAAACACCACCAATTTTACACAATATAGAGTCAAGTAACACAAGATTGTGAATAAAATATAAAATCCACTACATGGCAAACTAAAATCACACCAAAATAGGTCATATAACTCACTACATAAAACATGCGACATTTTCTCAACTAAATGAAATCATTTCAAAACAGCGATAGAGACATATCAGTCTCTTCACAAAATACAGTTATAATTTTTTTTTCCAGTACTTCCTATATTTCTCTTTCTGTTTCAATCTTCTCGTTTTTGTATTATCATGTAATTTTTTTTTATATGTAAAATAGTTTAATCTTTTGTTTTATTACTATTTAATTTATTGTTGGAGCATGCCGTGGTTGTCTGTAAATATGACTACATTTATAATGTATCACAATAGTCTACTTTTTATATACTCACTAATGTATTGTCATGTTGACGATCCTAAAATAAATAAATAAATAGATGTATGGGTGACTCAAATATAAATGTTTTATTTTACAGGATCTACCTCGGGCATCTTAGAAGGTGGTGAATTAATTTTTGGCAAAGAAAACTGATACCGACTATCACTCTGAGTTGGATGCATATAATTTTGAATAATGATTCAGCCAAATTCTATAGACAAGAGTTGGTGATAATCTAACAGTCTTCAGACTTTTCTGAATAAATAAATTTATGAAACAATCTCTTTGGTATTATTTAATTGTGATTGATATGTTATACCTATAGTGATGTGCTGAAGCTTAGTGGTATTATCATTTAATGATTTGGTTGAACTGATTGGTTAAAATTTAAAATCTTTCTCTAAGCACGTACTAATGTGTCACGGCAGTTGTACTTGAGAGCTAGTTGCCTTCTGGGTTTAGCTTGATACCATCATCCGCTATGTATTTAAAATCGCAGGATATTGCGATTAAATCCTTAATCTAATTGTACTAATCTATTTGTAAATATGTTCGTAAGAAGTAATATCGGAAACGACTGATCTGATTCAGAAAGGTCTTTACTACAGGAAAATTTATTTTACCCTCTAGTGACACAGTAAATTATATTGATATAGAGTAGTAAATTATAACAAACACGCACAAAGTCGCTCATTCCTGCAGTCAGGTGACAAACCAACAAGCATCGTTCTTGATATTTGTACATGTTACTATGCTTTGGTCTATAGAAATACTTTTTTATTTAAACTGAACCTACGATGTACTACAGTCAACATAATTTTAAAGCGCCAATGATAGTTTAAATTCGTAACGTTTTAATTTTTTTGTCAGGGTTGTTTTGAATTTTTTTTATTAGATAATTATCTTTTAAATCAATTTGGTTAGAATACATATGTACCACATTGTTTACTCATTTCAATTAAATTTTATGAATCTGTGGAGACATATATATTCTGTGAATAGGTTACATTGAAATACAAGAACAATGTGATATAAAAAAATAAACAAAAACATTATCATTTTCGTTTTATTATAATAATATATAATTATAAAAATTCTGGACATTCATGAAATGACAGTCGCCTTGCAAACTTTGATCATTCTCGCATTACAGACATAGGTACACTAAAAATAAATTAAGGCTTATTGGAGTATATCTATCTGTGTATGACTAATTTAATTCCCCTCAATTCTTAAACAGCTATCAGCACTACTATCATTCTGAAACAATATAATTCATTAATTTATATATATATATATATATCTATAATATAGTTAAATAATAAGTAAATATACAATTAAATAAACTTATTAGAATAACTTTAGAAAAACATAGACATTTTCCTTAAACTATATAATCTCAGTGCGTTTATTTATTTATAATTCAAGGAATTAATTATCAATCTGACAACTATGTTTTAATAAAAACAGTATTCCCTTATTTTAATTCCTATTGTCAGTAGTATTTAAAACACAAATTTTAAATCTATTTACATCTATCAATAAATGCTTCTAGTATCCGTCTACTTATTAAAAGTTAAGAAGTAAGAGCAAGACTCATAAGACAGGCAGGAAGAAATGTTTTCACCCCGGCTGACATCGAAAGAAATTTTAATTTAAAAAAAAAATGAGAACTAGTTGGTAGAAGGACCTTCTTTTGGCTGCAGGGTTCAATGAAGGCTTCTATCGCAGTGAACCAGTGGATAAAGCTGTTATAATACTGAACCATGTCCATGAGCCTATTACCAAGGAGCCTCATAGTTGTATGGAATGCAATCCTGTCTGCCTCATCATTGCGATATACAGTACACCATATGCAATGTGTCATTAGCAAACAAAAGAATTTAACATTGATAAATAAATATTCTTACCCATAAAGATATAAGAAGAAAGATAACAAATAAAATGCAAGCTTAATCCACCCTTCTCGTTGGCAAACTGTTAGAACATCAGCATTCATTATGCTCGTTGGGTCATAAAGCCCTGGTCCGGACATCACTGGTCTTGTATAATATCTGAAAAAAAGTTTTTGATTATTGTAAGAGTTTCATTATTAAACAGGAAACTACGGAAATAATTAAAAAATACCGCCTATGAATAATATTGTAACTCTATTTGACAAAGGTCTATAATACCTTTGAATACAAATTCTAAATACATTTGGTAATTTGTACATTAATATTCCAATTACATGTAATTGAAGTGTCTATTTGACTTTATAATCATCAAGTATTTATAAACAATTTTTATATCAGTATAATTATCCTGTTGACAACTTGGAGAACTACAAAAGCTATAAATATGATAAATAATAACACAGGTAAAACAAAATTCTGTATAGTAATATAATAAATATAATTTACTTTGTATAACAATTTGTCGCCTGTAACAATACTAGTGGATTTGGTAAGTAGACCATAATTATAAATAAGAGATATGTAAAAAAATATTGAATTTAAGAAAAAAAGTCACTAAATTGGGGTTACACATTTTTCTTGTAACTTTTCATGTACCCTCATATGTACAAAGAACAATAAATACATAAAAATCTTTCAAGTGTTCTATAATTTTTGCTATAGATTGCCCATTCTTTTAAGGAAAGTTTTGGGCTAAATCAATTCATGCTACAACTATAAACTACTGTAACCACAAATGCCAGGTAAGCTGTAATAGCATTAATAGGCATTGTGCATACAAAACAGGTATGTGCAATTCAATTTAAACAGGCAGAATTGTGGGTGACAACATCTCTACATAGATACTAAAGCAAACAGATTTTTAAATGTACACTAATCTATTTTTTCAAGATCTTAAACAAAGTTGTCATTCAACTGAAACAGAGATAACATTTTCAATATTAATTAATAACATTTCAATTTACTGAAAAAAAAACTAATAGCTCAAAGGTGCAATGGAATGTTTATTCATTTTTTAAAGCAATTTTAGTTAAATTTTAAAAATATATGTATATTCAGATGTTTCAGTTTTATTTGTTTAACTATGCTATTGGTTTCATTTCTATCAGAATGACTAGAATAAAGTTCAATAGTCTATTGTCTTCAATTGTTATATTTTGTATGTAGTTCACTTGAATTAATTATATATTTTCATTTATGCAATAAATTGTTAGCTGCTGCTATATCTAGCTGTTGCTATATCTGCTATAGCTATAGCTGCTATATTTGCTGAGTAGTTTTCAATATTTTTATTGTATTATTCATTATTAGTTACTCATGTAACATAATACTACTAAAACTAATCATTTTAACTTCAGAATTGGCAGTTTGGATTAATTCTTTCGCCTGTCCTATTATACGAATAATATTACTACTCATAATTTTAAAATCATAACCTTACCTATGAATGTGATACAAGATCAAAGGAACATTTATTAACAGGGACAACCATTCTCCAGACAATAGGAATAAAGTGTTTATTAATAAATGCAGTAAATATTCCGGTAAAACGAGCTGAAACAAAGAAAACATTGTAATTTCATCAAAATCAGACATACGGGCTAAAAAACATGATATGGATAAACACAAAACTTACCGGATTTAAACTATTGCACTGATCTATTGGATTTTTGTAATCAGTTTTTAACTCGTCGAACGCTATAACGTGGAATATTGAAAAGAATATGAGAAAAGCGTCAACTATTAACGCTATAATATAAGAAAAGGCTGGAAAACTAAACGCCATTTTCGAGTTCTCTATGCACCTGCAATGTTTTATCAAAACGGCGAATGACGGGAGACGTAAAATTGACAGCGATAATACAGGGTTGCCTAAAGTGCACTATCATTCTCTTTACGAACACAAAATGTTCATTTTACTAAAAATATACAAAAAGAACATGATATCTTATACTTTGGTTTTTGCCAGATTAGGTATCAGGGTCAATACGAAATTCTAATTTATAAGCTTAATTGATATGCATTCAGCAGCAATTTATTATAGGTCTCATATCCAATGTGAATTGTTACAGTAGTGATAATATTCGTCCAATAGGAAAGGCGAAAGAATAATCCATACTGCCAATTCTGAAGTTGTAAATATAGGTAGTTCTTATGTATTCTTTAAAGGCCTAAACGTTAAATCTTCTATATAATATTTCGTACATTTTTTAAATAATCTTTTTTATCTTATTGATCTTCGAGTAATTTCTCTTTCCAATTCTGAAGTTATCAATATAGGTAGTTCTTATGTATTCTTTAGTCAGTTTTCTTCTATGTCCAAGTTAGTAGTTCTTATGTATTTTTTAGTCAGTTTTATGTCCAAGTTAATGTAAAGGCATACGCGCCAAATCTTTTCTATGTCCAAGTTAATGTAAAGACAGAAACGCCAAATCTTCTATAATCTTCGAGTAATTGTTCTAACTAAAATTGTTCAAATATCTCCAAGCGTAGAGTTAATACAGTCAAAGATAGGTTTTAAATTATCAGGACAAGTTAGGAGATTGATATTCAGGTAAAGTGTCGTGCCATTATTTTAATGTTCCAACAAGATGGTGGTTCCCTTGTTAGAACTTTCCAAGGAATTTTTGTGGCATTTCAGAATTCATGCTCCGTGGAATTATTTTCCATTCACTTCACTTATGCACAATAAACAAACTATATTACATAAAACTTACCACCAATTTTACACAATATAAAGTCAAGTAACACAAGATTATGAATAAAACATAAAATCCACTACATGAAATACCGAAATCTCGCCAAAAAATTCTTATATACCATACTTCGATCAACAATAACAAGATAAAGGGTCACGTTCAAAGTCGAAGCTAACTGCTGTCCCTGTAAAGATATACTTATGTGTAGCTATTTGTTTACTAAGAAAGGGAGAAAAAAAGTTTTAAAACAGTTTTAAGTTCAACCTAATTACAACCATGACACCTAGTAATAAAGTCACAAATGTTCAAAATATTATCTAATACTTACGATAAAACGACCAAAGCAATAGATTATTCCCGTCATTTACAAATGAAAAGACAACATAAACAACATTTAGTGTGAATTCAACCTTAACACGCAATGAATAAAGTTCTTTTTCCCGTTATTGTTCGTGGTTGGCGAGCCTTGGCCAAACATTTGTACCACAGGTTTAAAATTTGTAATTTTGTTCAAAATTTGATATTATTTGTTAGTTTAAAGTTTAAAATATAACTTATTCAACATGTATTTAGCGAACGTAAGATACTCCGGCCGTTAAATTGCTTTATCGGATATTATTTTTGCGTCTTTTGAATACACTGCGGCATTGTGAAACGTGCTTACATTGTCTGTGTTTCAAACAAACTAAACAAAATAAAAGTTCACATTTCAAGTGAGCTGTTATTTACCGAGACGTATTTTTCCCACCGACCCGATTTCTAGTTAGTGTTGATCGAAGATACCATACATAATACATACTTACAATGAAGTATTATTTTTCTTTTATATTATAAAAATGATTACGCATGTATCTTATAAAGTTTTCTTTTTCTCATGCTACATGAACTTTCTGTTTTTTTCTTTCTGTGTTTACTATTCTAATAAAGTAGTCAAAATGAATTCTATATAATATATTATGTATTTTTCATCGTCTTGTGCAGAATCATTTTGTACGTTTTTGCTGACTTTAATACTGCGTAAATCGGAAACGTTGCTAATTTTGACAAATGACAGATATCCAGCTCATATATTTGATTAGCCAACCAATTTACAAAGTATTATTGATCAAGATAAATATTATACAAATGATAACAATTTCTATTTTATTAGTATTGCAATATATTACTTGTTGTCACGAATAAGTAGTCGACTGTTTGTTTTAATTTTTCTGTGTTATAATCATATTTTCGAATTAATATGTGCTCTTAAAGATAAAATATGAAGTGTTTTTTGCATCTCGTTTTATGTAGTGTAAGTTTTAGTTTAGGAATAAAACAAGATTTCAGAGGTTTTGATGACAGCATACTATTTAGTATAAGTTGGCCCGGTGATATAGAATCCGCTGAGAATTTGGTGGACACAGAAGATAAACCTCAGGTATTTTAAATACTCATTTTAGCTTACGTAAGATTTACTTTTATTTTACATTATTAGTATCAAATAAATTTGCCCGTTCTCAGTTTCTTGATCGAAAATAATTCAAGTTCTATATAGCTTATATATCTCTAAATAATATATAAGAATCACTAATACTATATAGAGTATTTAGATGTATTTGTAGCCCTAAATTCATGGAAAGTTACGGGACAAGAAACAATTACAATTAGTAATGATTTTTTTGTCACATACTGTATTAAGTACCTTAATTCTGCCCCCTAAATATATCCTTGAAAATGTAGTAATCATCTTATACTGAGACAATAATATTTTTGTTTACAAATAGATTTAACAATTAACTTCTTAAGCACATTGTGGAACTGCTTCTCTGTACATCCATTAAAAATTGTAATATGGCAGTAATAGTCTACTAGAAGACTGGTTGCCAAAAATGGAATGCAAGAAGAACTTGTAATACTACTCGATAATGACAATAATAACCTAAAATATTGGTAGCCAAAAATAAAGGGACCATATATTATTTAATTGTCTATATCGGCGCATGTCACTATTTGGTATACTCCCTCAGGATATATCCTGTCCCACCCATATGCAATTCCTCCTCTCCCTTTCCTTCACTCCTTTTATTACCCTTATGTGTAAATATATTAATTTGAATAAAATTAAGCTCTAATTAAATATTGCATTTTACTTACCTGTACTAGATATATATGTATACGTATATGGTATTTATTTACTAACTTAGTTGCTTACTAATCCCAATGGTGTATTGTTCTTTGGGTCTATTTTAGATATAAATGGTGGTGGTTAAAGTCATCTTCAAATCTTTTGTTGTTGTATTATTGTTGGAGTTGTTCTCAATATACTTGACACTGGCGGAATTGTGGAATTTTCCACAGAGGCCAAAGAAAATTAAAAAAAAAAAAGAAAAAAAATTGTAATATATGACTATAAACAATGTGTGTGGGAAAATAGTCACTAAAATTAATTACATTGATCACATCTTTTCAATCTCTCGATAGCACTTCTTGACAAGTCAAAATTTTATATAAGCATGTATTTTGACTATTATTTTGACTAAGGGCTTAAATATTCTCTCAGGGTCTGAGTCGAATTTAATCATTTGAGATATTGTTTATTCTTGCTTACATTGTTTAGTTTTAAGTATATTTTTGTTTCATTTATAAAACATTATTATTTTCAGTTTCAGAACAAGGACTTATTAAAGGTCACGACATCACAAAAAGAGAAATATGAGTGCCTTATACCAGAGCTAAGTACTGATGAAACAATTAAGATAGAGGATTATAATGGACCCTCACCACTTAATCTATTGAAACCATTGTTTACTCAAAAAATATGTTCATACCGGCTGGAGAGTTATTGGAGCTATGAGGTCTGCCATGGAAGGTATGTTCGGCAGTATCATGAAGATAGAGAAGGTAAGAGATCTCTATATGTATTTATTAAATGTGCTTAATATAGAAAGTTGGAAAAACTAGTTAGAACTTGTAAAACTCTAACTATTTCAATTCTATGTTATTCATCCTCTTTTCTTTCTCCTGCTAGACAATATTTATGACAAGATAAGATATAAAGATATTCATCACATTTTCAATTTGCCATAATAACTTACTCATGGATGGTTAATGGCATACAAAGCTGCATATATCACCTTTCTCATAAATAACAACACTTTCTATCCACAAAAGCAGGGGCCCTTAGAAATGAGAACAAATTTATAACTGTAAAAAGTATCTAGTACAATTGAAAATTAAAGTAAAATTTATTTTGATTAGCTCCTATTGCAGACTAACACAGCACAGTGTATTCTTTTCACTATTCTGATGGGACAGTTTCTGTGCAACCCTGCACTAGAGTCTTCAGTACCCCTCGAAAGTAAACATGTATAATTATGTACTATATATATTACAACACAGAATATTATACTGCTGACACCTTTAGTTATCCACTGTTATTCCTTTGAGTATTGTAAAAAACAAACGTAGGCTTGGTTTATTAGGGTATTTTACTTCTAGTTTATTTGCAGTGTTATTAGTACATGCTATAATATTATAAAAAGTCATACTGGTATCTAGTGGTTAGATCTGTGGAATATCATTCAGATGTCTGCAGGTTTGAAATTTGGCATGTAACAAGGAATTTTTCAGAATTTGTGTATGTTTAATTTTTTAATCGGTAGGGGGTGTTCCAGGTGTCGAATAACATCTAAGACTTGAGACATTCAAGCCAACCTCACCTGCATGTGGTGCACCCTCTGCTGAATAACGAATGAGGCAATGGTGAAAGCGGGGCGGTAGGGTTATACAGCACGATTGGATCGCAACTACCATGTATATGGCGAAAAAGCCCGTTATAGTGATTCGCTGCTGCGGGCCGGGTTTCAGGATCAGCCTGTGCATATACAGCTTTTCGCAGACCGGCATGACAGCGGCGACCGGCGATTGATAATGTATCACTCGGTGGTCGCCGTTGTTTTTGGATTATACTGTGCTTACCATCAGGCACAGTGCAGTCATTTTGCAGTGCTACAATAAAAAAATACCAATTGCTGGCAAAACCATTCTGAGGAAACCTGAACCTGAGACATGTTCTTGTATTAGTTCTTGTATTACTACTGTAGGTGGCAAATCATAGGACAATGGATTTCTTGGAGTTTAAAATCGCCAATATGTTGTGGGCTGATATGGTTATTATGTCCACACCTTCCTTCGGGAAGACGCCTATGATCCTGCAGTGGGTCTCTTACGAGCTGATCATGATGATTACAAATGTGAAAGTGACTATTTGTTTGTTATACTTTCACACGTTAACTTCTCATCCAATTATCATTACATTTACCATAAATGCTGTCAGGGATACCAAAAATGATAAAGATTTCCTTGAAAATGTACTGTTCCCAAGGGATCTATCAAACCAAAAAGAAAAGTTAGTAAAGTTTAAAATTACGTTGTACCTTTTAGATCCTGAATTTCAGTTTGTATTGGATAGGAGACTCAGGTACTAACTAAATGAGTTCAAAAAGTATCTAATAAAAATGTGAAACTTAAATAAATGTTCATTACAATAACTCCTAAGTTTTGTTTTAATTTATAATGTACCTAGAGATCTAAATCCTCTGCAGGAAAACTAGTGACTACGCAAGAGTACTTCTTGGGATACTGGAGCTCAGAGAAGCATGCGAAACTTGAAAATGATATGAACGCCGTCTTAGATAGTGATGATACTCCTAAAACAACTAAAGTTCAGGGAATTACGTTGCCCTTTGTTGAAATGGCCATGGATGATGGTGAGTGTGTTCTCTTTCAGAGTTCAAATTACATATTTAAATAGTATGTGAAAATAATATTGTGACATAGGAATAAAAAGGGATTCTAACAATTCTTATTAATATTTAACATCAATACCAGTCTTATTAATATGCCTTTACTATTCAAATAATAAAATATTTAACAGTGCATTTAAATATTTATTTGGTATTATTTTTTATTTATTATTACATATTATATTTTATTTTGTAGTTCTGTTCATGGTAGGTAACAATAAAAATACGAAATAAATAAATGATACTAGTTGGTAAAATTGGTTATGATGGGTATCCTACATACATATATTTTTGAGTGACAATAAATATTGAGGGTGATTGAAAGATGGTATTTAAAGTGATTATATTAAAATTTTGTTGATGGAATGTGACCGCAATAAAGTACAAAGAAAAGCTGTCATCGATGAGTTAAAACTCAATAGATTAGATCAGGGTAGCTTTCATAGAATCTTGTGTGCACCTGCAAGTGAGGAAGCCAAGATTCTATGGAAGTTTGTGTTGAAGTCTCTTTGGTGAATATTTTAAGATTAGGGTATGATGGGACTGACATGTTCTATGTGGACCTAAGTCCCTAAATTAAATAAAGATAAAAAAAAAGAAAAAAAAAGTGATTATATTTATATATTTAGTGTTATATTTAAAAAAAAAATGTTTTTGTATAACAGCATTTTTTTCTGTGTCAAAATAAGGTCTGCCTACCCTGTCTTCGTCTATTATTGTATCATTGATCTGAATTAATTACTAATACATACATTTCCATATTTATATTTCTCATTGGTATAATGTTTTATGTTCATTAAAATGAGTCAAAGATATTAAAAATAGCATGATTTCAGGTACAATATGTGATTTGAGTGGCAAACCACGTTTGACACGTGTCCGTTATGTATGCTATATTCATGGAAAACACGAGGTGTATTCGTTCAAGGAAACAGCCACTTGCGAATACGAAATTATTATACTTTCGCCTTTACTGTGCGAACATCCGCAGTTCAAACCGAAGGATGTCAGCGAGAATATAATCAATTGTTTACCCGTCGGCGACTCGCCAGTAAAACCTAGAAGCTTATTGAGAATGGAGTCTGAAAGCTTAAAATTCCACCAACAAACAGTAAGACTGATTAATAATGTGAGTTTGTATTTAGCTTACTGTTAATTTCGACATTAATTTGCCATGTAGATTGTTCGTTTTTTTTTAACTTTATTTTGTCACTGTATTTTTTTATAATGTTCTAGTACACATGTATACATAGAGATACTGTTGTCTTTTGGAATAAAATTGCATAATTAACAGAACATATAAAATATTCATTTTTAAGATTATTAATTGTACTATCGTTTTTTATACTTAACAGCTACGGCTATTTACTTGCTCTTACTGATACTTACTTACTAATCATGATTTGTGTCAGCTGTATCAATGATAACAAATGTCCCATCGTCGAAGATACTGACATATGTAGGCAAAAACTTGTAAAACATTACCTACTACCTCAAATTATTATTTATTAATAATGGGCTCATAATGAAATAATAGTGAAAATATGGAAATAATGACGAGCCTGGATCATAGTGACTCTTAACTCATGCTCATGGAAAGCACCATATTAATTTATTAGTAATAATACATCGGTTTGACTAACATTTGATACGGAACTCTTTTAAGACTATGTATCTGGTGAAGAATCTTAATTGTCCATATAAAATCTCAAAAAACTAATAAAACATTTTGGGAAGTTATTGATAACTAAATAAACTGTATATAAACTATTCAGTTGTTGAATCCAATCATAAATACAAACGTATCTAGGTAATACTATTATTTTGTGTAGTATGTTATGTTGTTTGTAGAGTTTAGTAGTTTTGGAAGTGTCATAGTTGTGTGTCGTTTATAAAATAGTTGCTTGATTAACACTTATTGGCTTATCATTCAGGATAAGGATACTAAGGATGTACTAGCAGTATTGAAAGTTGAAAAAATTGATAAGGTAATTATGTTTTTTTTTTGTTGCAAGTATACGCTTTTTTATTTATAGATTGAGCTACAAAACCAGTAGGTTACACTTATTTATGTATGATTTCATATTTATTATAATATTTTTAGGTCTATTTTTTTTCACTGGGGGAAATATTCTATGCATACACCACCTTCCCGGGGGAGAGGGTGGGTTATGGAGAGGGTGGGTTATGTTCGACTCGCACAGACTAAAACCCCACGGTGTACCGACAGACCGTTTTGTGGGGGTGGCAAGGGATCGAACAAGCTAATTAACCTTGTAGAGCAGAGCGGAAGGTGACCGCCGGGCTCCTACCTATAGAGGGACAGACCGGGTAAACACCGGCTGCCTCCCTCGTCCGCCGGACCTGTGCAATGAGGAGATGGGCCCCCTGACCCATCCCCTCAGGTCCGGCTATGGTGGCGGGAGGAGCTGGGCCACAATTCTAACCTAGTCTAACCTAACTTGATGCGTTTGATCAAAAATGATCGATGAGTTCTTATTGAAATACATTTTAATATTTACGTTTTACACTCATCTCATAGAATTAAATGTGTTTTCGAACTCTTGGGTTAAGTCGAATTTAAACTGGTATAAAAGTGGATGTACGCACAACCGAACGTAGTAACCTCCTCCTTTTTCGAAGTCGGTTAATAACCTCCTCCTTTTTCGAAGTCGGTTAATAAACACATCCACTTTTATACCAGTTTAAATTCGACTTAACCCAAGAGTTCGAAAACACATTTAATTCTATGAGATGAGTGTAAAACGTAAATATTAAAATGTATTTCAATAAGAACTCATCGATCATTTTTGATCAAACGCATCAAGTTAGGTTAGACTAGGTTAGAATTGTGGCCCAGCTCCTCCCGCCACCATAGCCGGACCTGAGGGGATGGGTCAGGGGGCCCATCTCCTCATTGCACAGGTCCGGCGGACGAGGGAGGCAGCCGGTGTGTACCCGGTCTGTCCCTCTATAGGTAGGAGCCCGGCGGTCACCTTCCGCTGAAACCATTGGCGGTAGTATTATTACTGGGATACGGTCTGATCATAAAGGACTACTTGTTAAAATAAATTGTGACAAACAAAGTGTTAATTGTAAGAAAACAACTAGACTTACATCCAAAAGTAGATTAGATCATTTAAATTACAACATTGTAGAAAGATTATCTACGAAGATTTTTAATAAAGAAGATCCAAATGAGGATTATGATGGCTTGTTTGACATCATAAGGACTGAATTTAATAAACACTGCCCAAGAAAAGTTATTAGTGTAAAACAAAAAAATAGTTTTAGTGAATGGGCTACCTTGGGAATTAAAAAAAGTAGAGATAGACTATACGATCTGTATTATAGGAGATCATTAACTAGCAATGAATCCTTTCATGCATATGTCAGAAATTATTCAAAATTTTTTAAGCGTGTCTGTGTAACTGCTAAAGCTAATTTTTTAAGCAATAAAGTTCTTGGATCTAGTAATAAGACCAAGACTGTCTGGCATATTATAAATAAAGAATTAGGAAAATCCAAAATTACTGATAATTCGCATAATTTGAATGTTGACGGAGTACATATTTCAAACAGTTCAGAGGTAGTAACTGTTTTCCAAGATTATTTCACTAACATACCTTTACAGGTAACAAAAAATATTACTTCATCAGCCCAAGGTGCCGTATCGTTACTAAAAAATCTGAGTGCACCTATAAATTCAAAATTTAATTTCACATCTATTAGTGCAGATGAAATAATAAGGATATTTAAACTCTTAAACATGAAACATACCGAAGACATTTGGGGAAGGTCGGTAATAGTAGTACAGTCCTTAATTATCAATATTTCATCATATTTGGCTAATATACACTCATCAAAAAAGTCTGAGCAACATGTACTAATTTAAATTTTAGGATGGTTCTTCACATTATAACGTTGTATTTTATTTTTAAAATAATATCTTTAGGGTTCTATGATGTAAAAATAACAGCTGTTGTCTTTATAAGTTCTTTTAATAACAGTAATGAACAATATTAGAATATACTGTAGAAACTAAGATACATAAGAAACTAAACTTTTTTCTTACAAAATGAAATTTTTAAAGAAAATGTATTTATTGTGAAAGAATAGAACAATTTAATACAAAGTGTGGTCTCCTCTGCTATTCAGAACTTGTCGGAAACGATTATTCATTGAATTAATGAGACTGTTTATGACATCTTGCGGTAGGTTGGCATCGACTTCAAATATATTATTCGGTAGCGCGAATATCAATATTTTTTATTTAATTTGGTTAATTTAATAATTCAGTTATTTTTCGCTTTTTAGTGCCTTATTTGTGTTTCACATCGAAGGCGGTTTATTTTTTTTTGGAAATTTTTTTTATTTCTCCATTTTTAGTGTCCATAAATATACACTCATCAAAAAAGTCTAAGATTGATATTCGCGCTACCGAATAATATATTGTTGTAGTTATTTACAATCACCTACAGTTGTAACAATACCTAGGACATGCACAGTTTGGTAAGATGACAAATTATTTGATTCCCAGAATCCCAGACACCGTACTTAATTATTATATCTGTCGCTCCCACAATTACGATGATTGTAACGAAACCTTAAATGACACCGTACGTTTAGGACAGGAAAATTATCGTAGGTTTATTAATTTCTCAATATATGAGAGTATAATAGAAATCCCTATGATTTTTTTGGGGATATCTTTTATTGGAGTAAAGTACAAACTTTACACATTAAATAAGCCAATTAGCAAAAAATTAAAAACCATAAAAATCAATAGTTGTTAATTTTAATCATAATTAATAATAACTTAGGTACTCTTAAAATAGGTGCATATGACTCTATCTATCCATATAAATAATATCGGAGACCATATTGTTTGTCCGGGTTGTTATATGAAATGACTGAACCGATTTTAGCTCGACTTTTAGTGTCCGCGCGCGTTGCGGTTTTTTAACAACCAACCAACCAACCAACCAACCAACAACGGTTGCGGTAACATATGGGATTGTATGGAAGCTGCGAGTAAAATTCCGCACTGGATTTTAATTCGGTAGGTGCTGAAAAGAAACCGCAAATTATCGCAGTAATGCTCGAACTGCGGTGAAGGAACGTCGTCGCTGCGTGTTTTAGATAACAAGGAGGTTGTGTCTTTTCTGTTTGTGTTTCTTTAGATTTACGTAACAGATTTTGACAGTTTTCACAACCATTTAGACAACTTTGCTCAGAAGGATTTTATGTACTTATAACTCATGTATGGATTATTTATGTAAGGTAGAGAACAATCGACCTATTCTAATAAAGTCGTAAGGAGTTTTGGAGTGCTTTCATTAAACTTTATGAGTTACATATAAATAATAAACCGCGACTGGTTAGTCGCCAGCGATATTTTTACAGGATAATAACTAGTCGATTCTCGTTCTAAATCGATAAAAAAAATAGGTGCCTAATATTTAAAATAATAAATATCAATATAAAATCAGGAAGGTTTGTGCATTCACGGGCTCTTCAACTATTCCGGAAATTCTACCGCAGTGCGCGTCCATCTATTGTGGCAGTATTTTCTATGCGGTTTTTATTCCTTATTCCGCACCACAACTAGTGCACGTGGGCACTTAGTGGTAATTAGAAAATTTAGTGTTATTTAAGTTATATATCGGTATATTTTACCTTAGGGGCGAAGACATTCCCCCCTTTTGACAAACCCCTTTTAATGAGAAGGCAATCATGATAATGTAATAAAGCTACAATAAATGTAGCTGGTAATAAATATAGCATTTTCTATTAAATTTCCTACAGGACGGTGAAACACATTTAAAATTGGAGCTCCATCCGCTAACTGATGATGATGATTTGTCGAATGAGAAACCAGTAAAGCCAGGACTCCTGCCCGACAAGTCGCTTCCCGTGATAACTGACGATTCTCCAGTACGGGCGTTCTTGAACGGAGAGTCCTGCCTCAACGGGGTGAGTATAATGTATCAACTGTTTTTTTTTGGAATCGTCATTTTCTACCAAAAATACGGCCACCAAGTAAAGCAGTGTTTTTCCATGTGTAGCGTCTTTGGAGAAGTCGCGAAGCTTCTACAGCGGAGTTCCAAAAGGTTGGGAAAGCGGCTGCAGTAAAAAAACGATAAAGTTTTAAAAGATTTATTAAGAAATTCGCGAAATATTTCTTCATACTAAAGGGGCGGTGTCATGAAAAAGGTTGAAAAACACTGCCCTAAAGAATTCGTCAGTGATTGTAGAGGGCTCACGATTATATCTATTACACTACTTTTGTAGCTAATAACTGGTGTAATCTTGTTCGCTTTGTGACTTTATTATCTTCTGTTATATAAATCATATTTCCTTCTTTCGTCAGATTTTCTTATTCGCTGTCGTCTGGAAGCTCATGGGCTTCTTATGTATGCGAACTTTTGCTAATGTTTCTTCTGAATTGTCACTTTAATTATAGGAATAATTCGGTTTGATTGAAAAAAAACACATTGGATAAAATTTGTTAGTGAAAAGTTTTCTCTGTTTTCTAACTTCTGTATAGTGTAAGAATGATAGGTACCATAATATCTTATGTACCAAAAACGTGCTGTAAGATGTATAACCATCCTATAATTGTGTTTAAAACATTTGATTTTTTGTTTATTTTTTATATCAAAAGCAGGCAATCAAACAGGTGGGTCACCTGATGTTAAGTGATCACCACCGTCCATAGACACTAGCAACACCAGGGGAGTCACAAGTGCGTTGCCAGCCTGTGGATTGGGGAGCGGGGAAGGGGAGGGAAAGGGGAAAGTGAGGTGGGTCTCCGGCGCTCTGACTGACCGAACGAAACGCAACAATGCAAGCACTGTTACTTCACGTCGGTGTTCTATTAGAGGGTGGTACTTACCGCGGGCGAACTGACCCATTCATGCTGAAACTACTAATAGCTACAGCGTGGCTCTAATAAACATAAAACATAATGACTACAATATGTCTCCAGGGTTCAGGGTGGTGGAAATACGAGTTCTGTTACGGGAAACACGTGATCCAGTATCACGTGGACCTGTCTGGTGAGAAGACTACCCTTCTTTTAGGGAAGTTCGATGAACAGGCTCACCTGGAATGGATTAAAGAGAACAGAGGGAGCGAAACCAAACTTAAAGCGGGTAATTCATATTTACTTCTATACATATAAATTATTATTACATTTTAATTTTACATTTTCACCGAGGGCAAGGTCAGGGTGTCTGTGATATTGATAATATTTGATTGTGTTGTTTATTTGTTTTGGTAATAGTGTGTCCCAAATAATAGTGGGTATAGACGAGGGGGATTGAGGTTGGGAAGTGCTTTGGAGGGAGAAGAAATGGAAAAACTTTCATTCACAAATGAGACCATCCTATTCTATACATGTTTTGTTTTACCCATACGTTGAGTTATATTTAATTGTGTTTCTAATGACATTTAGTATGTATTTATGGGAGAAAATAATGACTTTATTCATAAATGAAATCAACTATTTTATACAGGTCTCATTTACACATACTTTGAGTTGTATTTTGTAGTGCTTTTAAGAAAATATATTGAAGAACGTTTGTCCAAAAAAGCCTTATAATGGTCTCTTATGGTTCTGTGGACTTCCATGTTTACTGTAAAATTATTAAGTCACTTATCATACTCCAGACAAGTTCAAAGCGTACTTAAATTATTATTAAACTGTATTAAAGCATTACATCTACATAACGGGAATTAAACGACACCGTTTTGGTAGAAAGCTTGTAATTAAAGGATTTTAATTTAGCATAACACAGATAATGTCATAGCGTATTACATTAATTTCATAGTCTCTACAATCTATATAGATATGACACATGATCTTTGTGTGATGTCAAAATAAGGTAATGTATTAACGGGTTAGCCCCTGAGAATGTGCTTATGAACGTTAAAGCTACCACCGGTTCGGAAAACAACCCAGTCATCGAGAAGAACCGGCAAGAAACTCGATCTGGTTTATCTCTTCATGTTATATATTTTCACCAAACATAAACAGATACATTCGTTATAAGTGGATGCACAGAGAGGGGCGTCATTTCCAGACGTTACAATCGTTCACATATTGATCCACCCTATAATAGCTTTTAGATATTAAAACCCGCTTGTCATGGTTCTTGAACTCACTATTCGGCAAATCGGTAATGTCTTTTGGGACTTTGTTATAAAACCAAACACTATTACCTAAAAAACTGTTTTTGGACTTAGTAAGCCTGAAGCATGGAATTACCATTTTTTTTTTCCGAAATGACTACGCTATTGACCAAGCACGGTCTTAACAGCTTCACCGGACAACTAAGGCGAGCGCTTAAGGCACTCAGCCGATTTTATTTTGACAACTAGCTCAAGGGTGCGCGGCACACCTCGGCTTTGGCTGTTGCCTGATACATGCAATTCGCGACCTATGTCAGCTAACCTAAGCTAAGCTAACTATTCATACATATATGAGTTGTTGAAACATATATGTGTACCAAGCATACATACCTCAACACCAATACCAATTTGTTGCTATATCTAGTATTTAAATTATGTTGGTCTTTTACTTGATCCAACATATCTAAGTTTTGTGGATAAAAATCATGTTACATCTAAGATTTCTTTTCTGTTACAAAAGTATGTGTAATAATAAGTATTGAATAATATATAAATATATTATGTGTTAAAAATGTATTATGTAAATTTAGAAGTCTTTGAAATCGTATGTCTATCTTCAGGGCAACGTACATCAATCTCTCATTTCTACTCGGGCGGCGATATGTGCGATATAACCGGGAAACTGCGACAGACTGAGGTCAAATTGAAGTGCCTCGAAAATTCCTCAAGTCCCGCCCAAGTGTCTCTCTATCTCCTTGAGCCGAGGACTTGTCACTATATCTTGGGTGTTGAGTCGCCGTTGATCTGCGACATACTCCCTCTGGCTGATGAAAATGGACTAATCAAGGATTTGAAACCTGTTTTGACTAAACAGGATTCAGTTTCCGAGAGTATCGACTCGGATAATGATGAACTCGGGTATAAAGATGTACTAAAGTTTGGGAATGATTAAATAAGGTTAATCTAAATAGTATTGTTTCATTTTATGTTGACGGTGAAAAGGTCATTTGACTAATATTTGTTCGTTAGTCAATTAATCTTTCCACTATCGACGTTACAAGTAAACGAAATAACCCAAAAAAAGTAATTATGTACAGGTTCTTTTTTTTTTTTCTCGAACTGACTATGCTATTGACCCTGCAGGGTCTTTACAGCTTCACCGGACTACTAAGGCGAGCGCTTAAGGCACTCAGCCGATTTGGTTTTTAGGTAACATACACAAGGGCGCATGCGCACCTCGGCTTGGGATGTTACCTGGAAAAAGTCGCGTCTGACCTAGCTAACTATTCTGAGCTATTCATACATATATACATTTGTGAACCATACAGTCGAAATTGCATGATTCACAAATGAATACGTGTATATCGGAATTTATGTACAGGTATTATGGAATAGCTCAGGGTTTATGTTTAACAAAACAAATATTATTAACAAATATTTATACTTATAATAAGAATATCGATCTAACGTGTCTGTACTATATAGATTTTTGTTAAAAAAAAGTTGTTACTGGTGTCTAGAAGTCTATACTAATATTATAAAGAGGTAATGTTTGTGAGTTTGTGACGTGACGTTTTAGGGGGTAATCTCAGGAATTACTAAATCGACTTTGAAAATTCTTTTACCAATAGAAAGCCACGTTATTTGCGAGTGTCATAGGCTATATATCATCACGCTAAGACCAATAGGCGCGCAGCAACAAAGAAAAATGTTTTAAAATGGTTTTTTTTTTGCTTTTGAGAGCTTTCGTGTGCTGCGTGTTAGTGCTAGCCCAAAATAGCTATTCCACGCGTACGAAGTTGCGGGCAGAAGCTATTAACTACTTATATTATCTATAATAATATTATAAAGAGGTAAAGTTTGTGAGGTTGTAGGGGGTAATATCTGGGGAGATGTAGAAAAAATGGTCGAACGAAAACGTTTCTTACGAACGCTGCCTTAACGATGAGAGATATATGATTGAGTTCTAGAGAAAAGTTGTAGCTTGATAATGCCTATTATCGCCCAACGAAGTGGGCACGGGTCGGCTAGTAAATAATAAAAGACAGCTCAATCATATTTAGAAATTTATATCTGTTTGTTTGGACACGCATTACTACTAAAATACTGCGTTCACGGTAACACCTAAAGAAGACCCATCATATCCTCGAGTAACATTTCGTATTATTTATTTCATTAAGATCTGTGCAATCTATCAAAACTTATCGTCATCCGAATGACGACGCGATTTAAGTACGAGGGAAAAGTAGATTTTTTTATATCATAGAAGGCAAACGAACAGGTGCGTCATCTGGTGTTAAGTGATCACCAAAACCCATAGACACAACACCAGGGGAGTCGCAAGTGCGTTGCCAGCCTGTGTTTGGGGTGAGTGGGAGGGGAGGTGGGCTTCCGGCGCTCACACTGACCGAACGAAACGCAACAATGTAAGCACTGTTACTTCACGTCGGTGTTCTGCCAGAGGGTGGTACTATCCCGGGCGAGCGGATCTCTCTCTATGATACCGCTAATTTATTTAAGAAATGATTTATTACATGACCTTCATTTTAATCCGCTATTGAACTGATAGATAATATTGATGACTATCTCTTTAGGAATAATATGACAATATTTCATGAAAATCGTTTTGGTTATAGTTTTTTAAAGTTTTTGTTCAATATCGCAACCACCATAGCATGCTGGCATTGACATTAAAAACCCAAGACACAGTCTCGAATAAAAGTAGCGATCAAAACCGGCCGCAAAACTCCCCAATATTCATACGTGATTATAGTTATGCGATAAACTTATGATTTTGCAAATTCAACCTTGACTTCATTCAACTGATTGATTTCAAGTTGTTTTTACAAGAACGCAAGCGACGCGAGACTCTTTGAAATGGCTGCATAATGCACTCGTTTTTGTGTGCCGGCTGTGAAACGTTAATTGTGCACATGGGTTTTTGTACATCAATGCATGCAAGTTGAGATTTTTCTAAGCCCGATCGGCTAGCTATCTTCCTCAAGTTGGATGTATGTTGCCAGGTGTATTCCGGTGGCTGTAGGTACTTGAGAGTCAGCCCAGTCTATTTACCGTGTTTAGCATCTCGGACCACATTTCATTTAACTTGAGATAAGATTCTGATCAAACCTATAAAGTATATAAAAAGTATATTAATACGTGAAGCCTAAACTTTGTATCCCTTTTTGAGAGAAATGCGCTAACGGATGAACGTGAAATTTGGCATAGTTAAAGTTTATATGGAGGAGAAGTGCAGAAAGCTATTTTTTTATATAAAATAGTATATTATAAGTATATTAGATTAATTAAAATATACATTACTCACACTACTGCTTCAATTTTACACAACATATACACACATGTAAATAAAAAAGACATTTTGACATCTGTCAATAAAGGACTTCAAAAAAGGTTGTGAAGGAGGTTGCTATGCTCGACTGTATGTATTATTTTACTCTTACGTTCCAATTACCCTTTTTCATTCTACATTCAACAATGATATTATAACATACAACTATTATTATAATATGTATCCCTTTAAAAAATCAATGAACTATGGTCGAATGTCGACCACTGGACGCCCACTAGTGTAATCTAATGCTACATTCTTCAATTAAGGTTTCAAATAGGTTAATAAGGTTAAGGCATGTACATGAATAATACCAGATTTTTTAAACTTGACATTTATTTACATTTATATCAACAAGACGGGTGTTGTATAAAACAGTTATTTTGTTTTTTTCACCATACCAATTTTTTTCTAAATTAAACGTGCCTAGACATAGTGTAAAAATAATGTGATCTGTATTCAGAGATACACTGACTCCGTTATACATCATACCGTGACTCCCAAGTCTTTTAAGCAATTTTTGTTTATTTATTTTATATTTATTATAAACTTTTAATGGTTATAATAAATGAAACGAAACTTACATCTATTTTACAAACAGCAATGGAAAATCATGATTTTATAACCAATGTCACAATACAAAGTAGCTAATGAAAGTAAGAAAACAATTACTGAATACAATTTCACATAAATAAAGTGGCACATATCTTAGGTATTGCTGTATTTTATATAGGATTTTTAATTAAATAATAAATCGAAAAATGTCGGTTCAAGTTCAAGTGAAATGTATAACTTGTATTTCATTACCCGAACGAAACTAAACTTGAATAAATGGCATTTCTTTTTATATAAAATAGAATATGTCTATAGGTGATATCAAACTATTGAATTAGATTCAAATTAATGTTATGTTTTATATTAATAAAAAAAATAATAATAAAATGTCTATTACAAGCAAAACAATAAAATATTTTAGGCGTGCATGTATCACTTATTACTCGTATTGAGAAATTTATGAAGTATTTTCTACATTCTTGTTTTATTCTGTAAAATGAGAATGATTTTGATATTATATCTTTATTTTACGGCTTTGTATCAAGAAAGCGCCGAGATTAATAATAAAAACGTACGATACTTTACAAATACAAGCCTGTAGCATAAATATAGGTACTCATACATATGTAAGTATGATTATTTTTTGTACAAAATTACGTAGTAACTTCAAACTGGTAACAAATTTTATTCACATATACTTTCTCAATATTTATCGTGCTTAACTAAGGCCGGTGTTCCATGGCATGTTGCGTGCTAACCTTTGTAAAATTTAAAATAGTATGAGTAACAAACTGTATATTTTACATGCAAATAATAATGTTAATTATACATAATTATTGTTAAATAAAATAAAAATTATTAAAAGGTTTAATTTTGCTTGGATTAAAAAGAATATTTTCATTTGTATGAAATATTAATTTATCTGATTAAAAAAATTGTTTCATCAATATTATAGCTGTGTTTTAAGGTAAACACCATACCATTTGGTAGATCATGCGTATGTAAACTATAGTTTCAAATAAGACACGGAAATACATAAAGCTACCGGCCACAAAACAGCCTGCACGATGCCTCATTTAGGATCGTTTGTCGGTGTTTCCGAATATGGTATATTAATTTCAATGTCCGTTTTTTTTAACAATAATTACATGCCATTATAATAATTTATTACTTTAAATAACACGAAAACTATAATAATAATATAAATCGAAAGACAAAAAGACGTACAAGTTTCTAGTACAAGTACTAAATGTACAACAGTTACAAGTACTAAATGAACTCACTAAAGGAATCACAAGGGAAATAGTTTGTGTTACACCCAAAAGAAACTTATTCAGTCTAGAGATTGTCTTTCATGAGACATTAGAGAAATACTTAAATTAATCAATAGTGGGTCTATTGATCTTATTAAGTTTAATTTGAATATAAATATTAATACTCAACTTAATACACTAATACGATGTTCGATCTACATCAGTTCTTTATAAATAAAGTAAACAATGACATTTAAGTTTTAACTCATACGCGTTACGACACAGTTCACATAGTTTCTTTGCTTTTACTATTTCTATTGCTCATTTCTCAGTGGTAGTTATGATCCACCAATACACTGTACTGGCAAATATATTTACAAATAAAAACAGATACAAATACAGGAAAATACTGAATAATTCTCGATCGACTGAGGAGGTATTTTATTCGATTGATATCGCCCCGGTAATGTATTTTTATGAAAATTAAATATTGTTTCTGAATTGCTTGATTTAATTCGTCATTACAAAATAAAGAATTGTTTTATTCAAAAGGAATTGTTTATTTGACAATATTTGAACTGTTGGATGAACGAATACATGACTCATTGAATGAACGTGTCATTGTATAATAATTCAACAGCGACTATCTTGATAGCAATAAATATATCGCGCGGCTGTGTTGAGCAGCCTTTATTTAAAATGATAAAAATAGAATCCTTAGATTGAATATCATAAAAAATGCATGTGAACTAAATGTAAACATTTAATTGGTCGCAACAGTTGAAACGGAACGCGTTGGCACATTTTATTGACGAAACAAAAAGAATTCTTAAATAATGTCTTAAAAAACATATGACTTTAAAAGCAACGATTGACAATAATGAAACGTTTGTAACTATTGAGCGATTTAATATATACATATATATAGTGATATAAACTTATATTTGTGTAGTACAAATCAAAAATACTTAAGCGACATTACTTAATAAGATTTTAAATAGCTAAGAACGTATGCATATAATAAAATTTTGTTACGGAATACGGTTGGAGCTTGTATTAAGCTCTATTTTTAGGGATTGAAGAATGTGATAGGTAAAAATTGTTTAGGTAGATTGTCAATTGTTCGCTACAACATTATTTGGTTACACCCAAGCCTTTGAAGAAATACGTTCGATAAGGGTTGCACGGAAACCTATTAGAAAACAGTTTCTTAAAGTTTTAACTCTAAGGAAACATGTTCCAAGAGGTTTATTTATATTCAAATCTATAACATATTTTTAGGTATTTTCTAAGAAAGGGCGAGAGAAGGGGGAGGTCTGATTTCTGAAAGGCGATGGACTCTCCAAAACCTTGTTATTACAAAAAGGTTAGATACGTATTAAATACTTGGTTTAAAAAAGTTTCCTAATAAATGCACCGCGCTCGCGCGAGGCAAGTTCGCGTTATCCTTTTTCACAAGTCGAACCTAACGTAACCAAAGCGAGACAAAAGAGCAAGATGGCGAACATTCAGCGACCGCGGTGCATATAATATGAGACCTTTTTAGAGCCAAGGTTCAATACGTATTTAACTTTTTTGTAATAATACGGTAAGGGTTTAAGCTTTATACAAACAAATGTAGACTTTACGATGACAGATGATAATCCACAAACTGATGGCAGTTTAAGTAAAAAAAAACTGTATTTATTACAAACTTTGAAAAATTTAAACAATAACAAATTATATAATGTAAAATGATACTACTAAAAATTGCCAACATATATTTAAAAAAATATCCGCCATTTTGAGGAGTGGGTGTAAAGAATCAATCAAGGAGTTTATAATACTTATAACCTAACATACTCGAGTGGGCAATAAACAATGCTTTAGGGTACGAGTGCTGTTTCTATGGCAGCTTGTAAACTTCTATAAAGATATGGTTTAATTATCTTTTACGATAGAAGGTTCTAGCATGCATCCAATCCGTAACAAAATTTCTATAACACACGAAATAAAATAGAAAAAAAAACTAAAATCAGTCGATGACTATCATTAAATAGTTACGACAAACAAACAGCTGAAGCTGACTTTTAAAGAACAAACTTACGTAATTTATGAAAAATTCTCTAATAAAAGATAATATTATTAAATAGGTACTTATACTAAAGAAAAATGTGATTGACTAAAAGGGCCAGTGTTCGATGTTTCACGATTACATTGCAATTAAAAGAGATGCTTTAACTTTAGGTAATTTTTTTTATATTTTAAATTAAAACGTAAGTATATTAAATACACAAACAAACACAGTAAGTAGTTTTTGACAATATGTATATTATGCCGTTGTAATGAAATATGAGCAGTTTTATCATACTTCTTATGTGTATAAAACATTACAATGGTCCGTGTTCTGCGTAGAGGAATCTTCTAGAATTTTTTTGAAAAATAACCACTATTTCTAGATAATAATACTACGTGAGTTATAAAACTATATCCTCCTTTGTAGCATTTTTAAGATTGTATTATTTTTAAGCGTTCTTTTATATTCATGTAACGAATATTTTAATTGCTCATTTTCATTACAGCGGTAGAATATCGTATAGATATTTCGAAAGACTTAACATGAGATGTCGAAGGTTTTTGTGTTTAGATAATGTAAAAGATGTATACGTAAAATTCACCATTAGCGATATTTATTATAATTAGTATAACGCAAGAAATTTCAGAACTACAATGAAATAATAATTTTAATGATTCAATTCACGCATTACTTTGACTGAGTATGTAAATTTACGCTTGATTGGTAATTTCACATTTGTTAACAGGATTAGAAAGCCTGAGATGAGCTTCACATACCTCTTTAGGTAATATTAAGAGAGTAGGTGGGAAAGAGATGGTCCTTGCCACTGAATTACGTGTTAACAAAAGAACGACAGTGCTGCCTTCTGTATAATTATGTAAAACCAAAATTCTATAATAAGTAAAGTAATAGTGAAAGTTAATATTTTAATTTAGGTTATGGTTTGCAATGTACTCTGGCATTTCGCAGCCGATCTCAAGTAGTTCTGTTATTGCCTTGCTCTTGCCAAATAAGTAATAAGGTAGGTGATTCCGTTGAACCAACCGGATTCATGATTCTGCTATCTTTCTCTCGAGTGCAACACAAATAAGATAAAAAGAGACAATAATCTGTGCAATTAAGTGGTCGTATACTGATTTTCGTAATAAAATTTAACTTTCGAAATATCAATACGAAATGGTAACAACAATGAACGGACGAAACGCGCCATATATTACTATGGCGGTCCTCCATAAGTATTTAAGTACATAGTTTACAACATGTATAGTAAACAATAAATACATTGATCATTTTGAGATCATTTTCGTTATACTAAAATCTTAAAAATTTAAACAAAAAAAAAACGTCTGACTGTATCTGACAATGGCCACATCAATGTTATACATGTTAATTATTTTATATATATATATAAATCTATTCAAGTGGTAACGTAAAATAAAGAACGAAATTAAATAACAAGAAAATAATAATTATTACTAATAATCGTTGTTCGAACAGAACTAGAACGATTTTTTAAAATTAATCTATAAGAAATACTTATTTGGTATCACGACCAAAAAACTGACTTTGGGTGAATGTAATTAATATTTGATTTCGCTCACCAAACAATTATCACCTCTTTGGCGTACAGTATAAAGTTTAAAATCTGTTTAAAAAGTTAGTTGTTATTTTTAAATTTTCAACGTGACTACAAACAACTTAATTAAGAAATAATTATTTATCATAAAATAATAAACAATTTGGGGAATACTTTGGAAACGATAAAATCCTTTGACACAAACCTTAAACATACTTATTAGTTAACAACTTTGCACGTGGACTCGATTCACCGAACGAATTTTACCTTAACGACTATCTTTATTTTGTTATTCAGTTCATGTGCACCGAATACATCACAACACATTGAACGTTCAGAAACTTACAACCTCATTTCAATTGATTTTCCTTTTTTAAATTTATTTTTTATATATTATATCCAACCTTTTTTCTTTGTAAATTCACTAGGAACGACAATTTCTGGAAATAACAAAAAAGTGTATATCTCTAATATGGTCTCGATAGTTCTTTCGAACGTTTCAATTGAACTTTGAGTCTCTTTGTACCTATTTGGAAGCCGTTCATGGCTTGTATGGCCGCCTGTGCGGAGGCGGCGTTGTCGTACGAGACAAAACCGAAACACTTCGACAGGTTCGTTTGTTTGTCTATGAACACTTTAGCCGATATCACGTGACCGAACGGGAGGAACGTCGACGCGAGGTCCGTGTCTGTGAACTCCTGCGGTAGATGGTATATGAACAGGTTACCACCTTCGGGACCTGAAAAATACGAGCAAATTATTGTATGGCTTCTTTGGCGGGATCTTGGAATGCCATGTAGTGGTCTTTATATCTTATTCATAATCTTGTGTTATTTGGCTGCGTATTATGTGGGTGGTGTTTTAAGTAATATAGTTTGGTTATTATGCACGAGTGTAGTGGATCGGAAATAATATCACGGAGCATGGATTCTGACTTGCCACAAAAACTCCCTGAAAAGTTCTAACAAGACGGCCACCATCTTTTAGTTCATTGAAATGTTCGCTAGAAAACTTCACAATGGCAGTAATAATCTACAAGAAAATTGGTTGCCCAAAAAATAAAGTGTGTATATACTTTTTTTAATACTTTATATGTATTTAGAACGTGGGGGAATCCCTTATGGATACGCCACCCTCCCGGGGGAGAGGGAGTCCGAGTCGCACGGACTAAAACCCCACGGTGTACCGACAGACCGTTTTGTGGGGGCGGCAAGGGATCGTTCAAGCTAATCAACCTTGTAGAGCCGCCCCCACGGTCCGCCCGGCGGAAGGCGGCCGCCGGGCTCCTACCTATACAGGGACAGACCGGGTACACACCGGCTGCCTCCCCTCGCCCGCCGGACCCGTGCAATGAGGAGATGGGCCTCCCGGCCCATCCCCTCAGGTCCGGTTTAGCGGTTGACCTACGGCTGTAGCTAGGAGGGGGGGCATAGTAGGACTATGCCCTACCCGGAAAAATACCAAAAACTAAAATAAATTATTATAATTAGACAGTTTGTTCATAGTTTGAGAATTTTAAAAAAATTGTAGCGATAGATATCTTAACTTTTTCGAACATACCACAGTTTGTAACAATCGCGGGCAGATCAAATATGATACATTTTTTACTTCCGCCCTACCTGTAACCAATGCTGCCCTACCTCAAAACCGACTCTAGCTACAGTCCTGCGTAGACCACAATCTCATCCGCTGTTAAATAATGCTATGAGTTAGCATGGAAAATACACTATATCTTATAGGTGGTAGAGCCTCGCTGAAGCTATTACTGGTTTCAGCATGAACAGATCGGCTCGTCCGGGGTAGTACTACCCTCTCATAGAAAACCGACGTGAAGTAACAGTGCATGCATTGTTGCGTTTCGTTCGGTCAGTGAGAGCGACAGAGGACTATCCCCCCCTCCCACTTCGCTCTCCTCCCAACTTTTCCAACCCCGCTCCCCCAAACACAGGCTGGCAACGCACTGGCGAGTCTCTCGGTGTTGCTAGAGTCTATGGACGGCGGTGATCACTTACTATCAGGTGAACCGCCTGTTCATTTGCCGCCTATAATATAAAGAAAAAAACACTGAACCTACAGAGTGTTGCTCTCAGGTGCAGCTACCGGAACGCACAACAAGTACTTGATGACAGATCTTCAACTTGATTTAAATAAATTAACAACCTACTTAGTACACAGTACTAGAGAAAATTGATACGTTGAAATGATCAATTGGAGTGAGTAATTTTGTTTATAGCTAAAAATAAATATATAGAACCTTCGACTTGTTTCCCAGCGGCAGCCGCCGCCGCCGTACCGAGCACCGAACCTAGAGGAGCGGCTGCAAATGCTGTACCGAACTGAGCAGCGTACGCCGACCCCAACGGTTCTGCTGTTGACCCTGCAAACGAAATATTTTACTTTATATAATTTATGAAATTCATGTCGATACTATTTAGTTCTACTTTTTTTTTACCACAAATATTTTCTCACCAATTTTTGGTATATTTTTTTAATATCTAAACACATTTAAATAAATTTTTCTATGTCATATTTACGAATTCTGAATGACGTGTTTCAGAGTAATTTTTTAAAATTAAATTACTAAAATAATAAATTAAAAGATTTCATTTTATTGACCATATTACTTGTAAATAGTGAAATAAGTTTAAATACGTACAATTTATTTAAATAAAGTAAAGTTTACATAGAAAATTAATAAAACGCAAGAGGAAAAACTATAATTAAATATTCGTAAGATAGGTTATTGAAATTCTCTGAACTACAATACAAAATTTCATATAAATTATTAACATACTGAAATTCTATTATCAAATATACAAACACTGAAACATTAAATTATGTTACTACAGTACATAGCCTACAATATTTTGTCCAATTAAAAACATTAATTAATATACAGCATGCCCTAAAAAGACACTTTCGAATATCGAAAACTGTCCCATACGTATTTACAAAAGCCATTATATACGTAAATAATAAGAGAACATTCACGATATCTCTTAAAAATACACTAACAAAACGTCGTTATTTAACATTCTACATGCATAAATACAACAACAACTGAAAATAACTGTTATTAGCACAGTATTAAAATCGAAAATAATATTTAAAAACAATACACGTTGTTATGTCGAAGACGTTATTAGAAAGTTAATCGGATAGGTTATAAAAAGTTATTTTGAATTTTAAATAGAACTAAAGAGATCTTATGGAAATGTAATGTCTTTTTTGGTATTTTTTCTTTCACCCTATGATAGAACAAGATAGATAGATAACGTTAGTTTCGTTTACATCGGGTAGAGATTTATATAAATATTAATAATAATGTTTTAATATTGCAGTTTATTATTGTATCAGTAGTTAAGTTACCAAGAACTAAAACGGTAAAGAGCTTGAATGAAGTCAAAATTGGTGGTTGAATTATTGTAGAAAAATTCGATTCATTTCCCACGTTTATTAGATTTTTTTAATTCGTATACTTTTAATATTCCTAATTCGTAGCACTATCCGTGAACGGTGAAAGAAAATATCGTGAGGAAAGCTGAAACGTTTGAAAATGTTCGTATAAGTACCCAGCGTGAGTTGGAAATAGGATTTCTCGATATTTAAAATCGTCCACGAATCGTGTGTTCCGTGTGATAATCAAAATCGTAACTTTCTTTGGTAATATGTACAGTCCTTGCCAAAAGTTGTTGATCGCTCTCAATTCTCAATATAGTCGCGCAGTTCATAAATTAGGTATAAAATACGTGTTATATTATATGCATACCATAGAGAATATTTAAGGATAAATCAATGCCAATGTTAGATTGATATAATTATATTTTTAATTTGTTTCGTGTTAAGCTCGTGACTATATTACACGCAAGTCTAATTAAAGCTATATTCAGAGTGGCCAGAAACATTGACGAGAAGTATATAAAGAATCTCGTCATAAAAATATATGAATTTTGGTATCATAATTATAATTTCAGATGTTTTTCTTATTATTATACTGATGATTACACATACATACAAAATTACATAACTACATTATTTTATTTTAGACTAACGGGCCCGGCAGACGTTGTCCCGCCCTGATTATAAAAAAATCCTGGACAAATTATATACCAAAACGTTCCTCGTGAATCACATTATCCATTGGTGAAAACCGCATCAAGATCCGTTTAGTAGTTTTTGAGTTTAACGCAAACAAACAGACAGACAGACAGGCGCGGTAGGGGACTTTGTTTTATACTATGTAATGATTATTTTATACATTTAGCCATTATCCAGAATCTCGTCTCATGTTAAGTGATTTTTGTTAAAATGCTAATCCTAGACTGAAAGTGGCTCTCAAGTGTGTCTGTGTTCAAATATCCGAGTCACTACATTTCAAAATAAGTTAATCAATCCAATTTTAATAAATTTAGCCGCTCCTAATATTTTACAATATGAAGATCATAAAAGAAATAACTAAAAACTTTATAGACGGCAAAACTTGAACTTTGAAATGAATTGAAATAAAAAAAATGAAACATGTTATATGAACGATTACAGTTGAATTTAGCCTGATTTTGAAATGTAAAAACACATCTATTGGTGTTTGAAAACAGATTTACAGCTTGACAGATGAGCTTTAATTATATGTTTTTCTACGTTTTTTCCTTCACTGAAATCTTTCGTTTTGCTTATAGTCTTCGACGAAAAGATACCGCAAAGCCATCATCTTTTTCAAAAATCTAAAATTACTGACGACTATCGACTCATAGACAAAAGCCTGTAAATACCACTATTGAGTAAATCTCTGTGTTACTGAACGTATATTAATTGACCGAAAGATGGAGCTTATCGACTTAGGTATTAGAACTAGGAGTCGTGATACGTTGGGTGCGAACATTTTTTTTTTTTTCGAACTTACTATGCTATTGACCTAGCAAGGTCTTAACAGCTTCACCGGACTACTAAGGCGAGCGCTTAAAGCACTCAGCCGATTCTATTTGACAACTAGCTCAAGGGTGCACGGCACACCTCGGCTTGGGCTGTTGCCTGATACATGCAATTCGCGACCTATCTCAGCTAAACTAAGCTAAGCTAACTATTCATACGTATATGAGTTGTTGAAACATATATGTGTACCAGGCATACATACCTCAGCAACTCTTATATATATTTCGTATCGGATAATTTTCTAAACTATTTCAATTTGACTGGGTGCGAACACCTTACGTTAACTCTTCACTGATTTAATCAGAAAAAATCTAGGATAAATCGAGTCCTCGAACTTCCTAGTCACAATGAGTCTGATCGGAAAGTTGGCCACTTGTGTGTACGACGGAGGTGATTTATATACACATGCGGGAGTATCTATCGTTGACAGAAATAAAAAAAGGGTCTTTCGTGCACCTTGTCAAATTATAACTAGTGTTATATTTTATACAAACCCACAATCATTATTAGATCAAATTAAACTTCAGATATAAAACAAACACACACACATACAAATAACAATTGTATTAAAATCCACACAATATGGCCGTTTAGTCTTATCGCTCAAGGACGCTACAAATCCTATGCAAAAGCTAAGCAACGCCTGGGGATATTGTCTAGTAAAATAGTGCCAACATAGAAATTAAACCAAGCCAGCAGGAGATTATCCTGGTAAATGGGGTAAACGGTGTAATCTCGATCGGATATATGATATAGTCTTTACGTGTGCTATCCAAGATAGTAGAGTAACAGTATTGAACTATGTGAATTTGATTCGTATATAAAATCTACAGCGAAATTTTACCCTTCCTATTGGTGATTGTTTTTATTTCAAACGATATTTTTTTGTGGGTTAATGATCTAATTGTATAATAAATAATAAAATCTAATTGGGTAATTTAACTTGAGCAATCGCATTAATTATTTCACGCAATAAATATGTTATTGTACAGGAACAATTTGTCATATGTAGATTAAAAGTGACTTATTTTGTTTTTTATTTAGCTTAGCTGCTTAACCTCGATATAACGATGTTGTGCTATGTAAACTTAGACAGTTCTTCGAGGCAAAGTGGCTGTTTCCGCCAACGGAGGACAGGCAGGAGGAGGCGGCAGTTTGTCCGCCTCCTCCCACCGTAACCGGACTAGGTCCGTAACACTGCACAGGTCCGGCGGACGGAGGAGACGGCCGGTGTGTACACGGCTGTCTCCTAACAAGATGGGGCCCGGTGGTGGCGCTTTTGCTTCTGGGTCAACCGCTGGGGCGGCACGATGTAGTCTATAGAGATCTCGTGTCGCCTCAACTATAGTGGCAGACGTACACCGTGGGGGTTTTAGTCCGTGCGAGTCGGACTCTCTTCCCCGAGAGGGTGGTATATGCAAAAGGGATTTCCTCACGTAAGAAAAAAGACAGTTCTTCGAGGTCAATCCTATATTAGTCTGAGAGCTACTATCGAATTGATTCGTTAGGTTTTTAATGATGCGTGTACGTCCGATTTGTACGGTGATCAAACTATAAAAACGTATCCTAAGTCCTCTCATACTATGCCAATATTGCTCTCGAGCTGTCTAAGCACGATTGAAGGAAAAATATTCAAAACTAAAACTATGTTAAGGTTTAAATTTATGATATACGTGTATTATTAGAGGGTTTTTTAGGTTTAATTATATTTTTATCGATATTTAAATTAACATGTCATCGCGATTTCATATGATTTTTTATGTAGTTAAACATATGTAAGACTAGGAAATAATATCAAGTTATACGTTAGTGATAGCAAATTCGCGAGAGATTTTTTTAACTTCAGACCGGTATAGTATAAGCTTGTGTGGGGATTATAAAAAATGTTTTGTGATATGGCTTTATAACACCGTTATTTTATCATCGAAATATATCGTCGGCAAGCAAATGTATTAGATTGCTTCGAAAAAATTACAATGCATGTAAAATTTATTACCTCATCTATCCCATTTACCATTACTCAATTACACGTACATTCAGTCATTCAATTAAAGAAAACGATATATATAAAATATATACGTAAAAAAACACGCATCCAATTTCATTTGCATTCTTTACCTGTGATGTTAGTCTTCCCGAGAAGACCTGAAGTGTGAAAAATGTTCATCGTTAATTACCGACTTTTTTTTAAATCTTTCAACATTTTTAAGTCCCACCTGAAACGGGAAAGTTTGAGGACAAAAAGTATTGATTACACTATTCGTTCTAAATTCAAATTACCGTTAATAATGGAAAAAAACCTATCATACTGTTTGTCTTACTATATTGTTATAATTATATATGTATATACGTATCTTTATTTATTAATTTATTAATTTTGACAACTGTAAAATATTAAATGACTTTTAAATTCGTTAATAATTCATAAAATTATAGCTTGAAAATAAATCTTCTATAATTATATAAACGACTTAATTTATGTATAACCTCTAACAATTTGAGGTAGCTGATTAATATATAGTTCTATA
This sequence comes from Antheraea pernyi, assembly GCA_015888305.1. Lineage (NCBI taxonomy): Eukaryota > Metazoa > Arthropoda > Insecta > Lepidoptera > Saturniidae > Antheraea > Antheraea pernyi. The sequence goes on along the minus strand of MU158743.1, from coordinate 287,218 downwards.
TGAAGAAACATAAGAAAGTATATACAATTGAAATCGGAGGTAACGGTGGTACCTATATGTAATACACAGTCAAAATGTTGAATGCACTCACATAATTGCGGTGCGGCCGGCTGCGGTGCTGCGGCCGGAGCAATGGGAGCTTGCGATTGCGTTACTACGGGTTGTGTTATAGCGGCCAGAGCTGCCAGGTTCTGTACAGACACAGGAGCCAGGAGGCCACCGAGCTGATCAGCCGCTGCGCCACCTATCGCACTCATGCCCCCTACTCCTCCAACACCGCCCCCACTCAGCCCTGCACCATTGAAACCGATATCCTGATAGTTAATACCTAAAGGGAGATAGATAAAACGTAAATAAAATAAAAAGGGAATAACTTAATAGGAAGGATCTCGGGATGAGGTTAGCAGTACACGGGTTAAATAAACAAATACAACAGTCCAGTGTATGAATGACTTTAGTTATACATTACTCATAAAATAAAGTTGTGTTTAAAATTAACTCTTTTTCTTTCCCTTATACGATACGTCCTTTTCTTCTTTATCTATAGGTTCTGCATAACAGGGTTTTCCCTGCCACAAGTCAGTTTTTCGTCATTGGCTTTGATAGACTCCATTCATACCTGATTTTAGTCTCTCTTTTCCTATATCCACCCTCCTTACATTTGACATTCTTCTAGTTTTATGACTCTAACCCTCCTCATAACATTTTCATACCTATTACTTAACTGGTGCTAATTTTGTACTTCTTCTAATATATTATGGAGTAATTTATTAAACGTATACTGAACATTACAATTTATTGATATAAAAATATTTGTTAACATTGTTCTGGATTTAATGGCCCTAGTATCAATTTTCGTCTCTCAACGACCTTATGTTTATCAGATACTGCGATTGTTGGTTTCGTTTTATAGAGTACAGCTAAAATGTATCCTATTTCTCTATGCCCCAGTATTATAGTATTCTCTATGCTCCAGTATTATAGTAAAAAACAAATAACATTTTTATAAGATTTCAGAACACTTAACACAGAAACTATTGCATAAAGAATATGCGATTTATGTCGGGCTGAAAGAAGAGCTACTAGGCCAAACAATTGAATGATGTCAAAATATACATATTTCTTTAACTCTAATAGGGAGTGTTATCGTGATGTCGATTGGAGTCATGAAATAATAGAATAGTAAAAAAAGAATCATGCCTTGCAACAAAGTGGACCCTTGTCCTTGCAGCAACTGCTGTTGTAGCCCAACCGCTTGTAGCTGTTGAAGCAATTGTAGTTGTGTTGCCGGCGACAGTGCAGCCTCTGACGCCAGGAACGCAGTAGGAGCTACTGGTGTCGTCAAGCCCCAGAGGCTCGCTTGCATCGCTTGTAACTTCTTCTGTTCCTTTTCCTTTTGAGTGTCCGCGAACTTTACCACTAATGGTGCCGAGCAGCCCTCCATTGTTTGACTATGATGCAGTGTCTGGAAATAACGTTACAACTAAAATTAGCGAGCGTGTTTCGATATGGTAATTTAGGTACGCTCGGGAACGTGAGTGCAACAATGTTCAAATACGACGGGGTATTGATCGATGATTTGGGGGAATGGTATAGGTTGCGAGTGTGACGTGTTGCGAATGGATAAAATAGCGAAAATTACGATTTGGGAATTATTTAATGTAGAAGGTAGGGGTATTATATTATTTCTGCTGAGTGCCTTAAGCGTTCGCCTGTTCGGTGAAGCTGTAAAGGCATATCAGACCAATAGTATAGTAAGTTCGAAAAAGAAGTATTATATTATATTGTAACTTAATCTAGATTCTATAAATAAAATGTTAGAGGTCCTTTTTATATACCTTGAAAGTAATTATAATACGGGTAATTTATGAATATATTAAATTAATGATTATGAACAACGCGTTTACCTTGATCGCAGCAATCGCAGCCTGCTTGGAGACAAACGTGACGAAAGCGCATCCCTTGCTCTGACCCTGTGCGTCTCTCAGAACGGTGCACTCCTCAATGGCGCCGTGACCCGCGAACAGAGCTCTGACGTCGTTCTCGGCTAGCTTCTTGTTTAGCATACCCACGAAAAGTTTGCGTTCTGAGGACAATACGCAAATGAACTATTAAATTAAATAATAATAAATAGAAATATGAAAAAAAAGGTTTTATATGTGGGACTTAATTAAAAATGTCTAACAACAACACTCCCATTCAACTACATGCTGCAGTATAACCAAGTGATACTACAGCGCTTGTTTTCAATATGGGGCATAGACATACGAACATCTAAATAAATAAATCAAATAATTAAATATTAAACAGGAAAATTAATCATACACTTATAATTCTTAGTTTTGCTAAAAAAATATTGTTAAGGCGTCACTAAGCTTTATGATTGTGTTATTTTATCTCATTTGAAATTAATAATTAAGGCTATTACTATTACTAAAAACATAATTAACATGACGATGATGAAATATTGTGTTATATTAATTGGTGTCTGTGACTTGGTTATCGTGAAAATAGATTTTTTCTTTCATAAAACTACGTGTTTCATCCGGAGTCATTGGATATTCAAATTATTTTAATATTTGACGATTTTATGTTATCCCACTTAAATTTTGTTGTGACAGTGTTAAGTCTTAATAATAATAATACTTTGAAAAGTGATCTATATGGAAGTAAAAGTTTAATCAAAAATAATTCATCCGTTACAGATATCCTTTTTTTGTATGTATGTATGTATAGCATACAAACAAAATCGAAATTTTCAATAGATAAAATATAACAAATATTATTTTTCAAGTTTAGACTTTACGGTGAGACACTGGACATAAATGTAGTCAAAAGTATATACATAAATCTAACAGTCGACTTCAACATAAAAGGACAGTCATTATCTACAACCGACTCCGCTCACAATATGATCCACCTTTGTAGTAACTACGGAAGTACGTTCTCTTTGTATTCCTTCAACCATTCAACATAATATTATATAGGCATATTATACGAGTCAAAGAGAACGAACGGACTACGTTCAGAAACGCGTATCACGTATCTGCATCGGACATTATTGCTCGAGACAGATGCACCTCGTACAATACAAGACGTCGGGCGTCAGAAATCCTCGCATGATCCTGAAATATGTAGTCCACGATCCGACTCTTGGCGGGGGTTAACAGCGAATTTACGACTTACGAACCCGCAACCGGTCGTAAAGCATTCTCGCTTCCGTGCATACGAATTTCCGATAAATTCTCACAGGGGAATAAAAATATAAGTCAATTATTATTGTATATTTCGATACGGGTATATATATGTAAATGTGTTCAATTGATATTTTAATATTGTAGGTCATCTTTGGACCGAACGTGTGTTATTTTGTCTTGGAGTGACTGTGTTGTTTTTATTTTCAGCGTTTCGGATCTCACAGATAGCGGATTCGGTTATTAGTCATAGGTAGGTCGAGTTGATTTTTAACAAACCTACTGTAGCAAAATATAAAAAAGATATGAGAAAAAAGCAGATGTGAAATAACTTTTTCTAGTGCAATAAACAATAAAAACATAATTTTGTTTAAATTGATGTTAGTTTCTGAGTTATGATAAATCTTTAATAATATAACGCAAGGAAAAGAATTTGTCGTCATATACCTACAATCCATATTTTTAATCATTAAAAATATGATTTTAATGATTTATTTTTATTTATAAAATTGTAACAATCGTTTATATACTTGGTTCAGTAGAATTGAGAAAAAAACAGGGTGTGTCGTAAAGACACACGTTAGAAGTGAAACTTTTGCATTACAGGGAAACATTTTAATTAAAAAGGCACAACAAGAAGCCAACATCACGTGGTGTTTACCCACCCAAGTACTGACTGACCGCGCCTGATGATGCTTAACTTCGGTGATCGAACGAGAACCGGTGTTTCAACACTCCACACGACACAGTGTTTACCCCCATCACTTTTCGTCATACAAAAAGGTTAAAGATGAGAATTTCAAAGACATCCCATAAGAATCCCTCTCATTAAACACTGTCAAATCAATTAAATAAACACTGAATTTTATCACAATTTATAAAACATTTTCTATGGATACTTCTAATATTTAAAATCTATGTGACGCTTAAGAAGCGACTTTAATCAGTTTAAATGTACGAGTAATCTTGTAATTAGAACAAATAGGGCTTTAAAATGTTAATGCTTTTAAGTGCACCGTTCGGGCTTGTAACATAACCGTTCACTGTACATAATTTACATAACCTCTCAGAAACAGATGCGCGCTTAAAGCTATATTGATACAACCTTATAAAATTAAATATTTTCTTGTTATTAATATTGTATACGTGTATTTTAATTGGCAACCATCCTGGAGTAGATTATTACTGTTATTGTCGAATAGGTAATGATATTTTACAAGTTTTTCGCGGTAATTTCAATGAACTACCAAGATGGTGGCCGTCTTGTTAGAACTTTACAGGGAGTTTTTGTAGGTGGTAGAGCCACGCTGAAGCTATTATTGGTTTCAACATGAATGGGTCGGCTCGTCCGGGGTAGTACCACCCTCTCACAGAATACCGACGTGAAGTAACAGAGCTTGCACTCCCCACTCCCACTCTCTTCCCTCAAATACAGGCCGGCAACGCACTTGCGACTCCCCTGGTGTAGCTAGTGTCTATGGACGGCGGTGATCACTTACCATCAGGTGAACCGCCTGTTCGTTTGCCCCGTATAATATAAATTTTTTTTGTGGTAAGTCAGAATCAATGCTCCGTGGTATTGTTTCTCATCCACTTTACTTAAGCAACATGCACTATACATGTATCTATACTAATATTATAAAGAAGAAAAGTTTGTGAGTTTGTGAATTTGTGAGTTTGTGACGTTGTAGCGGGTAATCTCACTATTATCTCCAATACTCCAATACAACTATTGGACGGATTTGAAAAAATTCCAATGAAGAATATTTCAAAATCGGGGTTGTTTTCCCCTTGAGAGCTTCCGCTGCGTGTTAGCGCTAGCCCAAAGTAACAATTCCACGCGAACGAAGTCACGGGCAGAGGCTAGTTAAAAATAGTACTCGAGCATGTGTGTAAAAGTTGTTGTACTATTTTGTAGTTTTTTTTATCAAACAGAAATCGTCCACAAAAATAGTAAACTCGCGTTTTTAACCTTATATTGTGTAATATTCGTGATATTTGCACGAGTGAATCATTACACAGTATAAAACAAAGTCCCATACCGCGTCTGTCTGTCTGTCTCTTCGCGATAACCTCAAAAACTACTCAACGGATTTTCATGCGGTTTTCACCAGTAGATAAAGTGACTTATGAGGGTGATTTAGGTATATAATTTATCAAGGTTTTTTTTATTGTCAGGGCGGGACAACACCCGCCGGGCCTGCTAGTTTGATTATAAAATAATAACGCCGAACATATAGATATTAAAAGTAGAAAAAAAAACAGTTGAAAAACGTAGCAGGAAGATGTAATTAACCGTTTTATATCGGTACACTTAGAAACCCGTTTGTCAAACCAATAAATAACTATGTAGTTAATAATTCAATTAACATAAACTAAAAACAACATTACTAGAACAACAAAGCAGAATACTGTAATATGTTATCGTTATATTATTATATACGAATCGAGTTACAAAATCTCGAGTTTCAAATGTTAATTTCGGAGGTATATTATATTTGTTTAGGTATAAAATAAAAAGCGAAACTGCGTACTAAGATTGGCTTCCACTAGATCTAGGTTTACATTACACGTCCTTGTTATCAATGAAGGACATTTACACAATTAAAACGAACATTAAAAATTCTAATAAGTATTTGAAACTTTTTGTAGATCTACATTATTGTTTAATGTCTATAAATTATTTTATTCAGTTTATATAAATATATACAGCTATGTTTTACAGACCCCGACCGCCGACAGGCACTTTTGACGTGATAACGCTGAACGCTGGTTGCAGGCACGAAAAAGAATGACTCATTCTCACGTTCCGCCTGAGCCAAGCGTACAAGCGAGAGCTTGGAACAAGTGATAGAGAGGCGCGATCGGCCTAAGTTTTCGGCTTGGGACGCATCTATATATACATTAATTCAATTCATAAAAGTATGCAATTTTTCATCAATGTTTTCTTATGACTGTATCACGAAAATTATCGTCCGTAAATCGACTTTTACAGACAATCTATTTTTGTAGGTCTGTATTAATTTTTTATGTCTATAAATTGCTTTAATCAGTTTTATTCCGTGTTTCATATAGGTTATATATGTGAATATGCATATGTATGTTCTACAGATACCGACCGCTTCGCTGGATGATAAAAATAATTCTACCATTACCAACTTTTATTTGAACCCATTCAGTCGTTCGGATGTGCTCTATGGGTAATGGACATACTTTTAAACAAACATACTTGTATAATATCTGATATAAAGTATATATAATACAGGGTTTAAGGTGCATACGCTAATGTACTAAGATAGCTGTATTAAATGTAAGTCGTGCGTGATACATAGATGGCGTTGATTATTTTATTAATCGGTATAAGTTACTATTTTTGCTACAAAATGTACTATGCAACCCATGGGAGAATATATTAAAAATTCATATTTCTCCAAAATAATGCAAGGATACAGAATAATGTTTCATTATAATTTCTGTCCAATACAGCCGAGAGAGGCGTGAATGAAATTTTTCACGATTTGCAAGAAAGGACGGCTTGGCCTATCAAAGCTTCACAATAACCTTTGCTGTAAAGAGGCGACAGTAAAAAGGTCAATGTCGGAACAAAGTCAAGTCGGCAGTGAAACGTTGCCAGTAGTAACTCATCTCTTAGAAACTATGTCAGCCGTTGCCGCATTTCACGATCCAGCGCGGCGGTTACTACCCGGCATCTTAGCGCCATAATTTTCCTTCACGCGTCAAAGTGCGTATGCTTGTTTAACCGGGATATGTCGTTAAGTGCAAGTTAAGACCGTCTCTTGAATTATGTACGGAAACGGCCGTGGTTTGACATTGAAACATGTTCCTATATTATGCAGTTATTATTGTCATTATTCTAGTGAAGAGATATTTTTAAAACTAAGGTTTTCTATCGAACTATATGTTATTGATTCTAAAATATCTTTTTAGAAATATGTATAGTCCTTTATAAGGTAAGTATATTTGTACAATAAATTTCTAATAAATATGCTTTGCTCTGCTTATTTTCAATTTTTCTATCTCTGGTTATAAGTAAGATGTAGGTATTGCTGTATGCAATGCAACATAAATGACAATATAAAAACTTCCTACACTGTTCCTAGTATAAAGTCGTACGTGAAGAAACTAATTTTACTAAAACAGAAAAGAACAGTTACACTCTCCTACATATGAATGCGAAGTTCTAGGAAAAATTTAAACAGCAAACGTAAACTAAGAGGAGGCACAAATTATGTAAATTATTATATTTTCGATCAATCTACTGTATGTATTTTTAGAAAATTTTAGAAAAGAGCATTAACCTTATTCCTCCAAACAGTAACTACATTCACTGGTTTAATTTTATCTACGCTTTTATTCTGATTCTAACCCATGTCTAGATAACAGTAGGAGTTATTTAATCGTAATAATTTAGCTATAATCGTATTTATTGTTTTTTAAATTGTATAGAGTAAATAAGTATCTGAAGTAACTCGGGCGGTCTTTTTATAAATATACTAGCGGGGCCGGCAGACGTTGTCCCGCCCTTATTATAAAAAAAATCCTTAACAAATTATATGCCAAAACGTTTCTCATGAATCATTTTATCCATTGGTGAAAACCGCTTGAAAATCCGTTCAGTAGTTTTTAAGTTTATCGCGAACAGACAGACAGACAGACGCGGTAGGAGACTTTGTTTTATACTATAAAAATAAATATATATACATATATAAATATTTATTGTCTTGTATTTAGGTCAGTAAGAGAATATACATTTTAAAGCCGACGCATTTATTTGGGCATATTTATTTTTAAAATATTTTTAGTATTTTGAACGTCGGTAAAAATAATAAAACGAGTCTATGGATTATTTATGTCTTTGTTCCGGGAATATCGTATAAGTATATCTCATATATTATTATCCTATATATAGAATAGGAACGTTTAACTTTCAAGGTAACCAATTCTGAACGAGGTGTGAATAAATGTATGTATGCGCGACTCGGCAACTGTCGACCCACTGGCACAGTTAACCGATTAGCGACAGTTTGTCAAACATCGCCACCATTAGTACTTACTCGTAACTTGGACGTAGACAAATGTTTTCACAATGTAAATTTGAAACATCATACATAGTGTTACTTTGATTTAGAGAGCCATTATGAAAGTCCTTGAATATTCCAAGTATAAACTCGTGATCTGTGAAACACTTAAATGTAAATCTTTATCGTTTTCAAGAAAATAGTTATTTTCTCTTAGAATTATAATCTAAGCATGTAGTGTTATCTAAGCTACATAGTAAAATGTAGTGTCACAAACAGAAATTAATGGGTAAGCGTAATGGGTACATATATACTAATGTATTTCTTCTAATTATCTAGTACACAACTTGCCTCTTCCCGCCTTTCGGAACAATGAGCATGTTAGCTTGTTTTACACTATATTTACGGTGAAAAGTATCTTATGTCCTTCTCCAAGTTCTAATTCTATACTAAATGTCATTGTTATTTATTCTGCGATATAGCCGTGAAAAGATAATAGAAAGACAGACAGAGTTTATTTATTTATTTGCAACACTAACAAGATTTGCACTAGGACAGTCCAACTCATACATTTGGAAAGAATGACTCTATCAGTGCATCCTTAATTATAGGTGTTTATTAGTTATTGCATGCTGTAGAGTTAGTAACAGAATAAAAAGGTTAAAAGCAAAAGGTATATTAAGAAGCTATACGAATTTATTGTCTTTTTTATATGATACTTATTTAAGTATATATTTTTTATTTATTGAGACTGTTTGCGAAAATGTTGACAACATTTTATTCAATGGAGAATAAAATTCTACATTTGTTCAATAATAATTCGTTGTAAAACTTAAAGATCGAGGCAGCTTCATAGGAATAGTTATATCAAATTTAGGTACTTAGTAGTTCAGGTGCACTCAAGATTCTGTTCAATAATTTGTATAGTAAAGTGAGATCAAGAAACCCTCTGCGATCTTTTAAAGAGCTCAAATTAAGTTATTGAAGTCCGACTTTGTATATGAGAAGTTTTCCACCTAAGCGTAAACTTAATATCAAACGTCACAAGAATCATTTATGCAGGTTCTATATTCTGTTTACATCAATTTCATAATGACGGTTCACACAACACTGCAATATTCTAAACCGCTGCGGACAAGTGAATAAAACTGAATTACAATTTACTTTTGTTTTTGTAATATTACCGGCAGTCCGCGACTTGGTCTACGCTAGAGTTTTTATAAATGACGACACCATACATTATGTGCGTGTAACTTTAGCGGCTTATTATCTAGCGCACCCCGAGACAGCTCTCAGATTTTTGCATCTTACTTGACATCTATGATTATATTTTGGGTTATTTTAACAATACCTCTATAAATTATAGTCTATGTGTTATTGGGACGTGATATGTAGTCAATATGAACATATTTTTTAAATCAAAATTTAATAATTGTATATATGAACATTGAAGTGCGTAAAATAGACTGCATTATATTTGACTCCATATATGGTATTTATAGTTAGAAGAGATCTTTCGATTGTTTGAATAACATATTCGGTTTACAATAGACTTAAAAGTTTCAGCCAGTCTGCAAAAGGATGACATTCTAGACTTATAGAAAGTTACAACTAAGTTGGTTTTGTTTGAAAGAGTCCAAACATCCATCTATCCTGTCCTAGCTGTAAGTGGTAGAGCCATGCCGAAACTATTATAGATTTCAGCATGAATGGGTCTGCTCACTTGGGGTAGTACCACGCTCTCACAGAAAACCGACGTGAAGTAACAATCCTTGTATTGTTGCGTTTCATTCGGTCAGTGAGAGCGCCGGAGGCCCATCTCCCCTTCCCCTTCCTTTTCCCTCCCAACACAGGCTGGCAACGCACTTGAGACTCCCTGGTGTTGCTAGTGTCTATGAACGGAGGTGATCACTTAACATCAGGTGACGCGCACGTTCATTTGCCTCCTATAATTTAAAAAAAAGCTATCCTGTTCAGTAAATACTAAAAGTTTGTGTAATTGTTTAAATGGCAAAGGTATCTCCCAAGGGTTTTATTATGCTTCTCAAACGTGAGTAATTATTTAGTCAAAACGATGACTTCAGCTAAATGATGTCTCAAATTTATAGACAGTACAATTTTATACGTAAGCGGTATCGTCCCACTTGCAAAATAAACAGCTGGAGCGCTTGCCGAGCTAAAATTGAGGCGACAAACTAATTTACTTCTCGTGAAGTAGTTACGAAAATTCGTCAAACCTCGTTAACATCCCGACGGGGGTGTGTTTGCGTCGAGTAGTGCTTTTTAATTTGTATCTTCCTATTTCATATATTTTAACTAACTTAGAAGGATTTAACATAACTTAGAAGTGTGAGGCTTTGTTCTTATGATTATTAAATTAAGTCTACCATAAATTTTGTAACGTTGACCGGGAGTATTTTCTACAGGAATTTTGGTAGGTGGTAGAGCCACGCTGAAGCTATTGCTGTTTTGAGCTCATGTTAATGTTATGTGTGTGTGTATGTTATGTAATGCTAAAGTTAATAGTCCAAACCATGAATAGTTCACTGTCGATAATATTAAAAAACATCTTTTAAAATGAAAAAGCATGCACCGATACCATAAGATTTTAGACGCCGCATCTCTATGCCTATTCAAATATCGAAACTTTCAGTATGAGCAACGTAAACTGCTCTCTCTCTCTCGCACTCATTAATTTTTGCATAATTGTTTCTCCACCCATTGCGATAATAACACCAGCGAGCTCATTGTAAAAACACCTTGTAAACATTGTACATAGTAATTCATACGTACACCGTATATTAACACTTTGATTGCCAATGGTCATTGGTGACCGGAGCGCTAGAGATGCATTTACAGTTGCAAAAACCCATCCGTGACGTCCTAAAATAAACATGAGGTTATGGCGTGGCAGTCAAAGTGTTAATCAAATCCTAGTGGAATAAACCATACTAATGTATAAATGATTACTATTAAATCCATTATCTACGTAGTGAATATCAATTTATATCTAATTATGGTGCGAGTATTAATCGTCTTTGAATAGGGTGTTAATAGATTGTTATAATTAATACAAAGGGCCGCCGTGGTTAAGACGATGTTAAATGTGACGAGCTTGTTCAATTAATAGTACCCGACGGTGTCAACGTTATTAATAACCGTGTGTTTACACGGACTTATATCTAAACATATAACATAAACAAAATCAACAATGCAACGTATCGTACGTAGGAGGAATTTCGGTTTTGACCGCACTATTTACGAATTCATATATGCTACGTTACCGATATACTGTTGTATTTAAGAAAGGCCTATTCTTGGACATAGATCGTTCGTCCTGTGGCTTAATTTTTCTATTAAATATATATCTATAATACCAGCACGGTATGATGGCCGTTTTGACACGTTAGTGACGTGACATGTCGATTTCGACAAAATCATAATCAAATGCTGCTTTATTTTGCATTAATCGTTGACGCGAGTTTAGAGGTGTTTGTTGTCTTACAGAATCTAGATATAAGCAAGATATCTTTATATATAAATTTCTTCTGTGAGTGTGTATGTCACTGAACTCCTCCTAAACGGCTGGACCGATTTTTATGAAATTTTGTGTGCGTGTTCCAGTGGATCCGAGAATGGCTTAGATTCATGGGGCCCAGTAGGTGGCGCTGCGGTTGACTTTTCGGATTTTTTTTATGATCAAGGCAGGACAAGGTCCGCTGGGCCCGCTAGTAAATACATAATATTAAATTTAAAAATATAAATGCCGAGTTTTTTGTGAATAACTACACTAATAATTATAATTCATTGGGGATTGATGGTGGTAGAGCCAAGCTGAAACTATTACTGGTTTCAACATGAATGGGTCGGCTCGCCCGGGGTAGTACCACCCTCTCGCAGAAAACCGACGTGAAGTAACAGTGCTTGCATTGTTGCGTTTCGTTCGGTCAGTGAGAGCGCCGGCGGCCCACCTCCCTCTCCCTCTCCCTCCCCTAATCCTTCCCCCAAAGGGTGGCAACGCACTTGCGACTCCTCGGGTGTTGTTAGTGTCCATGGACGGCGGTGATCACTTAACAGCAGATGACCCATCTATTCGTTTGCCACCTATGACATAAAAAAAAAATCTGTGATACCGCGCTGTTTTTTTATTAGTAAAAACGTTAAAAGATTTATTCGCGGGATGATACCATATAGTTATATTAGTAGTTACACATATACCGTTTAACGTAGAAATTAGTGTATTCAATTAATTTTGTGTTTTATAGTACGATACATTTTAGGGCAAACTGCACGTCACTAATCACAATGAAGAACAGCAACGCCGCGAGTTACTAATTTAACAACAACGTAGTTATTAATTTAGACGAAACTTCAAAACCGGATAAATGTCAAAACGACCATCATAGCGTGCCGGAATTATAGATATCGATTGTTATTTACGATATTACAGACGTTAGATTCATAGATGTATTGGTATAACGTATTGTCACACTTTATTTCAGGTTTACAGTGATTTTCAAGAGACATTTTAAAATATATGTCAAATACTTTTGAAACAGTATTGTATCATCTACAAATTGCGAAATTGAAAATCCTAAACTTCCTATTTAGTTCATATAGAAAATTTTTAAAATAAAAAACAGTAGTTACAATTTTAAAATTAAGAGCTCAAAATTTCAGGTTTTTTTTCTCTCTGTATAGATCAATATTTCGCTGGAAGAGTGAATTAAAAAAACCAGTCGTTCAAAACGAATATCTCTAATTGTATGTGATATTTCTTCCGGGCTACGTTGAAATATATAGGTAAAAAAACTTAGAAATCGCAAAGCAAACGTCTCGGTAAGGATAGTATTGCAACGTAAACAAAAAATGCAACATAGTATGTAAATATAACATATTTTATAGACAAACAAAATTCCCATCTCGGTGGTGTTCGGAACTCCGGACGAGCGAGGCGACGCGACGCTAGCTTCCGAATTTCCCGTAAACATTGCACAGTTCCGCGGCATTGTTTCGTAGGTTCGGGGGAACGCCGTATAACGGCGGCTCGTATTTATCTCGCGTACTTATTTGACGAGACTTTATTATGTACGCTAGCTTTTCAGCGGATCTCGGTGGTGTGCACGCAGCGGGTTGAGGAATAGGGTTGACAAAGAAACAACAAAAAATTACATGGTACAAAAACCAAATTGAATCTTAAGAAGAAACCTTACAATTTTAGAATGCATTAGTTCTACCATTGAAAAATAATAATTCCAGTTCTTGATTTGTACTTAAATTTAATAATGCTTCTATTATAAATCAATGTTTACAAAATAAGATTGCGCCAATATTTTCCTTACTGATAATATTACCATACCCAACTTTAAATAAATTATTAATATAAATTATTCATATTAAACAGGAAAAATATTTTGTAATACAGTTAGTATTTCTACATTAATAATACAATAGAATTAAATATAACTTTACAATAACTTACAAACAGCAGAGAACTCCAGAGTAATAATTTAAACTTGCACTCCTCTATCAATCGTAACTAATAATATAAATACGAATATAATTTTGTTTGCTTCATTCTTACGTATTCTTTGATAAGAGACCAATGACCCTGCAGTTGGTCTCCTACGGGCAGATGATGACAATAATATTGTTACAGATTTTAATATTTAAAATTGAAAGCTGATAACCCTAGATAGATTCCTTGTTTTCTCTTGAAACTAGACACGGGTGCGTTGAAGTCGACTCGGAATGTTGTATGGTTAATTTTAAATTGCATTGACCCATTTTTATTTGAACCGGGGTACGTGAATAAAGAGATTGAATTTTGGTTTCCGATTACACTAGTCGTGGACTTATATTTTGGCAGTTTTTCACCAGTGCACGCCTAATATGATTCAGGTAAAGACTGTGCAGGATTCTCACTGATATTAAATTATTCTTTTTTTAACTAAGCGAGTAATTTTTAAGTAGCTGTTATTATATTTTTGATGTGAAATTACTTTTGGAACGATGTGAATTGAATTTTATGAAATGAAAATATGTAACGAGAAAGAGATAGCTATAAATGTATATATGGGTTTTAGGCTGTGAGAGAATGAGATAGTATACTGTTAATGCATTCAAATGATATACAAATAGAGGGAGAGAGAAAGAAACGTTGAAATCTATAGCACATTATTTTCTGTTGGATCGTAGTGATTATCGCGCACTTTTAAAAATTATTCCACGTTGTGTATTATTACCATTATTAATGTAAATTAAATAAAATACATAATATTGTTGAAAACTAATGTCTACCTCATCCATAGTGTATTTATCTCATTCTCTTAGAAATTAATCGAATTTACTAAGTTTTACTTCTATCGCGCGTGAATTACATACGTTTTTTTTTTATTTTAAGTAAGAAAGACACCACCTAACTACGTGTAAGTTTTCACAAACAACTTTCGAGACGTCGTTTCGTCTGAATGAATAAAAAATCTCAACGTCACCGATTATTTTGTCAATGTTCATCGGTGTATGCCAGATACAAAGTTTCCATTTGAGGTCCCGCTATACGCGACATTCGGAGCGATAACTTCCCTTTCAAATTCATACCCATTGAATCCTGATAGGCTTTCTTTACTCGGATTGACAGAATAACGTTTTGTATCACATATTCATATAGCTGTAAAATTCTATGATAAACACAGAATTAAATGAAGTTACTGTAGCGTATTGAGGAGGTGATACGTTTAAGAAATAGTATTTTTGAAGTGAAAACTTTTTAAGTGCGTTGAGCGGTATTTTTTGGCAGGAGATAAATTTATAATTTTGCGTCATGACATGCTGGTATGCGTGACCGGCCGCCTGTGCATATTTAATATTGATATTTTGTATTTCGATTGTGCAACCTATCATATGTTTGATTATTCAATAAATTAAATATATAAAAATGTATATCATTATTATTCGGAGTACCAATAGATGTGAAACTATTGTTAATAATAATTGCAATAAAAAAATTATGAAATTTAAATAATTCAGACTATAATTAATTTAAAAATTTAAAAGATAACAGGTATTCCATTGTTTTGGAGTATTCACTTCTGACGGCAGTTCTTAGGACTACCTTGGCTCTTTTAAAATTGTAGGACGATAAACTGATGGCAGTGTACCTGATGGTAATACATATTACACTCCAAAAACAAAGACAATCGCACAAAAAAATGTAAAAAAAAACACTACATAACATACCGTAGATTTAAAGAGCCTACACAACCTCACCGGGCTTGGAAAAGATGAAGAGTCGATAAGAAATGCTAATAGACTAAAAACTGTACGGCACACCGACCGCGAGCGCTTCATTTCCACACAGCAGATATAACTTGGCGAAATTGAATAAATTTGAATTTTGACGTCATATCGCGCTCATCACCCGCGAAGGGGAGAAATACGAAGCCATCGTTCCGAATACAGCGACGAGTGTTGTCTCTAATAACAAATGTAAGTCGAATGAATAATTCTACAGTCAAACAGAAAATAACAGTGTAAAATTGAGTTTGCAATTCGACGGTAATAATAACCACTAGAGAAATATGATTCAGTACCTAATAAGAAAATTTTACCGAAAAAATAGAATCCGTCTTAAAAAAAATGTACTATAAAAAATGCACCAGAACGATTTTGACCATAGACGAGTAGGTACCTTTTTTTTTTTTTATTGTAGCACGGCAAAGTGACTGCACTTTGCCTGATGGTAAGCACAGTACAGTCCAAAAACAACGGCGACCACCGAGTGACACACTATCCATCGCTGGTCGCCGCTGCCATGCCGGCCTGCGAATAGCTGGATATTTTTTTATGGTGGTAGAGCCACGCTGAAACTATTATTGGTTTCAGTATGAATGGGTCGGCTCGTCCGGGGTGGTACCACCCTCTCATAGAAAACCGACGTGAAGTAACAGTGCTTGCATTGTTGCGTTTCGTTCGGTCAGTGAGAGCGCCGGAGACCCACCTCCCCTCCCCTCTCTTCTCTCCTCTCCCTTTCCCTCCCCTAACCCATCCCTCCAAAAGATGGCAACGCACTTGCGACTCCTCTGGTGTTGTTAGTGTCCATGGACGGTGGTGTTCACTTAACAGCAGGTGACCCACCTGTTCGTTTGCCACCTATGACATAAAAAAAAAAAAAGGCTGATCCCGAAACGCGACCCGCGTAAGCGAATCACTATGACGGGCTTTTTCGCCATATACATGTTGGTTGCGACCCAGTCAGGCTGTAAAACCCTACCACCCCGCTTTCGCCATTGCCTCGTTCGTTATTCAGCAGGGTGCACCACGTGCAGGTGAGGTTGGCTTGGGTGTCTCAACTCTTATGATGTTATTTGACACCCCTTACGTAGTCATAGATTATCGTAAACCTACTAATTTCTCAATCACTATACATTGCCTATCCGATTTTGAGCGGTTGTCTCTTGCCTTCGCTGTCCAAGGTCGAGTGTTAATGAAATGAAAATGGGGCACATTAAAAATGTCATCACAATACGAAGTTCTGGGGTAAAAAACATGAATAAAAGTACAGTCGAGTTCAGAACCACTTCTTTTATGTCGTCGGTTAAAACTACGATTAAAAATATACCTACATCTGTTGTTACAGTCTACACCTTATTTAGCTGTTAATTGTTTTTCAGTTTATTCATAATAGCAGTATAGACATAGTCCTCTTGGACTTTTCATTATTTATATTGTCTGAGTAGTATAATATATAATTCCCTGATTAATAATTTGGTCCATAACATCTATATGAGATAGTTAAACTCAAATAATGTTTGGTCGATCATTTTAAAACTTGGTATACCTCATTGCTTTTTCACTATTGTTATCATAACATTAGCTTGTAAAAAATCCACTGTAGGGCCATCGGCCTCTTTCCGAAGAAAGGTACGGGCATAATACTCACACCAGCTCACGATGTATTGGCGATTTTATGCTCTGAGAAATCCGCAGTTCTATTTTCTCCAACATACGATGATACTACAGTAACATTTCTAAAATTCAAGTCCCCTCACTACCTATTCAGCTAATTATATTAATAATCTAAATCTAAATTACATTTATGTGAATTCCGAAATATCCGTTGTCATATCCAGATTCGGGGCGCAAACTGCGGACATCGTATTAAAATGTCACCGGTTAAACCACTCGCCCACTACGACTATTGTTTTTTTTTTGTTATTAACCTTTGTATATTGTAATCTAACACAAAAATGATCATATCATATATACATATATCTGGCAACTCACTTTTACGATTCAAAACTAAAATTTGCAATTTAATAGCTTCATAATTTATTTTTCTATAATTTATGAAGTTATTAAATAATATAAGTTCTATTTCATTTTCTTGTTTCTTTTTACTTTTCATAATTGTATCTTCTGTATTGTATTGTATGCCTCTATGAATGCTCTAATCGACTGTAATTAGTAACATAAATAATTCTAACTATTTTCATGTACGTTATACCAATTCATATTATGTTTTTGAAGGTGGTAGAGCCACGCTGAAGCTATTACTGGTTTCAGCATGAATGGGTCGGCTCGTCCGGTATACTACCACTCCCTCACAGAAACACTTGTTTGCTTGCTTGCTCACAGAAATGCTTGCATTGTTGCGTTTCGTTCGGTCAGTAAGGGTGCCGGAGGACCACCTCCCCTCATTTCCACTCATTTCGCCTCCCTCCCCACTCCCCCTACGCCTTCCCCCAAACACAGGCTGGCAATGCACTTGCGACTCCTCTGATGTTAGCCTCTATGGACGGCGGTGATCACTTAACATCAGGTGACCCACCTGTTCGTTTGCCTCCTATGACATAAAAAAATATATATTAAAGTTGTTGATTTTTTTCGAATATACGAATTCGAATTCGAAAGAAACACGGACAAAGTCGCAGCTGATTGTGAGTAATAATTATATATAATCATTTTACCGACTCGTGTATATATAAACACATAAAACAAAGTGTTTTGTAATATATAAGTAAAAGAAATAAAGAATATTTATAACCAATTTACGTTCGACATTACCAATAAACGGTGTGCCACGTCAATTTGACGGAAAATTGAAAACGCCTAGCGAGCCGTTCACCTGAACATAAAACGGCTATACTCTTTTGCTCTTTGTCGCTCTTTGACATGGGAATAAATAAATTCACGCGAATAACACAATAACGACGATATTATTCGTAAACTACGATATTTGGGTGCCTTCACACGACTGATGGAATTATTCTCCTACGCAATTCGTACGAGACTCGTCTCTCTTTATGGAGAGGGAAAACGTTTCTGTTAGAAAGAATCTATGTTGCCCTTGTGATCTTATTGCGTTTAAATGATTTCTATTTTTCTTCATATCATAGCAATACTTTGCTTAATCGTATTTTAGTGTCAGTAAAATTAAAAAAAAAAGGTACTAGTCTGAGTTAATTTATGTTTCCTTTAAAGGTCCCTGAACTGACTGATTTTCGGTTATGTGTAGACCGCTCTGCTTTTCTGATATTTACTTTTTTCAATTCCTCAAATTCAAATATGTTTTGAAAACGTGTTTTTACCATGTATGTAGCTAAATCTGTCCTCATACTAATGAGACGCAGTGTTAAATCGACTCTATATGTATTATTATACGCAAGCCGAGTTAAATCCACGACCTATTTTAATTAGATTATTATCGCTAAGCCCTTGTTCGCATCTCATGGATCCCACATTTTTTCGCTGAGATCGACCTCTTTAGTAGTTGTCATAGACTCAGGGAGGTCGGTGTAGACAACTTTGGGAATCATCATTAATCGGAGGGTATTTCATTACACAACGAAGCAAATGAAACAATTACACAATTTTTTTTGTTGATTAAGGACAGTGACTGCGTAACGTTATGTGCTGTATTGACGACAAAAAACTTGCACGCGAATTAAAAGTAACTTCAAAGACGGACTATCCATAAAAGGATATCAATTATTTCATCGTATTTTAAAATAAATACATCTTTTCATTACTTATAACTATATTTATTCGTATGTCGCTGATTATAGCAACCGTAAAAGCCTAAAAGACAAGAAATTTGTTTTAAAATAAGTAAGTGGCTATTGTGTTCGCTTCGAGATAATATCGTGGACAATCGCGATTGTGAAGTTGCGGCCTAAACGTAAATAAATGCGTTACATACGACCGTAAAAAATGACAATCCGAAGGATAGAACATAAAAATCATCCATCGGCTTAATTATAACTGTTCTTCTGGATTCAATTATAATATGTTTTAACTTTTTGAACATAGCAGTACTGTAAGTATACGTTTAGACAATGTGCAAATGAAAAGAATGGCTAAGTCAACAGAGACTCTTGATATCGAAAGTCATTATTATAAATGGCATTTTAAGCAATTAATTAAATACATTAAATTTTCATTACGGGCAATTTAGTCATTGAGATATACGTAACTAGCAACGCTTCGTAATTTTGAACGCGTTGCTATTATATATTTTATATATGCGTCAACCGTATCGCCTATCGTTACGGTTCGCCCGCTTTTACTATTCTAACTTAGCTTACTTTTTGTTAAACCATTACTCCGTTTCTAGGACAATTTCTTAAATCAAAGCGTAAGTTCTAGAGATATATGCGTTCAAAAAAGCAATCAATTTCACTTTATAATGCTAATAGTTTTTGTTCACGGATTCGCTTAGTTTAATGTAGGTTTGACCTATTCCTAGACAATACTACAGTACATTTCATGACGATTGGTTCAGTATTTAAGACATTAAAGCGTAACAAGGAAATAAAGATGCGGATTTATAATTAGTTAGGAT
The DNA here is from genome assembly GCA_015888305.1 of Antheraea pernyi. Lineage (NCBI taxonomy): Eukaryota > Metazoa > Arthropoda > Insecta > Lepidoptera > Saturniidae > Antheraea > Antheraea pernyi. Next base: position 267,143 of record MU158743.1, on the reverse strand, counting down.
GACGATTACCAAAATCGCTTAACAATCACAAAATGATGATTCATTATAAAATTGCATTAAAATACGTTCGCAGAACAGCCCACCCGTGAGTCAGTGTCGCAGAAACCCGTGAGAAAATTAAACAACAACATCGCTTTCCATTTCATTTGACGTTATTACACAATCGTACCCAGGGCCTGACGACTGTGGGAGCATTGTACGATGCTAGATTGATTCGCGACATTTCTGTTTGCGACCAATCGAGACGATACGTTGACTTATTTATCTACATATATCAATAGAATATTCGATTCGATCAATAGAATACATTTAAATATTCGATGTCTGTAAATTTAGTTGAACTAAAGGTCATTCCAGTTCTTTTTTTAATGTTACAATATTACTGAGGCTTGCTTGCCGAAGAGGACTAATATTCTAGATTAGTAGACGTAAAGAGAGAGATGTAATGAAATGTTTGTAGGTGGTAGAGCCACGCTGAAACTATTGCTGGTGTCAGCACGAATGGGCCGGCTCGCTCGGGGTAGTGCCACCCTCTCATAGAAAACCGACGTGAAGTAACAGTGCTTGTATTGTTGCGTTTCGTTCGGTCAGTGAGCGCGCCGGAGGCCCACCTCCCCTCCCCTCTCCCTCCCCTTCCCCCCAAAGGTTGGCAACGCACTCGCGACTCCCCTGGTGTTGTTAGCGTCTATGAACGGTGGTGGTCATTTAAAATCAGGTGATACACCTGTTCCTTTGCCTCCTAAGAAATAAAAAAAAAAAAAACATAACATCAGTCTGTCGATTTTGTCAATATTTTTGAACATCTACATATCGTCTTTTTAACTCACTCACTCAATTGTTAAAAGGATATATTTCAGCACAAATTGTTTTACTTTTACGTACCTACGATTTTTTAAACAATTTCCTTCATAACAACCTGGTCCCGACAATTAAAAACTCAACAATAAAGGAATTAGCCCAATAGATGTAGCCTCGCTGTGCTTACATACATACTTACATATGGCAATGGATGTTTATTGATATACATAACGAATATATATAACGAACAAGTTGAATGTACTGATTTTTTAATTTTAATACGACAAAGTGACTGTACTTTGTCTGATCGAAAGTATATTATAATCAAAATAAAGACGGTCACTGGGAGAGATCTACAGTCAATACAATACAATTATTTTTTTCGAACTGACTACGCTATTGTCCTGTCCGGCCTTAACAGCTTCACCGGACTAAGCCAACACAATACAAATTTATCAACAAAAGAATGAGCCGTTCTGAAACTTACATTCACCAAATGATTTTTCTATATAGATTTACGAACGCTTTTTAAGAAAGATTTATTAAATTAGATGAATAATTCATTAGTATATATGATTGGAGTTATGTACTACTCTAATGCCTTATAGACATATCCGATTTGACATAATATAATTAACAAGCTCTTACCAGATTAGATTTGGGACTAAATCGAAGTGCGCAATTATCGAAGTGCCGAGAATCGTTCCATTTAGCGAAGTCAACCTACATTGGTTTGTAAGCTAAGTGTATTATGATGGTATAAATATAACTTTGTAGTAACAATTACTTAGAGGAAGTGGCGACCATGGTCTTTTTATCTATCTCGAAGTAATTTATTATAATAAGTAATAAAATACATTTCTATAATTTTTAGAAATGTCTATCTGTCTATCTGTTTGTCTGTCTGTTTGTTTGGACACGCATCACTGGTAAAGTACTACGTTCATGATAAAACCCCACCAAGAAAATCATAAAGGATATACTCGAGTAACATTTAGCGTTTGTTTCATTAAAGTAGGTCCACTCTATAAAAAGTTATTGGAATTTGAACGACGGCTCTAGTTAAGTATGAGAGAAGAGTGGGTAAGTAAACGCAATTCATTGTCTTACATAAATAAATATATTATATAATTTATACTGTATAATATAATATGTAAGATGCAGTATACGAAATACTGTTTTTTGCATTAATTTCCACGCGGATGGAGTCGCGAACACAGTGAGTACATATGGCATGATTAAAACTCTGCATACAAGCTACACAGGACCGCTATGTACATGTATAGTATGTCCGTTATTTACCAAGTTCAATTCGTTAGTTTATAGCATAATAACATTTAAGAAAAAAATCCGATGCGGTTTAACCGTGCCTAAATGACGATACTTTACCGATTCATTTAACATGGGGTTTTTTTTATTTTTTAGAAATAAATTTTTATCTTGCTTGTTTTATTGAATAACTTATCAAATATTATTATCCATCTACTGCGATGACTTGGGATGGAGAAATTTGTTATATGGGCGTCAAAAACTTAATTTGTATATTTTGATAAGGTCAAAATTTATTTTTACTGCTTTTTGTTATAAATTTTGACCTTAATGTAAAAGATTAATTTTTGCCTCTCATCTTCTTAATATCTACTATAAATAACCGAACACCAGAATCAGTAACGCACTTGGCTTGCTATCCAGAATTTCTTGGATGGAATAACATTGGCAATTAATAAATGATCATCATTTAATAAGCATTCTACGTATTTTATTTGTTACTAGCTTTCTAGCACGCGTTTCTGTGGCTCAGTTATTATGTGTCGGTGTCGGTCGCGTTCGAGGAGTCAGAATCGTACTCGTACCTCAGGGGAGGGCGAGAGTTGCCCTCCCTGACGATCGTGGGAGGCGCATCGCCACAATGCGCCTCCACCACACGGGCCTGTGCAGAAGTTCTGCCAGAGCGATGGACGTGCCCGCGTCCACCGCCCGCAGGCCCTTTTTACGGCCGCCTCAGGTCATTGAGATTAACCCCTACAACCTCACAAACTTTACATCTTTATAATATTAGTATAGATGAAGTATCAGTATTAAGATTTTTAACGATTACTATAGTCAATGTTATGTATAACGGATCTAAAACCTTACCAGAGTCAATCCAGCCATCCTTAACAGGAACTCCTGAAGAATTAGAAAACCTCATGTACTGGATTTACCAATAATAACCTTCACGAAACAGTGTTGTTTATTAGCAGAAATAGGTGTGACAGTGGTGCTTTGGCCTTCGAACCTGGCATAGGTTTTATACTTATATGTATAAGACACTACGATCTTTAAACAGACCACAAAGAGTTTCACTTAAATTGGTCCGAATGGGCACCAAAGGCTCTCTCTAATTTGGACATCAGATGCCGTAGACCACAGACGGAGTCCAGTCCAATATTTCCCTATCGTTCCAGTTGACATAACGACGTTTAAACGCGCCTAACCTCAAACCGAGGCACGTATTTATTCGTCCGTACATTTATTCTCGTAAATTTCATATCGTACACAAATATTTGCCATCTCTGTGCAGATACGGACCGAGCTTGACCGACGGGTACCTATCGATACCTACCTATCTCGAATTCCAAATATATTCAAAGGTAAATTTGATTGGACGTCTGGATTCATGATATTTGATTGGTGCTTTTGTAAGCTGAATACATACTAGTAGCAAATAATATAGATATATATACATAATATAGATAGCCGTTCTTGTATAAAACATACGTTTCTCTTTTCGTCCAGTTATTCTTAGTGAAAACTGTCGATGTACCGAAAACATTTACGCATGTTTATATTCTCTGTGTCTATGGAGCCACGAGTCTATTATTGTTTGTTGAATTTATTGTTTTATGTTATGAATATAGGAAAACGGATATTGTATAAATATTAACCATCGTTGAAATATCTTCTATTATTTGATACAATTTACAGAAATTTCGAATTCCTAATGTTTCAGTATGAAAAACAGAAGAATAGTTACAAATATATAATTTTATATGCTAAATTATTTTTCCTTTCACATCAAAAATAGCAGTAATACTTGAAATGTTTCATGCCTTCCTCACTCTAATTTCGTCCTGTTTACAACTCTTAAATATACTAAAGGTGTACAAATTTATAAAATGACTTCTATCTATTATTCGATATATTTTATCCAAAACGATAATAAATATATTAAATTTTATAATATCATGTAAATATAATTAGAAGTAGCAACTGAATCGTTTCTTATTTCATATAAAAAAAATCTTAATGAAACGATCAATACCTTCTTGCTTTCGAACTTCACATTACGTCTATTACTCTTAATATACTAAAAGTAAAAATAAAATGATTCAGACAATAGATGTCCACTCAAAACCTTAATAAATATACTAAAATTAATAATTTCATGTAAAAAGCATTCAAACTAGCAGTTAAATAATTTTAATATCATATGAAAAATAACAATGAAACGATTAATGCCTTCACTGCATTCGAACTTATCTCATTATTTACTGCTTTTAATATACTAAAAGTATACAAAATCATAAAACGAAATCGTTTTATTTGCCATCCGAAATAATAATAAAATTAATAATAACATGTGAAAAATCATTCAAAATAGCAGTTGAATGATATTCATATAATATTTAAAAAATCATATTAAAATTATTAATGCCTTCACTGCTTTCGTACTTAGCATAATATTTACCACCTTAAATATGGTAATAATTTGAATCAATAAAACAATAACCTACTGAAACAAACAACTAAATAATAAAAACAGGTGTTATATGATAAATAGCTTTCTGTTTGTAAATAGCTAAACGTCACTATATAACCGCTACGAATAATATTTTCAGATATTATCGGAGTGTACTGAATCACTACTATAATATTTTATTGACATTTTTGTCGTATGAAATGCCATACGACAAAAACAAACAAACGTATCACGCAGTTAACCAGTGCGACAAACAATGGTCTGATTGTTAGTCGATATGAAGTGTCAATATTTGTTGTAACCGATCCGAACATGTCCACTGGAATCTAATGAATAAACTCGGATCTAGCGACACCTGTATAACTTTTTAAATCAGGCGATGGAGTGAAGATTGTCTCATATCCCAAAGTGATTAGTGAAACAGAAACTGTATTATTAAATATTAGCTGACTGAAAAAAATGGTAAAGGGTGTCAATCGATTAAAAAAATCCTAGTATCATCCACTATAATTTCTGCATTGAATGGTCATAATCATATGCCGATACTTTCAGTAGTTTTAACCTAATTGAGCCTCAAAATTATTGTATTTTCATTATATATTATATAGATTTGATTATTTCTTAAACCTTTTAATAGATACATCATACATATTCTAATCAAATAACTAAATCTTGAATCAATTAATCGCAAATGTATATGTTCGTGAATTTCTTATATTTTAAAACAGTAAGGAATTCACTGAGGTATGTACGTATAACACATAAAAGAGGTTATTAAAATAAGTTATATTTTTTGTTGGGTATTCCATTCTTATATAGTACATTTCTTTTAAACGAAGTTGCTTAACGCGTCTTGCGGTAGAAGTTGCCATGTAAGGAAAAAGCATTATGCCTCTTGCATGCGACTTTCTCTCTCTCTATCTTTCTATTTCCATTATATATCTAGGTCTGTTTGTTCGTGCAAATATCGAAATTCGAGCTGAGTAGCATCGTGTACGCTGCCGGTTGTAAAACCTCAGTATAGACCTCGTGGAAATTTCATGAAATTTTTTTTTATAATCTATAATACACTGTTTTATGTCCCTTTCTTAATAAATTAACATTTTTCCTAAAATATTAGTAGTAACTCTTTGATTCCCTACCTTAATTTTAGTTAAATAACTTAATTACTGACGGGGATCTTCTGACTGCATAAGTTTTTTAATTCTTTTTAATAATTAACACTGAGACAATCATTTTCTTTCTTCCACAAACAATTAATTCAAAATTTAACACATTTATTTTCTCTATGTTTCAAGCTTTATTTAATTAAACATTATTACAAATTACGTTTGTCAGTTGAATAGTATTAAAAACTAAAAAAACAACAAATAGCGAACAAACAAAAACAGTTCTCGACGAAATTATAGTCAATTTGGCGAGTTCGTTCACAGTTTACAGATACTGATTGCTTTAAGTACACACTTTAAAATTAAACTCGACACTTGCAATTACTAATTTACAGAGGGGATAAAAGTGAGCTAATTACTGAACTCGTTATGTATCGGGTGACACTATAAATAGTCAATGTTTCGTATAATGATGACAGTAGATGCTTTCGGTGCTAGAGCCACGTTGTAGCTATTACTGGTTTCAGCATGAATGGGTCGGCTCGCCCGGGTAAGTATCACCCTCTCACAGAAACACCGACGTGAAGTACAGTGCTTGCATTGTTGCGTTTCGTTCGGTCAGTGAGAGCGCCAGAGGCCCATTTTCCCTTACCCCCTCTCCTCCTCCCAAAAGACAACATAACAACGCACTTGCAACTCCCCTGGTGTTGCAAGTGTCTATGGACGGCGGTGATCTCTTAACATTAGGTTCGTTTGTTAACCTGTTCGTTTGTCTCATATGATATTTAAAAAAATGTATTTACAATATATTAAATGACTAAGATTTAGTTTGCTTGTTGTAATATGTTTTGTACTTTTTGATTGTAAGTCATTGTAATTGATTCCAATTGCTACCACGACATCCGTCATATTTTTACCTTTCGACAGGCACATTTGTAACATTTTGTAATGTTTATATTTTATCATTATTGTTTATATATGAGTCCTATAATATTTTGTCAAGCAATTGACTACACGTCCGTACATTACTTTGGCTTCCCATTGTAAATCAACGGTGCAGTGCCACCCAGATGTACTGCAGCACGTAGCTGAACGGGGTGTCATTGTTGGATGAACTATGTATATATTTTCTTTATATATCTTGTTGTTTGTAATTGTATTCCAACAATAAAGACTTTTTCTTTCTTTCTTCTTTGTTTTATTATCATTGTTCTTATTATTTTGCCATTCCTTTTCTTCACTTTCATAATAAATCTTTTATATTAATTCCGCTACTACAATTGCAAGCAGATATAATACAAAAACAATGTTAATAATTATAATGAATTCATTGTAACAGAAAAGCTATTGTGCACTTTCATTTGACAGTTTTATTATTATTATTTTTTATATTATAGGGGCAAATGAACAGACGGGTCATCTGATGGTAAGTGATCACCGCCATCCATGGACACTAGCAACACCAGAGAAGTTGCAAGTGTATTGCAGGCCTTTTAAAGATGGATGGAGAGGGGAGAGGGTGTGTTAAGGGGATCGGGTAAGCGAAGGTGGGCCTCCGGCACTCTTACTGAACGAACAAAACGCAACAATGCAAGCACTATTACACGACGTCGGTGTTTCTGCGGGTCGGGTGGTAGTACTCCGGGCGAGAGGACCCATTCATGATGACACCAGTACTACCACTACCACTACCACCTACTCTATATATATACTACCTAACTATAGTCTAGCGTTTCTTGCGTTAGAACGAATGATTCATAGTTCACTAGTAAGTACATTGTGTATAAAATCTAGTTAATTCCACACTAAACAGAAATAAATTATCAACAAAATTACGTACAAGTTGAAATATTATACTATGTCGTACGGGGATAGCCCTCACAACGATTTAATTAAAAGCCTATGTCCCCTTACCCGTTTATGGCCAAAGTTTCGACGACAGTACAATAACAGCGGTGTTGAATTGAATTAATAAAAAAAGTATTCCAATAACATGTATAATATATGGGGAATAAAGAATGATATATTTGTGATATAAATGTACTTTGAATTCATATCGTCTTTTGTTTAAAATTGTAATAACGTAAACATTTTTTTGGTAACTAATCTTGTAAAAGATCACTGCAATTGTCGAGTAGGTAATATAATATTACAAGTGTGAAGTGATAATTTCAATGTTCTACAAGATGGCGGCCTTGTCAGACCTTTCCAGGGAGTTTTTGTGCCTCTCGGTATTCATACTACCTGGTATTATTTCCGTCGTATATATTACGTAAAAAACACCATTATAACAAAATACACAATCAAATAATACAATATTATTATAAAATATAAAATTCAGTATATGCCAGGCTAAGTTCCCTCTAAAAACTCAAACCTAAACATTATAAATCGCTTATTATTATAAAATATAACATTCAGTATATGCCAGGCTAAGTTCCCTCTAAAAACTCAAACCTAAACATTATAAATCGCTTACCTTTGGATGTAACGATTATGTGTAATCTTTTGGATAATGTAACATAATGAGAATATTTTATATAGTTATGAAAGAAATTTAAATGTCGCAGAAATGTCAACGTTATGATGGATTTATTTCTAAAATGCATAACAACAGGCATGTGTTTGGCAATAATATCAGTGACAGAGAAGTTGAGGAGTAGTAAGTTAGTCTGAAAGAAAGAAAGTATAATATAGTATAATCTCAAAAAAAAAAATGAAAATAAATGGATACAGAAGCAGATTAAGACCGAACAAAGTATGGATGGATTGTGTGAAAAGTCATATATGTATAAAAGAGGTGTGAATACTGAAATCAAAGTGATAGTAGAACCAGAACCTCTTGATACATGTTTTTTGTAGTACGGTAGTGTATTGGGTAGTTATAGATTAAATGTTTGGTTTGGTATAAGTAACAAAACGGCATAGGGTACACCTTATATAACCTATAAGTGTTCACTGCAACTAATAACTATATACAACCGAGTAGAGTCGAATCTGAGTGAAAACTGGATAAGCGAGAAAATTCTATGAATATATAATTGCCAGGTCCGGTCATTTTAACCCTTTAGACTGTATTTAAGCCTTGCGTAATTTTTAAATTTGACCAAACTAACCACTGATTCTCAAACGTATTGTATTTGAAATGGTTGCTGATAAAGGAAAATTTGATAAGATTCTGGAACTGCACAAACACATAAAAAATATGTAAAAAGAGAAACACAGAAGAAATTAACGGATTTTTGAGTGTACTCGTATATATTGAAATAAAACTTATTATGGTACGGTAGGCAAAATTATGCGTTACGCGTTAAACCTAAGGTATGTATTTGCACGTGTAAGTATAAATGTCTGGATCTAGTAGTATACCAAAATGTGTAAATGTATAATTAATTATTTATACTACGGGACTTCGTATAATATATATTCTATGAGCATTCTCATATATATATAATTTAATACATATAAGCCAATGAAGTTTCACTTTCTCCGCGTGTACACACTGATACACGCATTGTTTTTTTTTCTTATTTTTTATAAGCTAGTATAGTTTGACCACAACCTCGCATTATATTGAGTTACGATGTGATCCAAAATTATCACACTGAGCCTAGACAGAACTGGCTCTTAAGTCTAGCTGCTAGAGCACACCTACATGTGCTTGATGGGGCATTTCAACTCGTGAGTGGTAACTAGAGAATCGGCTGTTATCCTAAAACCCTACTACCATCGTGCTATAGTTTCGACACGGTGTTTTTTTTTCAAGGAAGCTCGGGTAATCTATGCATGTGTGCTATCCGTTACACCCCTTGAATCTTCCAATGTTTCTGTGACTCTTAGTGCCAACAGTCCGACATTATAGTCCGAGAGCGCTAGTTTTTATTTCTTCAAAATTCCACAATATACTATTTTATACAATAAAATATAGGGGTGATTTAAAATCACACAAGTACTATATAAGTGTTTTAAAATGCTAAGTGGTGATTAAAATTAAAAGGTAATACGTAATCGCATAAATGTTTAATTATAATAAGCTACTGCTTCAATGTACAAAGGTGTTTTTTTTTCTTGGAATATGAAACGAGAACTCATTATTTACTTAATTAATTATTATTACATGCCTAGTCGTTAATCTGTTTTCTTTATATGTATTTATATTTAGTGTTACTGATTTTTTTAAATAATTCCTTTTCCATCCAACCATACTCAAAACTTAGTTTGTAAGTGTCTTATTTTTTCGTTTCATAGGAGCAATCTTGTTTTATCTGACGTAATTCAGGTCCTATTATAACTAACATTATCCTGCTAGAGATTTCAATAAGTTACATATATAATCAAAAAATATTAGAAATTCCAAAGATACTGAAATAATCGGTGTATGGTGTTTATGTGAAAAAATACGGTTGGAGAATTTTATGTATGTTTAATTTTCAACAACAGCTCCATCTAAGTATTCAACTATAAATAAAATAATCGGAATGACATCATGATAACAAAAAACAAAAACTATGTTTTTTTATATAATACGAGGCAAACGAACATGTGGGTCACCTGAAGTTAAGTGATCACCACCGTCCATAGACACTTGCAACGCCAGGGGAGTCGCAAGTGCGCTTCCAGCCTGTGTTGGGGTGGGAGGGAAGGGGAAGGGGAGGTGAGGTGGGCATGCGGCGCTCTCAATGACCGAATGAAAGGCAACAATGCACAAGCACTGTTACTTCACGTCGGTTTTCTGTGAGAGGGTGGTACTATCCCGAGCGAGACGACCCGTTCATGCTGAAACCAGTAATAGCTTCAGCGTAGCTCTACCACCTAAAAAAGCAGGGGTTCCTAAACTTTCAAAGTAAAGGAACACCAACCAAATAACTTTTATTTAATTTAATTTAATTTAAATCAACATTGAAATTGATATAAGAACATTTTTTTAAGAACTGTGTAATATAATTGAAACACATTATTCTTAACTGCAAGTTTAAACGTGAAGAGTGAAATTGTTTTACTATTTTATGAATAATTGTTTTATATTTCGGTATTATGTCCGACAATTGTATGCGTATATCTGGGGTATCATCCAATCTCGACCTGTATTTGTTTTTTTTTATATAAATTAAAAAAAATGGTGGAACCCTGAAGACTACTCTACAGAACCCAGTTTGGGAATCCCTGGTCTAGAGTATGGTATAAAAATAATTGTAACACTGGCGTACTCAGTATTTCCGTTACCTAATAATCATGTCCGTCACGAAGCTTCCACGAGCTTTATTAAGCCGTGTAAAAAGAGAAGAATTAGAAACACACGTACACCAGAATATCTATACATATAATAAAAATGTAACTGACCGCTGTCTGTACATGAAGTATATATGAGAAAAACTATTATTAGGGGTCTTTATAAATGCAATAGAACCCAAAACAATGATTTTTAGAATTTTTGTCTGTTTGTCTGTTTATCTGTTTGTCTGTGAGTTTGTGCACGCTAATCTCGGAAACGCCTTATCCGATTTAGATGTGGTTTTCACTGATATATCATGGTAAGGTTCACTTAACATTTAGTGTTTGTTTCATGTCAATCGGTTCGTAAATAAAAAAGTTATGCCAATTCAAAGAATCACGTCGAAAATTTGTTCTTTCTCTGTTCAGTAGCATTGACTGCAACTTTACTAAATTTCATTATAATAATAATGGTCTATATAAAATTATGATTACATAATAATAATAAATATAAGGTAAAAATGATCAGTTTCGGAAAATTAAAATAACCAATGTCAGTTGACCTCAGATCTATACGATCAATCATATGAAATTGGGTTCAGCTTAGGCTGGTGAATTAGGTTGTACACGTCTGCGCAGGTATACAAAGCGCGCCGAGAGCCGCGCCGCTGCTTCGTAGTCCGGTGAAGCTGTAAAGACCTTAACAGGTCAATAGCATAGTCAGTTCAAGAAAAAAAAACGCGCCGCTGCTTACAGCATTCAATTATTCGCAGCAAACGCACGTATTCCGGAGGCGCATGGCGTAACAGTTGCATTCGATAACACTGACTGTTTGCATAGTTCATCTATTCTATCTATCTTCTTCTATATACATACATATAATAAAAATGAAGTGGGTGTATGTAACATCAAAATAAATTTTTTCACTGATTGGGTATGAAAGTATACACGCTTCTGATAACAAAAATGCAATTTGTAAATTTTTTCTCGGTCTGTCTGTCTGTCTGTTTGATCCGGGTAATCTTCGAAACGGCTGAACCGATTTTGTCGGGAATTTCACTGGCAGATAGAGAAAATTACAGCGCGTTACTTAGGCTACGTGGCTTCGCCCACTGTGCTGTCACCAAAACGGTTATATCGATTTTTACGGTATTTTCACTGGTAGATAGCGAACCTAATAAAAAGTGATTGAAGTTATTCTATTTTAGACTAGCTGTTATCCGCGACTTTGTCTGCATGAAATTTAGCAAGACTCATTCTGTATTTTAATAAGAGAAATAATTATCAGCCTATTGTTTACATTTCGGCATTATAATTATTAATAACATTAATGATTTAGAGGTTTTCCTAAAAAGACCTTAGATGTTACACTAATCACGTATAGAGTCGATGCAGTCAGGAATGGCAATAAACACTCTGAAGGCACTGTAGCTATTTAGCCGGGCAGAGCTTCGCCTTACAGTAACTTCCACATACGAGTGCGTGCAGGAACAGACAAGCGTTTATTTTTTGTATAGCCACAAAATCTTAATTATAATAATGGCAATGTATATTAAATATAATGTAAATGTAAATCTTAATAATAATATTTTAAGTGTTTGTTTCGTTAGTTCCTTATACAGTGTAAATGAGCACTGAGGTAGTTATATGGTGGGTTAAGATTCCAAATGTGTAGTTGATGACAAACCTCATTTGGCACGCTTTTTGTATTTATATATCTAATGTACACGTTACATGATACTTTTAGTGGCGTGCGCGTCGTACTTACAATTGTCTTTAAAGAGCGTTTCTGTAATTGTACATAGTCTCACAATTCTATAATTCTTTAATACGATTTTTAAAAAAACGCGTGCGGAGCTGCGGGTACAGCTAGTTATATATATAGATGAGCGAGACACTACTAGAGAGGATAATTGCGTTATGAAATCACCTATATTATATAATGTACTATGGATGAATGAACAGGACAAAGTGGTATTTCGCGCGAAATCCATCCGGAATTATCGGATATACGCCACCTAGCGGAAAGCACCTTCCAACTCAAACACTAGGCGTATGTTACGTGGACGTTACTAATCTATCTCGGTCCGTTGCTATAATATGATTCAGTACATATCAAACAAGGTTTAATGTCTCATGATCCGATAATACTGCAACCCAATTTCATAGGATATGATATTTGTTTCCTACAAATAACGGCTTAATAACGGTTTTCCTGTTTTGTGTTGTATAAATACGTTAAAAAGTGTTAAGTAATGTGATATTTTAAAGTATTATGATTCGTACACGTTGTTAACTCTAACCATAGCTCCGACAGACAAGATAAAGTGTAACCTCACACCTCGAACTTATGGAAATAAGAAAATATTCGCTATAACAAGAATTTTACAGTGAGGTTTGTTATATAGAGATTAAGTGGGATTATGATTCGTTTAGCATACGTTATGTAAAGGTTATGTATAAGTTGGAAAAGATAAATGTAGTTCAGTAATACTTTCTATCTATATTCTGCAATGATTAAAAATTCGCTATAAAGAGGTTTCTGATAAATATATTCCTAATGTTAATATATATTTTGCATAAGGTCTACAAGTTGCCCTAGGAGATTTGGAAAATTTGGTTAAATCAAAGAATTCGTTATATTGAGGCTCGTTATATCAAGGTGTGTAAACTTATCGGAAGTATTTGAAGTTACCTCTTTTATAGTACCAAGATAAAGTGACAGCATTGTATTTGACCTGATTGACCTTCTAAGGAACCAAAATTCATAGATAGTTGTCAGCTACTAGAAAAATAATTTCTCATTATCATCAGCTTTTAAGAATTCCATTGTAGACCAGTGTCGTATGCCTCATTCTGGTAGATGATTTTGGGATTCATCACCACGTCAATATACGGCGTTTAGATGATTTCATACTCCGAAAAATCCATAGTTCTATATTTTATCACATATTGTGGTACTATAAACACATTTCTCAGGTTCAGGTTTCCTTACGATATTTTTCCTTCACCGGCAGCGGATTATTTACCAATTTAAATGACTAAATGCACGCTGTATGTAATTTGGAAGAACTCGTCGGAACATGCCGGAGTTCGAACCTGCTGGTAACAAACTACTCACTCGTACTCGACCACCGTGACTTTCTCAGCAATCACATAAACGCGAGAAACCAAAGCCATCATCAGGCAATGTGATGGGTTTCTCATCATATGCATGACGTACATAGTCTAGCCGGATAGCTAGATTCTTTCTTTATATTATAGCAGGCAAACGAACAGGTGGGTCACCCGATGTTACGTGATCACCATCGTCCATAGACACTAACAACACCAGGGGAGTCGAAAGTGCGTTGCCAGCCTGTGTTTGAGGGAAGGAGAGGGAGGGGGAGAGGAGAGGGAAGGGGTGTGGAGGTGGCCCTCTGGCGCTCTCACTGACCGAACGAAACGCAACAATGCATGCACGGTTACTTCACGTCGGTTTTCTATGAGAGGGTGGTACTACCCCGGACGAATCGACCCATTCATGCTGAAACCAGTAATAGCTTCAGCGTGGCTATAAGCGTGGCTTTAAGTAAAAGATATTCTATTCTCGGATATTTTTTTACTGAATCGTAAGATGTCAGTCACGAATAAATGTTCTTTCATGACATTCTACATATGTGTATAATGCAACGTGCGCTGCCTCTGTGCATGCTATAAATGTAAACATTGTGCTTCTGATGGGTATGACGCGGTAAACGGCGGTCTGTTCTTACTAGACATAGCAATGACACAGTTATTTTAACATGACTATGTAGTATTGAAATTGTTTTTTAAACCCTACTATTTAACATGTGATAAATGTAAACCTGTTTTACATTATTATCACTAATATAACGATGTTGTTGGTGCTCTCAGGCACAGACACTCGTATGCAATAGCGGGAGATAGACAGAGAAAGATAATGGCGTAAAGGGCATAATGCTTTTCCTTACGTAATGATTTCTATCAGTCAGCTCCCACCGCAAGCACGGCTAAACAACTTCTTTTCAAAAGAAAATTTATACGCTATGGGTTGTTCAACTTTCATTATTGTTATTAGATGTCATAAAGTGAAAAATTGCGGATGTACGAATCGTCTTCTCTATTATTAGTAAAACAATAACGAACTATTTAAGTAATTTATAAGGCATTAAAAATGTTACCATTTTAATACCTCAAACAGAGTCAGTTAGTCGACGCTGTACTGCGATATTTCCAAATAACCGGGTCACAATGAACCCACGATGACGACATCGGTAAGAAAACACTTAACGTAAGCTTATCCCCGATAAGAATTGTTTAAACAATGCGTTTTTAATACGCGAGGTGCTCAAAATTACATCACACGTACAGTTTAAATTAGATTAAAGTCTTCAATATATTCGTACATTAATTAAGTTTAAATTTAGTCAATTTTCTATTGATTCGATCAATTAGTGTTGTAAAATTAATTTGGATAAGCAACAGCAGTATACTATTGAATGCTAAAATCACTACTTATTCAAAATCAAAATCACTTTATTCAATTTAGGCCCTAAGAAGGCACTTATGATCGTCAAAACTACCACCGGTTCGGAAAACAACGCAGTCATCGAGAACTTTTCATTTATCTTTTTAACAAATATAAATAATAATAATAATCATCATCATCATCATCTCAGCCTATAGTCGTCCACTGCTGGACAAAGGCCTCACCACACGTTCTCCACAGCGTACGGCTCTCTGCCGCCTGTAAAAATGCCTGTAATAATATATTCTATATAATAATAAATGTCACAAACGTTTTTAATGGATGCACAGAGATGGTAAAACAATTACAAAAACAACATTATAAAACAAAATCCTCTGCCACGACTGTCTGTCTGTTCGCGGTTAAACTCAAAAACTACTGAACCGATTTTCATGCGGCTTTCTCCAGTAGATAAAGTGATTCATGAGGAAGATTTAGGTATATACTTTGTTAAGGTTTTCTTTTAACAGCAATTACGTAGCTTTTAAATACTTCGTGATAAGGAAGCTATCTATCAATAAACTTCTTGTCCACTTGACAATATCTCCCATATAAAATAAAACACTTTTCAGTACTAGATTTAATTTAAGACTACTTACTTAACTAGACTTAATTTTTTTTTAACTGACTATGCTATTGGCCTGACATGCCTTTATAGCTTCACCGGACTACACAGTTTATTAATTAAATCGTCTAGAGATTATTAATAAAAAATCAAGCAATATTTAATTTTGATACTTCTCCTCAAGAAGAATAAAATATTTCCTTCGATTATAGCTTTTAGGTCGTTTCTTAATGTAGAAGCAGTTAAAAACCTTTCAGGCGGTCTCTTGTTCACACCGACGAATACACAGAGACACACTCTGAGGTACTATTACTTTGATAGATTGAGGTGTGAAGTTAGCATAACAACTGCATTGTTATCGCCCTTATGTGACATGCCGCAATAGGGCTACTACATTAATATTATTATAAATCAAGAAATTATTATCTTGAAAAGCTCTGTCAGATAGGTCGGCAATATAGCGTCACGCTTCTGTACCATCCGGTTTTTAAATATTGTTGACTTTGTCAATAAACAGTTTATAAATAAATAAATATTATTTTTTAAATAAAAATATTAAATATAATAATAACAAAAATCATACAATAGAATTAATTATGTATATAAGGGCGCGCGACCGTGCTCCTGGTTTCAATGTAAGTAAGTAACAAATTAAATCAAAGCTTCATTATCTGTAGTGCCATCTATCAGCTAATTCGGAACTTAAATAACACAGAAAATATTATTAGCAACTCTTTGTTATAAAGTAAATAAAATATAGAAAAGTAAGAACAGATTACTATCTTATAACGCCAAAGAAATTTTACTTCAACCGCGTGTGACGGTTATACGCACTCATTTTTTGAAATAGAAGCGAACTAAAAGATTCGTAGTAAATATAAGTATTAATTTATCATAATCTCTGCCAGATTTCCAGGTGAGAGGTGTCCGCCAACCCTGTCACACTAACCCATTAATGTAATTCAAATACCTCGACACACACACACAAACTCACACACAATGCACGTCTACACATAAACACGACGCATGTTTCTTGAGTACCTATCATACCGCATTAGTGACACAGCGTCACCGTAGGCGATATAAGCACACACAAATGTTTATAATATAAGGAATTCGTTTGATGTATAGTTTAAGGTCAAATACACACGACGGATATATCGTTGTGCGTTTTGTTCGCGCACAATTAGGAGATGGTTTGCGATGATACAAATATTACATAAATAATAGTTAAAAAAAACTAAAAAAACACGCTTTCATAAAAAAATCCATCTAAAATATAGAAAATAAAATTTTATAAATTTGGATTAAGAATAGTGTAAATTAGAAATAAATGTATATTTTTGTAAAAAGTGACAAAAAAAAATGATAAAAATACTGATATCTGGAGATCATTATAATTTTTTTATGAAAGCGTGTCTTTTTAGTTTTTTTAAACTATTATTTATTTTTCATTATTTAGTTGAATTTTTTTAACTTTTTTTTTCGGATAATTGCATTGTCATCGACCTTTGACAAGTGTGCAAAGTTTGAATTAAATCTGATCGTTCAAAGTAGGACAAAATCGAGCTCAAAGGGGTCGGACATACATACATACAGGTGAAGCTAATAAAAGCGTGATAATAAGGGGGGAGGGGGCTGATTTTTGATTTGCTTATTTTTGATGACATAAAGTATGGGAGGATCTGGGTGTGTAGATGTTGTATGGTTAGTTAGCTTAGTTTTGCTTAACTTAGTTAGATTCGCGATAGCTCGGACCCTTGCCGCCCTAACAAACGATCGCTTGGTACACCGGCGAGTTTTAGTTCGTGCGAGTCGGAATTAAAGGTGGGATGGGTATCCATAACGGATTCCCCCACGTTAATAAAAAAAAATACATTTGCGATGTTGCGTAACAAGTTAACGGCCCAGGCAGAGATGTGCCGTGCACAGTGAGCTGGATGTCATATAAACTCGGCTCAGTGCCTTAAGCGCTCGCCTTAGTAGTTCGGTGAAGCAGTAATAAGGTAGTAGCAGTAAGGTCTGATATTTGAGGCGTGCGGTGATAACCAGCGGGCTACTGTTGGCATAGTAACCATAATATAATTACTATAAGTTAATTCCTTTATAAACTATAAATTCCTGATTTCTAGATTTGTTAACTGCGGCCTATGAACTAATAAGGAAACCAGAACAGATTATAAAATACTTATACCTAAAAATGTAAACGCAAGAAGCATCGGAGGGTCATTACGTACTTTTGCTGACCACGGGGAGACGACGGTCAGAAATTACAAAAAATCTACAATATTTGAACGGATTCATTTAACGAAAATATTGATACGTTTCTTGAGGTTTTCCAGTAGCTACAACTGCAGAGAATAGCGGCTTTGACGTCGATATTAACGGTGAAATAATATGTGAATTATACACAGTGATTATCGCAGTATATGTATGCTAGGTACACACACACCATTCGCCTCTATATTTTCAGTGACGTATCCATTCCCCGTCCATACGTTCGAGTTAACTCGCACAAACTAGTTATCACATATGATCCGTGTGAACGGAGCATTATGTATTTGCAAACGTTATATCGACATTTTCATACAATCATTGTGGTTCGTACAGGGAATTCCTTTTTTTTTAACGAGTCGGTATTTACGTATTGTTCTTTTAATAATAAAATTATATATTCCGTAAGGACGTCTTTTCCTATATTTTTTTCATAGTTATTATATATGACGCACTTTTCATATATATAGCAAAACTATTAAAAAAATCTTTTCCTCAAATGTCGAAAACGTTTGTATAGCTAGCAACTTATACATACATAGATGAATACTATTTAGCGTCTAGTATTGAAGTTAAACACATTGTTAATGGCATACATGTAAATTAATTTCCATGCAAACAGTAGGTATTATATTTTATAAACAAACTGGTTCAAACAACGACGACCGTACTATACACAACTGTTTATACTTTCTGAGTGTATGACACAAACACATACACAATTAACTCGACGGTCATAAAATGCATAAAAACTGAAATGCAAGGCTATAAAAATTGACTTTTCGGCTGGGAATTGAGCATTAAGTTATTACATACTATAATAATGTACAAAAACGTTTCTTATATTACCTTTTATATTACGACAACAAATAGCATAACAGTATCTTAAACACATGCTCCAAACGTTTAGAACTTTATAAAATGAAACCATTACAGACTCGTAGAAATTTAATGTTTATATACAAACTGATACACGGTTTCCTAGAATCTTCAGATTTTCTTTAATACCCTTGAGTATCACACGTATAGGCAGTCGTTTACTTAACTTTTCATCTACCATTAGCAAGAACTAACGCAGGCCAACATTGCCCTTTGTATCGCATGCTCTCTTTTTGTTTTCGCATGTTTAATATATATATATATATATTTGTATTAATACTATGATTTTGTCTTCTTATATTATGCATGCTGTGTTCACATATAAAATGGTTCGTGTCCATTTTTATTCATAGAACTCAGTCTTGTGGACCTTAAATAAATTACATACTACTTATTATAGATGACAGATTGTTTGTATCACACGTTAGAGTGCATACACTACGACTTATTTAGTCGGTGTCAGGCGCTTGCTGGATCATGACATGTTAGACTGAAAAGTTTTATTTTATAGATTGCTGCACGTAATAACTTGATGCCAACAGATCTACAATCCTTGACTCGGTATCCGGAGAGATTATTTAAATTGTATGTTAGCGGTTAAAGACGCGTCAAATTAGTAACGGATTTACAACTTGTGTGTTCTATTGGTTTCTAGTGAATTGATTACGCCTATACCATTTAATCTGTTTATTGTTTAAAAGCATCTTTATCCGG
This sequence comes from Antheraea pernyi, assembly GCA_015888305.1. NCBI lineage: Eukaryota > Metazoa > Arthropoda > Insecta > Lepidoptera > Saturniidae > Antheraea > Antheraea pernyi. Next base: position 247,320 of record MU158743.1, on the reverse strand, counting down.
GTAAAATTTAAATCTTCATTTCTCAGGCCTATCGCGATCGAATCGACCGAACAAAGTTATCGATAAATCGACTTTGGAATAAAATGCAAACATATTATATAACGTGTGTTACCTAGCCATTTCTGGAGGGTCAGCTCCCAGTGCAACGCGACATAGTGTAATCAATTCAACAACAGACTTCCTATTTTGACGAAATGAATTGATCGGCATTACGATATTATACATACGTAATATATACGTTGGAATCTATACCACTGACGCATCTGAACCATTTATTATATAATATATTTAAATGAAGATAAAATATGTTTTTCGGAAATAGTCCATATTGCAGTATGAAAGCCTTTGTGACTTTAAAAATAACAATTAAATAAATGTTCTGTGGTGTTATGTAAAGAGTTTAACATGCTTGTTTGTTATTGTTACTTTTACTCAATGTATTATAACTGAAGCGTATTGTACGTTGTTAAATGATTGACGTTTCATGTAACAATACTTGTTACGTTATGAAAAAAAATAGTTATAAATTACCATATTGGATATATCTTTACATTTTGTATACTGTTGTACATTTTACATTATATATAGGGAAATATAGTAAATTAAATCATTTTACTATTTAGTTGTAAACATACCTGAGATCAATAAAATTCAATACTATACGACCAATCTTCATAAACGTTGGCACGACTACGTTATTACTCACAAAGAGAGTTTTCTATGTTGTTCATTTTACTATAAATCGTAACTAGATGGCACTACACTATATTTTATTGTTACCAAGTTTTATAGTATAATTTAACGCGGACGAAGTTGCGTATTGTTGTTAGTAATATATGGACGGTGCAACTATATTTTTAATTTTGTACGAATAAATAAAATTGCAGGTGTTTGTTGTTTGTCTCCGAAATTGCTGACCCAAATTTGACGAGACTTTTTAGAGTATTAACTATGATATAATCATTACACTTTTGTATAGGTATTAAGCAGTAATTGTAAAATTCCTCCAGAAGTACTTATTTCTTAGAAGCTTATAATCCAAAAAAGAGTTACAGAAGGGTTACTTAGTAATAACAGAATAAGAATAAAAATATATAAGAAATAGCTCATAATTAATACAAATAAAATAATATATGTATTTTATATGAGAAAACTAAACCGTTTTCATGCAAGCACCAGTTAGTTTATAAATTAACATGCAGTATAGTATATCTCATTGAAATGTAATAGTTCCATACTAGAATGGATAAAATTAAGAGTAAATATGCCAAAGCAGGTTTGAGAATAGCACCGGTGACCGAGAAGTTAAGGAGTAATTATTAGCGGCGTGGTATTATGACAAAAGATGAAAGTCATGTAAATAGAAATAGGTTTTAAGCATGAAGGTGGACGGATATACGAGTAGAGGAAGACTGAAAAGTTTATCGACGGATTGTGTGAAAAATGATACGTGTATAAAAAGTGTGAATACTGAGATGACATCTGAGAGCGGAGACTGGAAAAGGAAAACATGTTGTGCAGACCCTATTTAGGTAGAATAAGGGTATAATGAAAAAGTTCCATACATGTTACATTAATTGAACGACGAAATGATGTTTGTAAATCATTTATTTTCTTCAAAAACTAATTGATGATTTAAAAAATTCTCGCACTAGATTTAGCTGAATTGACAGTCGACCTCGTTGCGCTAACGAAGGAGAAAAAAGTTTCTTTTAACTACTGAATAAGTTAGGGAAACTATGAAACAAAAACATCCGACAACGTACCGAGAAATCATTCAGCTTTTTATAATGCTTGTTGTAAACATTGTTCTAAAAGTTGGATACACAAAATCCAATGTCAAACGAGGTCGAGGTTTGAAAATGAAGTTTTGTTGTTTGTTTTCAACAGTTTTCTATAAAATAGAAACTAGTTACTTAGTAGGTGTTTGTTTCTGCTTAGATGGTTCGTGTCGTAACTCGACCTTGTAATTAATGCTTATCCGACAGTTCGCGGCTCCGTACCGACTACTATTGTACGTCTGTAATATCTATTGTATTTGTTTTATAACATTTGTGATGTAAGTCATATTATAGCATAGAACGATGTAATTCTGAATCTTCTGATATGTTAATAAAATGATAGAGGTAGTCATCACGCAAAAACTACAGGATAGATTTGGATCTTTGTTTAATTTCACCTGTTACTATTTGGTCATTATCTAATTACAAATTATCGTGTATTCGTTTATGCGTATAATAAGAATGTAAATCTACCGTCTGTATTTTTGTGAAAAAAAAAATGTTCCAGGTGGCTGGGAATAAGTATTAAGATAAAGCATTTTCTCCAGTAACATTTAGTCTTGGTTTCATTAAAATCGGTTCACTCTACCAAAAGTTATTGTAATTTTAATGACGACGCGACTTAAGTATGAGAGAAAAGTAGATAATTAAATGGACTTAATACACTCAGATGATTTTACATTAGGCTCCACGTGGACGGAGTCTCGGGCACAGCTAGTTTAATATAAAGTTTTAAGAATTTATAAGTACCACGTATTGAGCGATGTGTATTTTCTTGCCATAGGGAATTGGCAAGCGGTGTAGTTGCAATACGTAGGACGATGCAGATAAAATATCAGCTAGTGACTAAATAAACACATATTTTTTTATGTCTTCTTCTTCTTCTTGTTTTGGCTCCGCAGAAGCATTTGCCAGTGTCAATGTTTTGTTTTATGTTCCAGAGAGTTTGTTAATTTCCATTGTCGAGTAATTAATTCAATATTCTAACAAGATGGTGGCTCCCTTGTTAGAACTTTCCATGGAGATTTTGTGGCATCTCAGAATTCATGGTCCGTGGTATTATTTTCTATTCACTTCACTTATGCACAATAAACAAACTATATTACATAAAACACCACCAATTTTACACAATATAGAGTCAAGTAACACAAGATTATGAATAAAAAATAAAATCCACTACATGACAGACTAAGATCCCGCCAAAAACTCCATTTTTTTATGTCATTGGAGGCAAACGAACGGGTGAGTCAGCTGATGTTAAATGATCACCACAGTGCATAGACACTAACAACACCAGGGGAGTCGTAAGTGAGTTGCCAGTCTGTATTTTGGCGAGGTAGGTATCCGGCGCTGTCACTAACCGAACGAAACGCAACAATGCAGGGACTGATAGTTCACGTTGGTGTTTCTGTGAGTCGGGTGAAACCAGTGCTGAAACCAGTAATAGCCTCAGCGTGGCTCTACCACCTACCTTTATTATGTCATATCAAATTAATATTTTCTTTTATGTTGCCTTTTTTTACAGTTGTTGTGATTCTTAAAGATAATATTTATAAGAATTATTTTCTGTTTTACATATTACGGGTAATGGATGTTGATACTTTGAAACATTTGAATTCACCGTCGTGAAACTTGACACGCGTACATTTTTTCTCACGGTTAACGTTTTTACTATAACCCTCCATTAGCTGGCGTTAAGTCATTATTATTTTTATGTCATAGGTGGCAAACGAACAGTTGGGACCGCTGATGTTAAGTGATCACCACCGTCCATGGACACTAACAACACCAGAGGAGTTGCAAGTGCGTTGCCACCCTTAGGGGGAAGGGTTAGGGGAGGGAGAGGGAGAGGAGAGAGGAGAGAGGAGGGGAGGTGGGCCTCCGGCGCTCTCACTGACCGAACGAAACGCAACAATGGCAAGCACTGTTACTTCACGTCGGTTTTCTATGAGCGGGTGGTACTACCCCGAGCGAGCCGACCCATTCATGTTGAAACCAGTAATAGTTTCAACGTGGCTCTACCACAATTAATATTTTATTATTAGTAAGTTTTATATTATAATTTAACATGGATAAAGACATAGGCAGTAAATCATTGCTTATATAAAAGTGCTTATATTGTTTTTTAAAGAATGGGTACCCCCCATTCTAATATGTTTATTAACATAAAACCATTTTTTTTTCTTTGAAAAAAAAAAGTCTTTCCATTCCAACACATTTTCTGTCAATTTAATATGTGTGTTTTGGGATATAATTATAGTATAGAAGTTTGTGCATTCATTTAATTGCATTGTATGATAATATTACATGTTTTTGTAAGTTGTTTGTTATTTGCTCGATTCATAACTATTATTCCTGATTTCTTCCTTTCGCGTTTTGTCAATTCCGCAATGATCTTCATTCGTTTTGATTTATGGTTTAAAGCTACGAACTTTACCACGTATATCGGTGACCAAAATATGACTAATATATTCGTAAACCTCTATTTATTATAACTTGTACGCTCGGTAATGTTCTTCATTGAAATATGGGAATATATTTCTAGGAACTCCTTCACAAAAATGTATCACTTTGATGACGTTATTGTCCATAAATTACTGATGATTAGTGAGGATAGAACAGCATAATGAATATCAAAAGCGAGCAAACTTGTCACTAGAGACCTTATCAATATACTATTAAAATCCTTTAGTGCCTAACAGTGACCGTATTTTCCTTTCTCAATCAGTATGTGATTAAATGTTCCCACCGTAGAGAAATAGTTAATTAAAACATTTCTTATCAAAGTTTAATTAAGTTATATGGATACTTTTGTATCGACTTTTAATATCATATATCGACTTTTTACTGCTTGCGGTGTAGGTCTCCTTAATATTTCTAGTTTGCAGAATTATATGAGAAATTAAGTAATTCACATTTTCTATTTTATTCTTGACGCTGAGCTACGATGGTAATTATTATATTGTACATATTACTGCAATGTAAATTAGATACTTAGCTATATAAATAGCTATTATGTTAAAAAATAATTATTCTTGTCCATAAAATAGTACGCAGTTATATTATTTGATGTAAGTTTGAATGTTTTCGTTTGCCTTATGGCAACTCTTTCCACTGCTTTCTATCTGCCGCCACTCTTATCGAAAGGTCCTAAGGTCATTTTAAGTCATCTTTAACACTTTTTTACCCACGTTTATTTTTTTACATTTAGATAACTATGAACGCTCTTCGGGTAATTTAATTAAAAGCAGAGTGGAGTGGTACCTCGCTTACAAAGGCATTCTCAGTTAGGTCCTGCTCGGGAATGTTCGTTTCTCATCGGGCAGTCAAATCGTCCTCGACTCCCGATACCTCGTGCCGCACCATAATGTTTGGCCGGCGCGATTACTTCGCACTTTCGTAATGTACTCTCTACACTTATAAAATTCCATAGTAAGTAGGCTACAGATGCAGAAATATTTTTTGAAATCTGATCTGTAGTTCCCAGAGGTAATCAGTTTCAAACAAACGTACAGAATCTCTTGAACTAGTAGTATAGATCAGTAACAATGTTAGTGAAATTTACCGTTCAATATTCGAATAACATACGAGAGTAAGTTAGTTACAAACGTTGCAAGTAATATAGTACCGCGTCGTGCAAAAGTTTCACATTGACGCATTCATGACAAGATTGTCGTTATAAATTGCGACGCGCGACAGCCCTATACTTCCGAAGCGATACGTCTTTTGCGTAAACTAGTGGCATCTGAGGCGGATTCAACGTTGATTTATTACTATTTCTAGACTAGTTTCTGTCCGTGGGTTCGACCGTGATACGAAATTTCGCGCTATTCATCACGTTCCATGTAAGATACAATAACAGAACGTATTAAACTGGAATTAAGCATAGTATTACACTTTTTCATAAAAGAGCATAAATAATTCTACAGTAAATTTATGAATAATCATAGATCTGTGAATTTACATTAGTAAATTGGAAATTGTTGTTTCTCAGAATCAATTTTATTGAGTAACTACAGCTTTTGTTAAACAAGCAAATATATGAAATAATAAGGAAAAGCAAAATAAAAATGCGGTCAGGAAATCCCGTCTGTAACGAAGTTCCCTAAACTATACTAGGAAATAAAATCAATTTTAATATTTTAGGAAAGATATTCGTTTATTAAACATTAGATTGTAAAATGGTGAATTATACAGTTTTGATGAAATTTCTACGCGCTCAGTATAGAAATTTTATATCCGATAACGCATGATACACATATGCTCGAATTCCGATTCTCAAACACATACTGATACACAATTGTAAGGATATAAGGAGAGAAAAAGTCACACGAAGAAGCATTACGCGTTTTCCTTACGTGACGATTTCTAGGAGTCAACTCCTTCTGCAAGTCGCGTTAATTAACTTCGTACGAAAAACATGTTAAATATCACTATCATATTATGAAACAAATTCCTCTCTGCCACGTTTGTCTGTCTGTCTGTTCGCGATAGACTCAAAAACTAATGAACAGATTTATATGCGGTTATCACCAGTAGATAAAGTGATTCATGAGGAAGGTTTAGGTATATAATTTGTCAAGCCTTTTTTATTACTAGGGCGGGACAACGTCCGCCGGGCCCGCTAATAGATACTAAACTTATTGGAGGAGTAACTTACTTGGTAAAACAAATGTTGTTTTTTTTTTTAATCGGAACTGTTGATAAGTTAATAATTTCAATAGAGCGACAACCCTATACTTCCGAATTGATTGACAAGGGACGCGCGTGAACTCGCGGAATGCGATGCGGTAGACCGACGCGACGGAACGCTACTCATCCCTATGTAACATTATATTCCAGCAGTACTATCGATATATTTCGATTTATAAGATCGATATATATAATTTTAGCTTCCCACTTAGGCTTCGCACGGTTGTAGCAACAAACAGAATGCGACTTTTTTCAAGGTGGTAGAGCCACGCTGTGGCTATTACTAGTTTCAGCATGAATGTGTACAGCTCGTCCAGGGTAGTACCACCCTCTCACAGAACACCGACGTGAAGTAACAGTGCTTGCATTGTTGCGTTTCGTTCGGTCAGCGAGAGCGCCGGAGGCCCACATCTTTCCCTTCCCCTTTCTCCTTTCCCTTCCCCTCCCCCATACACAGGCTGGCAACGCACTTGCGACTCCCCTGGTGTTGCTAGTGTCTATGGACGGTGGTGATCACTTAACATCGGGTGATCCATCTGTTCGTTCGCCTGCTTTTGACATAAAAAAAGACTAAATCTTCCTTATACAGTACGACCATGGAATTCAATAAAATGGTAACTGAATATCATCTATCTGTCAATTCTGTCAATATTCTTGTAGATCTCCAAACGGCTCACGCACTCAATCGCTTTCCTTAAATGGAGATTTTTCAACACACCATTTCTACTTTTTCAACTTTCAAATATTTTTTTAATAAAAACCTTGTCCTGACTATTAAAACACAACAAGAAATATTAATCAAGTAGGTGCAGTCGTTCTGAAGTAATGCGTACGTTTACATACATTCTACAATTGACTTTTATTTGTGTTATTTTGGTCTATATTTTGTAATATTCGTGGTGTTTTACGTAATATAATGTTGTTATTGTGCACACGTGAAGTGGATGGGAAATTATACCAAGGAGCGTGGATTCTGATTTGTTACAAAAACTCCTTGGTTAGTTCTAACAAGACGACCATCGTTTTGTTAATTCATTGAAATTATCGCTACAAATGGCAGTAATAAACTACTGGAAGGTTGGTTGTCAAATATATAATTAAAAACAAAACTTTATTTTTTCGAATTCCGAACTATCACCACGCAGGTCGAGGATGCGTCGCCGCAGGGCGGACGGATGGACGCGCCAGTCTCCGGCGTTCACGCAATGAATATTAAACAAAATCCCAGGATCAATAACCTGCGAGTGAGTGTATGTGACAGGAATCCGTGTTACGTACTCGTACAATAGAAACTTCGAATGTGGCCAAAACAAGCCGGTACGCTGATGCGGGCGATTTCGTTAAGATAAGCAGCGATTTCTAATTCCAGAATAATTTAAATTGTCCCTTTTTTATTCGTCCTTTAGTGTCGCTTCCAAGAAATGATTATATATAGTTAGGACCGCGGCCTTTCTTATTATTTATTGTTGTTATTATTTATTACGATTGCAAATAGAAACAAAAATGCCACTATCTATTCTTGCAAATATATACAAACAATTTTCGTACCAATATTATTAAGTCATTGCTATTTTAACTGCGAGTGATTTATAACAAAAGTATTATTTTATGCCACCACTTAGTGATAGCTGCTTCATAAATATAATGTCTTCAAGTTTAGAAAAATTATCCAACACAAAATACATATAAGAGTTGTTGAGGTATGTATGCTTGGTACACATATATGTTTCAATAACTCATATAAGTATGAATATGTAGCTAAGCGTAGGTTAGCTCTCAGATAGGTCGCGATTTGCATGAATCAGGCAACAGCTCAAGCCGAGGTGTGCCGCGCACCCTTGAGCTAGCTGTCAAAATAAAATCGGCTGAGTGCCTTAAGCACTCGCCTTTGTAGCCCGGTGAAGCTGTTAAGACCTTTCTAGGTCAATAGCGTAGTCAGTTCGAAAAAAAAAAATGTATTCAAAATATGTATCTCTTGTTGTTAGTTATCTTGCATCATTGGCAAGGGCGTGTATGATGCTTCTATAGATTTCTATTATTATGATAGACTATTTTTTGTTTTCGGCTTCACTTGCGTTAATATAAATTTAAACTATTCCTCGGAACCAATATCATTTTTCTGAATAAAAGGTATATACAATGCTCTGTTTTGTACCTCTTAAAACGTGTATACAAGAATTCATGATACCCGGTAGAGTAGTTACGGCGCGATAGCTTAAAAACAAACTCATATTCAACTTTATAGTATTATAATAGTTAGGCTTAGAATTGTTTAAACTGACCAAAATATAACGATAAGTGTCAAGTGGAAAAACTTTTGCCATTTAGAGGTACATCGACGTGCCTTGCAGAAACCGTAAGTTACATGTACATAATGTATGGTGCCATCACTTATCACTCCATATTATGAAATAAAGTCCTCAACCGCGCTTGTCTGTTTGCGGTAAACACAAATACTTCTGAGCGGATTTTGATTAATAGGTAGAGTAATTCACGAAACAAGTTTTAGGAATATAATTTGTCTAGATTTTTTTGTAAATTGGTTCAAATATAACGATAGTTGTTGGAAGTGTCGGAAATAGTCAAACCGCCTTAGATCTCGCGTCGAAAACGCTGCCTAATTCCTTTGAGATATACCAAAACAATTGAGATATTAAAAGACGCAGATGAAGTCGCGGGAATCAATTAGTAAGATATAAACGTAACACAAGTCACGGGCGACTGCTAGTCTCCTAATTAGAAACTATCAAAGATTGAATTAACTCACCCAATAGATGAGCAAGAATGAAATTTTGAGAAGTTAAATTCACTTGATACCAATGTAACCCGAAAAATGGCCTAACTTCAATTAGATTTTCGTATTTCGATAACAACTTCCTTAGCTCTATTTGTGGGGCACTAATATCTTAACTACGAAAAAAAACCAGTTATAATCCCTCTTTTGAAGTACCACGTTTCCTAGCCGAGTAATGTATTATTATAGGGCTTGTTGCTCTTACATATATGTTATATAGTATTGTTGCATTACAATTCTGACTTATTTACGGGCCACAAGGAGACAGTTACTGTCTGTGGATACTTATTTGACGATATCAATGCATTTAATGTACTTAGTCACCTATCGGAACAGAGAAATGTTTTTTGGAGCGAGCTGTCCGTTCGAATGCTCAGTGTAATAGGTTTACTCTAATAACAAATACACACGCATAAAAATGGTACTACCAACAAATATTAAATAGTCGAGACTAAATTTATACACGAAAATAGCTCGTTTCGGCAGCTTTATTACGGTAGGAATAATTCCCGCCGAGGATTAAGTAGTTATTATATTATCGGTTATTGTTTCGGTCGCAAATCCCGAACGTATTACCATCGTTCGACATTAACTACGACCTATATTAAATCGTTCACCACCGGACCTATCGACAAGCTGGCTTACTGCATTATTCCAATGTGAATTATTTTTATACGCTAAAGCTGCTTGCACACTGACGGACGCTAATAGTGATGTCCGTGAAGTTTCGACTTGAGACCGGAATAAGACCGAAAAATCGGTATTACAAGTGAATTGTCGACCGTCATTTTGGTTCACAAGTATTTTCTCACAAGAGTGTATCCGAGTGGCATGAATGATCTTCCTATTCTTACGATTCAGATAGGCGATTTGACTGAAACAAATAAGTTTACAATTCGATACGACTGTATCTGAACTGGGTTTGTAATGTTCATTACTACATTACACCTGAGTTTTTGGGAAAGCGAAAAATTTGTTCCGTACATTTTTTACATCTTCTAACGTTTGAACTATTCAGCTAACTAGTTATGTCAAGTCAAAAGATTTACGTAAAGCTTTTATTGGTCTATTAGGGCGACTGTTCTTCGCTTCGTTCAGATGGTTGCTTAAGGTCAGACTCGACTGTGCATATATCAGTCCAAATTTGTACTAATATTATAAATCTCAAGAAAATGTTTATCTGAATACGGTAATCTTTAGAATTGTCAGATACATTTGAAAGTTTTTTTTTTGTATTTCATAGTCTATTATTGTGGCTATTTATAAGCTGCCTAGCATCACGCTGTGCCCTTTTGGGAGTAGAGTAATGGTGTTACAAAATTTTCTGTTAGAAAGTATGCGGTGCGCGAGTTTTCTAATCCCGCGACCCGTATCGCCGATCAAAAAACATCTCGGCTGCAGGTTTCGGAGATCATATTAAGGAAAATTTAAATTCGAGTGCAACTGCGGAACACTGCAAATAAAAAAATAAGAATTGCTAAATAGCGGTGGATAGATACATTTAAATAACATTACCGTGTGAATGAACGACTTTAATCCTATTCAGTGCTTTAGTCCAAGTCAATGCATTTCGACCGCAACGTCGAAATTAATTTTGCACTAATTACTATATGTGGTGATTTACAAAGCCATTAATGCGCTGAAAGGTTGTTGTAAATATTAATCCTGACTTAATTTATAGGTACCGTTATATTAAATGAACACGCGTGTACGTTTCTCTGTACGCGAGTAAACACGCGTCAAAAACAGCTGATGGCTGTTCTAATTAATTTGGCGTACTAATTTCAGATTAAGTTAATAGGAATTTGTTTAATCAGTACACTGTTTCAGGCTTTAAGTGATGTACGATTCAGACAATGTTAAACGAGTCGATTTAACTCTTAGTGTTTTGAGCTGAAAATGTATTAAAAAAAGATTCGTGTGTTTTACATAGAATAATTAAAAACGTTTTCTATTTTCGTATTTACCTTAGGTAATATTTTCTGAAGCAATATTGATATGAACACAAGTTTATTATCGCTGTGCAAAATGACCCGTCATTTGTAATAATGGCGAATGTAATTGCAAGATAATGTAAAGGATACGATATAAATACATGTTTAAAATAGGCTGCAGTATGCATATGTCACTGAAAGAATAACGATTAAATATTCGTTAGATCGCACTATGATGCGAATCAACGAATTATTTAGAAACATCATGCGAATTATTTCTCAAGTTGTTTTAATTTTACTGAAGACACAACATATCTATATAATTTTATATGCTTAAACTAAACTAGTGACAGATACTATTTATCCTAACCCTTTAAAAATAACATTGTATAAATATTCGATAACGAAGACGTTGAAAGGTTATAACAGGTAGCTGTCAAAACGATAAAAATAATTACTAGTTTAAGAACCTTACTTTAACTTTATAACCATCCATCACTATTTTAATGTAAAGTGGATCGGTCGCTTATTAATTTGTTTGTGTTTTAATGTGTTGAGTGTTCACTAAAATAACCATACTATTAATAAATCATAGAAAAACGCTCCCGACTGCCTATTCATCGCGCGTGTGAAAATATTAAGATCGGATTCTCGGCCGTGTCGCGGTGTTTTCGTTCCATTTGTTAGGAAATTATTTACGACGTTTATTTATGAGTTCCGAATGTTAATCATGTCGACACTTTCGTTAATTTTATAATGGAATAAGTGACGTTTTGTCTATCAGGTTAATTAGGGGTGTAAGGGGTGTCGAATAACATCTAAGACCCGAGACACCCAAGCCAACCTCACCTGCACGTGGTGTACCCTGCTGAATAACAAACGAGGCTGCTGGGTGGTAGGGTTTTACAGCCTGACTGGGTCGCAACCACCATGTATATGGCGTAAAAGCTCGTCATAGTGATTCGCTTATGCGGGTCGCGTTTCGGGATCAGCCTGTGCATATCTAGCCTTTCGTAGGCCGGTATGACAGCGGTGACCAGCGATGGATACTGTGTCACTCGGTGGTCGCCATTGTTTTTGGACTGTACTGTGCTTACCATCAGGCACAGTGTAATCATTTCGCCGTGCTACTATAAAAAAAAGGTATCTTTTTCAGTATTATACTAATAGGACGTTCATTATTATTATCATTGCATAGTATAAAACAAAGTCCTTTACCGCGTCTGTCTGTCTATTCGCGATAAACTCAAAAACTACTAAACGGATTTTCATGCCGTTTTCACAAGTAGATAAAGTGATTAATAAGGGAGGTTTTTGTATATAATTTGTCAAGGATTTTATTTGAATCATGACGGGGCAACATCTGCCGGGCCCGCTTGTACAATATATAATTATTTAGGTATTTGTTTTGAGACTAGAGCAGTAGTCGTTATGCTTTTTACATACATAAGAGCAACATAGAACCATGTGAGATATAGCTGTGGGCCACTCCTTCACGCATTGGGTAGTCAACACCACCAATGAATTGGCATATTTTTTGATTTATTAAAATGAGATTTCTTCATAGATTTTATATGACAGTAAGCAACCTGTGAAGTCATTTATTTGCTAGCTCAATTTTTTTTTCAATACAAGTTAATTTCTAATTTGCGGTTAGTTTCAGGACTAAAATACAGTGTATCTTAGAAATATCGCGTTCTGGAGTTATTAGTTAAAGGTGTCGATTATCCAATCGGATATTATTATATAATATAATAGCTATGCCCGTGACTTCGTCCGCGTAGAGCCTTATGTAAAAAAAAAGGGATTAATAAAGTCATCTGAATGTATTAAGTCCAATTACTTGTCTACTTTAATCTCGTACTTACGACGCGTCATCGTTAAAATTACAATAACTTGCGATAGAATGAAACAAAGCTAAGTTATTCTCGCAGAGATGCGTTATGATTTTCTTGGTGTGATTTGATTGTGAACTCAGTACTTTGGCAGTGACGCGTGTTCATAAAAACAGACAGACAGACAGAGAGAGATTTCTAAAAATGATTGAAATGTATTTTATTACTTATTTACATTCTTATTATAAGTTATATATTATAATAGAAGTAGGCGTTAATACACAACGTATATTTAATAAGTATATTATATTAATAAATTTTATTTTTACAACCACATAAATGATTCCGCTCACTTGCTTTACGTCTTGTTCCCGTCTTGCGTACTTCCAATTAGCTATCTACAAATGTAATATGAGTTTTCATAGTAACTCTCTACTAAAATGAGTTTCGGCGCCTTCAGTAATACTCCATAATATTAGCCTGTAAATCTTTTGTTAGACTAAAAAGGCGACAGGCGACAGCCCAAGCCGAGGCGCCTGTGCGCCCTTGAGCTCGTTGACAAACGGATGAGTGCATTAAGCTCTCGCCCAAAGGCCCGGTGAATCTGGCAAATAGTCAGGTCGAAAATAAGTAATAATAAAAGGTCTTCTCACATATATATTATATTAGGGGATTTAAATGATGAGAGAACATTACAATACCTACTGTATTAATTGAACCAGTTGAAATATAGAAATATTCCCAAGTATTCTTCTTCATCAGTCGATAGTTTTCGATAGTCGGTGAATGCTCGAGGCTCGAATAGGTTAATATGGTATTAGTCTTTAGCCATCTTATATTTTAAAGATTTTAACGTTTTTGATCTAATAATTCCATGCGACGTTCTTTGCGTTATTTAGTACCTTACAATATAATTTTCATGCAAAAGAAAGACAAAAAAAATTGAAGCCTAAAATATACTACGCTTACAAAATTTCTTGGTAAACAATGTCTGTATCCCCTCTTCTGCGTATGCGCACTACACCGCTTGCCCCACTTCACACATTGCTGAAGTTATAGTGCTCATTAAAGCGTAGTTACTAAAAAACTCAATAACCTTATACGAAATGCAGAAAAATCGTGATATTCTTTCAGATAAGGACTCTTAAGTCTTCTCAAAGAAGACTCTTAAGTCTTCTCAAAGAAAAGCTAAAACATATAATGATCAAATTCTATCTAGTAGTTTTTGCGTGATATGCCTACAACGGCAGACCTCTATATTCTTATTTACGTAGAAGAAGATGACGATGTGGCTAAAATGATAACGTGGTAATTGTAAAGAAGTGTTGCCTTTCAAGTGAAGCTGCGAAAACAAACCTATAGCTAACCAAGTGAGCATTAGAAGAAGACCATCATACTCTGCTGTATCTTGTATGTATGTTTTCCATCACTGAAAGCACCGACTTAACATAGAATTCGAACATCATCGCTGAAATTCAACTAAAATGAAAAGTAAGTACCTATCTATACTAATATTATAAAGAGGTAAAGTTTGTTGAGTTTGTGACGTTGTAGGGGGTAATTTCAGGAACTACTGGCCCAATTTAAAAAATTCTTTCAGTGTTATATAGCTCATTTATTGAGGAAGGTCATAGGCTATATCATCACGTTAAGACCAACAGGAGCGGAGCACTAATGAAGAATGTTTTAAAATCGGGGATTTTTTTCCTCTTAAGAGCTTCCGCTGCGTGCTAGCGTTAGCTCAAAGTAACTATTTCATACGGACGAAGTCACGGGCAGTGGCTAGTATACATATAAACAGGCAGTGGGAAGACAGTTAAGAACATCACTCTCTTCTGTTTCTCAACCGATTTTTTTCGTTCATTTTTTTAGTAGGTGTTGATGAGCTTTAGTGTTATTAATAAAATATTTAGAAAAACTTTTTTTTTCTCCGTAGTTCAATCACTGGACGAGCTCTTGGATACACATATATGCTTGTAATCGTTTCGATATTAGAACTAGCTAACCCATCAACACCACAGAACGTCCATTAGCCGAAACACGTGTGTTCTCTCTGTTCCATTGTCTCTGAATACTTAAAAAAAAAGCATAAATGACGCACCGGTCGAGTCGTTAGTGATCGCCGGTCCTGCTCGAAATAAGCAACCGCCACCGTAATTAGAACTGCGCTGTCAATAGTTTGCATAGCGGTATAACTCAGAATTCTTCGCATTTATTGTAATATCTATAAGATTAATCATGATTATGCATAGACTTCGATAGGATAGATAGAATGAGAGTTAAACTTCTACAGCTCAGTCATAGTGCACCGGTTAGCAATAAAATGTTTTTAATGCTAAAAGAACAAAAATTAAATCGTTTGTCAAAAGTTTTTTTTAAATATTATATGGGGCAAACGAACAAGCGGGTCACCTGATGGTAAGTGATCACCACCAACACCAACAGCAACACCAGAGGAGTCGCAAGTGCGTAGCCGGCCTATGTTTTGGAGAGGGAAGACGGAAATGGCGGAGGAGAATTGCGAGGGGAGGTCTAGAGGAGGTGGCCCTCCGGCGCTCTCATTGACCGAACGAAACGCAACAATGCAAGCACTGTTAGTTACTTCACGTGTGTTTTCTGTGAGAGGGTGCTACCACCCCGGGCGAGCCAACTCATTCATGCTGAATCCACTAATGGCTTTAGCGTGGCTCTACCACTTACACAATAAAGATAGATATAGTGAAAAAGAAAGAACTATGCTACAAACCGAGATAGATAGAGGAGAGTGTAGCGTAGTAACACGTAGGCGTGATATAGAACAGCTACCTGCATAGTATCTACTAATAAATGAAGCTTCCGTAGATATATTCTATATTGATTTTTTGTAACCACCATTGGCTATATTCAAATACCGCTGTTCAGGAAAGTTAAATTATTTCCACCTTTAATATAGTTGAAAAAGTAACTGTAGTATTGGATAGTAACCTGATTTTACTGATAAAAAACAAGTATGACTGTAACTTCAAAGATTTAGCAAACATGACAACGATATATACCTCTGAGAGACCTAAGAAAGTTGCTATCCACATCTAAGTATCCATATAAACCGATCAAGAAACAGTATTCTATACAAATTGCACTGTCTATGTTAAAATGCTCTGATCTAAAATGTAATAATATCCTTTATCCTTATACTGGTGTCATTTTAATTACTTCACTGTTCGAAAAAAAGTGGTAACCTTTATTGGAGTAGACATATGTTAATTAACAATTTAGGTAGCTCACTTAACTTCACTCCTTTCAGTTTAAACACTGTCGGAAATTCTTATGATTCATTAAACCGTAATGTATGGTATTTTTGGGCGTTTATCGTTCATTCACACCTGTGACGTAGCTGTATATAGCTTTTTGTAAAAAATATTTTTTGTAAATAATACTGGAAATTAAAAATTCGAAATAAAGTCTATCAAGAGTCCACGACTTTCGAGTATCACCGCGACAATCACCTTTCACATGTTTTTGTTGTTGAAATAGAAATTAACACTATAATTGTAAATCCAAAACGTCGCAAAACAAAACACTCGAAAGAGAAACCAAAAAACACTAAATTTTAAACTTATTACTCTTTGCTTTTCGCTTCCGACTTTCTTAACCGATGCCGGGGCATTATAGGTAGAGCAAGTAGGTTGGAACATTTGTAGATCTTTTTACATCGACCGGTGTATTATTTATAGTGATGTCAGTTAGCGGGAGGCGTTCGGTTCCCGAATGCCGATGCAGAACTAATGTGGAACGGCGACATATCAATCAGCGCTTCGTTTTCGACGTGCGCGAATAGTACAAAAGATTATTTCGGTGTCTCGTATCGTACATACGATACGTGTTGTTGCGATGGACGTTTCTCTATTATATTTCTATTTTATTTTTTGAAGTGAAAACTTTTTCGGTGTTATTACAAAAAAGTTAAATACGTATTGAACCCTCGCTTTAAAAAGGTCTCATATTAAATGCACCGCGGTAGCTGACTGATTGTTCGCCATTTTGCTCTTTTCTCTCGCTTTGGTTAGACTTGCGAAAAAGGATAACGCGAACTTATCTCGGGCGAGTGCGGTGCGTTTATTAGTTAACTCTTTTAAACCAAGTATTTAGTCCGTATTTAACTTTTTTGTAATAACACGGTTTTCGTTTTAAGCAGGAGATAAATTTATTATTTCGCGTTATGACATAGTAAGCGTGACCGGCCGTAATATTCTTGCGTGGCTTGTGTCAGCGACGCGTAGTATAGGAGTCTGTGTACATGTAATATACATATTTTGCAACTCATCATACGTTTGATTGATAAATACACTTTATCAAAATGTATGTAATTATTACTTCGAGTGCCGATAGATATGAAAACCACACTAATGTTAATAATTTCAGTAAACAAATGCTAAAATTTAAATATTGCCATTTACACTATAATCAATTTGATAATGCAAAAGAGAACACAGTTATTTCATTATCTGAGTTGTCACTTCTATCGGCAGTCCTTATGACTGTCTCGACTTTTCTTTTCGTTTAAGTCGTCTCTATAATCCTAACTGTTATTATAAATATCAATGTGAGTATGTTTGATTGTTTGAGGAAGGCAATCTCCATTTATCAATCTGTGGGATTTTTATCATGTCTGTAACCGGATATCCGATGTATTGAGTAAAGAGGTTTTGATTTTTAGGTGGGTGTTGGGTGAATAATAAAATATGTAAAGGTAAGGTAAGGTGTAAGGTAAAATGTGTGAATAATAATTTGTATTATTAACCCACCACGGACAACTGTGTACATATAAATAGGCAGTGGGGAAACTGTTAAGAACATGTCCTTCCTCTGTCTCTCAGTTGATTTTCTTCATTATTTTTGTATTTCGTAGCTATTGACAAGCTTTATTATTATTAATTTTAAAAAAAAATCGGAAAAGTCTTTTTTCCTCTATGGTCGAAGTTCGGTCACTGTACGAGCGTTCGTAATAATACATTAAATACAAATTAAATATAATATACATTATAACCGTATCTTTATTTGGTTGTGTGTTTGTTACGCTTTCACGCTTTAAGACCGATCATTAAAAAAAGATTGCCTAGATATTGTCAGAGGTACGGAAAATGACATGGTTCATTCAGAAAAAAAGGGTAAGGCAAAATCTACATCAATACGAGCGAAGTCGCTGGTAAAAACTAGTATTATATATAATCGACGAATTCGTCCCATTCTAAAAAATAAAGGTTTTTTTTTTCTCGAACTGACCACGCTATTGACCTTGCAGGGTCTTTACAGCTTCACCGGACTACAAAAAATATAGGAATATAACTTATCATTCTCTTTTAAACAACCCTAAATAATGCAGGGAAGGGTATAAAGTACCTTTCATTTAAAAAAGAAATACTATACATTAATGCTAGTGAAACCACAGGCAAAAGCTAGTCTATAGAAATATAATAAAAAAGTAAATCTAGCGTGTCTCTACTTTTTAGATTTTTGTGAAAAAAAAATGTTTCAGGTGTCTACGAATAAGTAATAAAAATTTCAATCAGTTTTAGATATGTCCGCCTGCCTGTTTGTTTGGATACACATCGCTGCAAAAGGTCTGGGTTCACGATAAAACCTCACCAATAAAATAATAAAACATATACTCTAGTAACATTTAGTTTTTGTTTCATTAAAATAGTTTTACTATATTAAAACCTTCTTTTTTCCCGAACTGACTACGCTATTGACTTTGCAAGTTCTTCACAGCTTCACCGGACTACTTATCAAAACCTATTGTAATTTTAATGACGATGCAACTAAAGTATGAGAGAAAAGTAAACAAAAATATGGACTTAATACATTCGGATGACTTTAAACACTGTTTTTTTTCACATAAGCTTCTACGCGGCCAAAGTCGCGGGCACAGCTATATCTCAATAAAAGTGAGTAAAATAAACAACGCAATTAATTCTATGAGACAATAATCTAGTAGATTTTCGTAAAACTATACAAATCGATTAATAGGAGGTCCCATAAAAAACCATTGTTTCAGTGTTTAAGAAACGGCCTCGGATTTACCGCGAAAGCATTAACGAAATCACCGTAGTTGAGATTAGTTAGAAATCTTAGACAAAACATTTTACACAATACCCAATGACAAAATATAGCTACCAATTTTCGTTGAATATTTCACAAAATTTCAATGCCAAGTTATACGTCGGTATATCAATTGCAATTATCGTTTGAATTATTACGTAGTTATCAAATACTAGCTTCTTCCCGCGACTTCACCCGCGTAACTACTTTAGAGTAACGCTAACTTTAACTCACGGCTTCGTTTACAAAACTTGAAAATATTTTTAAATAATACGTACGTTAACCTCGATTTTGAAACAATCTTCATTAGTGCTTCACTCCTATCGGTCTTAGCGTGATGATATATAACCTTCCTCGATAAATCAGCTATCTAACACTGAAATAATATTTCAAATGGGACCAGTTGTTCTTGAGATTAGCGGATTCAAGCAAACAAACAAACTCTTCAGCGCTATAATATTAGTTACTATAGATGAGCACCGAGCTTAGGCATGTTACGAGAAAATGAAAACAGTGCGTGTATCAATGTGTACACGCGGAGTAAGTGAAACTTCTTTGGTTTATATGTATTAAATTATATACATATGAGAATGCTCATAAACTATATATAATGTACGAAGTCCCGTAGTGTTAATACTTAACTATACATTTACTCATTTTGGTATACTCAAACAGACACTTATACATAGTTACACATAAATACTTTACGTTTAATGCGTAACGCGATAAGAAAATGTTTTCTGCCGTCCATAAGAATAATCCGAAATAGCTAAACCTATTTTTATAAGAATTACAGGCCCATAGGCTTTTAAAAGTATTAGCGTGCCTACATATCATCACAGTACTACTCTAAGCAATAATGATAAAATTTAATAGAAGCATACGATGATTATATCACATGAATATTGATGGGTATATTCTTACATATGTTTATTTTTAATATTATGTTTTATTATTTTATTTTTTTTCTAGTTGAAACAAAAACTAGAAGGTTATCGGGAGTTAATAGTACGAACAACGAACAAAATGGGTGTATAATAAAATAATGGGGTGTAAGGGGTGTCAAATAACATCTAAGACTTGAAACATCCAATCCAACCTCACCTGCACGTGGTGCACCCTGCTGAATAACGAACGAGGCAATGGCGAAAGCGGGGTGGTAGGGATCGCAACCACCATGTATATGGCGAAAAAGTCATAGTGATTCGCTTCTGCGGGTCGCGTTTCGGGATCAGCCTGTGCATATCCAGCTGTTCGCAGGCCGGCATGACAGCGGCGACCGGCGATGGATAGTGTGTCACTCGGTGGTCGTCATTGTTTTTGGACTGTACTGTGCTTACCATCAGGCAAAGTGCAGTCATTTTACCGTGCTACTATAAAAAAAACATTTTCAGAAGAAATTAATAATCAGCTGGTTAGAGTATAAAAAGTTGTACAGAGCAACAACGGCTTCAAACTGTCGTGAATCAGTGACAAAACCCTCGGACAATAAAGGAAACATATTTTTTAGATAAGCCACTACCCTAAATCTAAATGTTAGTGGGCTCTATAGTACATTTTTTCTTTTTCAAATAAGAACAAATTGCGTCACCGTCTTTTATACATAGCTGGAAGTATTTCTAACGGGGTAGTAAGGTGGTCGTTTTTTAAGCGATGCCAACGTAATTGGTAGCGTATCCGAACATAGCGTCGACGGACGTAGGTTCGAATCCTTGGACCTGAGCCTCAGCTTCCAGTGAAGGGAAACAACGTGACGAAACCATACTATGGAGGTTAGGTTTTATCCAATTTGAAAATCTGTCGCCAAACACTTGTTGGTGTGTTTAGGCAGTTGCATTTGATAGACTAGATTGATTGATTTTTAATGGTGGTAGAGCCACGCTGAAACTACTACTGGTTTTACCATGAATGGGTCGGCTCGCCCGGCGTAGTACCGCCCTCTCATAGAAAACCGAAGTGAAGTGAAGTAACAGTGCTTGCACTGTTGCGTTTCGTTCGGTCAGTGAGAGCGCCGGAGGCCCACCTCCCCTCTCCCTCTCCTAACCCTTCCCACCAAAGGGTGGCAACGCACTTGCGACTACTCTGGTGGTGTTAGTGTCCATTGACGATGGTGATCACTTAACATCAGGTGACCCACCTGTTCGTTTGACACCTATGATATAAAAAAAAAGCCAATCTCCGTCAAGGTTTGGCGTGATTACCATATTGGACCACGTCTTCACGTCTTCATTTAAACGCTAAAATGTATAAGAAAAACGAAACGTTTGACAGAGTTTAAAAACAATAGATGAAATAAATAAGATATCCCGCTGATGGAACAATTATAAACTCGCACGTAAACGCATATCCTGTCTGTACGTTCGTCCCTATTAATCTATGACACGCAGTCACACCCACATTGGCATTCATAGCGCATGCATTCACACACCCGCATCGTGATTGCGATTGTTCGAATTTCGTCGCGTGACGTCACTAAATATTTCGCACGTCTTTGTAACTAAAACTCGAAGGAGCCAGTCATCATTTAAAATTATTATGTTCTTTGAGTGAACGTACTTCGAATATTTAACTTAATTGTTTCTTAAAGAATTTGAAGTGCATGCAATTACTAGAAGATCGAAATTTTGCATAGGACTTCTTTATACCTATAAGAAAATGAGTACTAAGAAACACAAATATGACTTAAAAAATAGGATAATTTCAGACAAGATTGCCGATGGGAAATTCCATCGAGTAAACAACAATGAACTAACGAAACCACAATGATGACGTTATAATGGTTGATAGAAATAATATATAATAAATTAATAGATAGTAAATTGTGTTTTTGGACACAAATGGAGGACAAAACAATGGACAAAAATGGAGGAGGCCTTTACCCTTCAGAGGGGTTCGCATTCAGTAATGAAAAATACAATTAATTAAAAATGAAAAACGAATAGTATATTAATAATAAGAATAAATAAAATAAAATGTAATAAGAACATTATAAATATCTAATGTAATAATAACAAAAAAAATGTATAGAGTAATAAAAAAAATGTATTAAATTATTATATTATAAGATAAAATACTGTATTTGTAATTGTAAAAATGAGAAATAATAAAAAGCTTATTTATTTATTTATAAGTTGTGTTTTTTCAAACTGACTAATGCTGTCAGTTTTAAAGGTATCTAGAACTCACCGAGCTTGTTGTAGGGCGTTAAAGACACTCAGCCAAATCTGCAACTAGCCCAAGAGTGTCAAAGTGACCGGATCTCGATTTGGACTGTTGTCTTGTATGCGATTCCACGGATTTAATCTAACTATACATATATAAAAATGTTATGTAGGCAAGTCTATTGGTTTGTATTAATGTCATTTTATAATTATCTTTAACTAGCCGGAAAAAAATTCTAAGTCCATCTCAAAACACGGAGATAACTAATACCACCGTCTCCATTTCATCTCAGGACTTCTAGACGCCGTACAGACCTCCATTCATTCGCGGTTCATCCGGACGAAGTGCTTCGCTTCGTCATTTATTATGCGAACCGCGAGGGAGTGGAATGCGCTGCCTGCGTCTGTTTTTCCTGACGCATATGATGTAGCAATCTCCAAAAGAAGAGTGAATGTGCATTTACTGCGTGAACGCGTTATATCCTAGGCCTCGTCTTCACTTTACATCAGGTGTGACAGAGGTCAAGCGTCGCATAGTTAATTATAAAAAAAAAGAAAGATAAACTATTTTGCTTAAACATAATCCGTGTTATTACAGAAAACTTAAATACGTATTGAATACTTGTTTTAAAAAAGTTTAGGCACTTTCTTATGAAATGCACCGCGTTCGCCGAACGTTCGATATCCTACGATTTTATCTCGGTTTGGTTAGGTTAGGTTAGACGTGCGAAAAACGATAACACGAGCTTGCCGCGGCAGTAGTCGACGGGCGCGGTGCATTTAATACGAAAGTACCCAAACTATTTTAAAGCAAGTTTTCAATACGTATTTCACTTTTTGTAATAACACGGGATTTGTTTTGATTCGATATCATGTCAGTAGTAGTATTATCGCCAAAAATAGAGCCAAATAGTTGCAGCCGTTCTGTAGTTTCTTAATACGTAAGTAATTAATACGTTTTCATACAATCGTCAATTGATCTTTATTTATATGTGAAGATAATAAGCGAAATATAAGAGAAAACTAATAGCCAAAATACGAATTTACGTTATGTCGTTATAATACACGGTGTCGGCTGACGTGTTTGCCAGTGACGTTGCACGTCGCCACGGTTACGCACAGATGCGATCTCTCATGACAGGCGCCATACGTCACGCTGTCGTCTCGGATCAAAACGTAGTAATATGCACACCAATTTATGTTAATAACGAGCACTTTACTATTAAATGGAGATCGCAAATCTCCTTCAGTAAAACTTTATAGTGGGTATGAAAAGGATAATTTTATGAATGTTGCTTAGAAATGGAAAAGCAACAAGTTGGAAATTATTTAAAATAAATAGAAGTCATTGTCGAGTGTATATAATAATGTTGATAATTTCAATGTTATAACAAAATAGTGACCCTCTTGTTAGAACTTTCCAGGGAGGTTTTGTGGCATCTCATAATTTATGTTCCGTGGTATTATTTTCCATCCTTCCCTTGTGCACTACAACCGAACTATATTACATAAAATGCGAGCAATATTACAAAGTACAGTCAAATAACACGAGGTTATGAATAAAATATAAAATCCACTACATGCCATACTAAGATCCCGCCAAAAACTACATTTTTTTTCTTAACGGCTTCTCATAAATACGATTTTATGAATGAGCGAAGAGCGTTTTAAACAGAGCACAATATAAGAACACATTAATTGTTATACGTATTAAAAATAAGGTTCATTAACTCGTACCAAAAGTTATGAGGGTGTTGCCATTTCGAGCCACAGTGTCATTGATTTCAGGTGAGAAAGTATATAAATTTTAAAACACAGGACTACTAAAAACCTAAGATTTTACTTTAAAAACTACCCAGGATGTCCAAAAAGCAGAAAATTCTGAAGAAACTGAAAGGTATGCGGTAGGATATTTGTAAGCAGCAACTGAATACCTATTATAATAATCTACCAAATACTATTCAGTCGATTTATCTACAACTTCGTGATTTGACGCATCGTTCACTGGAAATGTACATCATCCATAGTTATGAGTTCATAACAGTACGGTTGGCGACGCGGCGAGCATGAGGGTCAATCGCGCGTATATATTCAACGCGACCATTGTGGAATATTAAACAATTACTGTTTTAACATTGTTGTACGGGAAAATACACTATATCATACGAGAGTTAGTAACATTGGAAAAAAGAATCCTAGTAAAGCTGGTTCTTTAATATATCCTCCCTCTCTTCCGAAAAGCGTGCGGGCTATCTGAATGGCAGTAAACGATTCGTTTATTAGTTCCGCTTTAATCTGGCATCTGTGGTATCAATACATTCATGCATTTAATAGCGTTAAGAAGTTAGTGAAAATGAAACAAAAAATCCTACAATTATTTAAAAATAAATTTTTCTACCAGTAAGATGTTTGGAAGAGCATAGGAAATGGTATGTTACAGAACTGAGCTTTATTAAAATTCTCTCTCAAAAACGTTGCTAGCTCTTCTACGAATACGTACAAAGTTCAGATATGAAGGAAACTTAAAAAATTAGGAATGCATAAAAATATAATATTAAAACTAATATTATAAACGTGACTTTGTATGTTACGCTGTTATGCCTTAACTCCTCAACTGATTATCATCATCAAGTACTTTTCATCCACAAAAAAGTGCTGTTCCCGAAGGATCGGTCAAATATACTTGAATATAAGCAAAGCCCCGGGTAAAAGGTATTATTGAAATAAATACTAGGGTGATCCAAAAAACTTTTAATAATGCTTCTTTTTTTACCATTAATATATTGTTCTGGTAAAGTTTGAGCTCTTATATTAATATTAAGAAGTGGCTTATCATACTTTTAATTCTCCATATAAGTAACTAAAGGGCTGGACGGACGTTGTCCTGCCTTGATAATAAAAAAAAAATCTAAAATTCAACCTCAGCGCCACTTACCTTGTCCAATTGAATCTAAACCACTCTCGGATCCACTGGAATACGCACACGAAATTTCATCAAAATCGGTCCAGCCGTTTAGGAGGAGTTCAGTGACATACACACGTACAGAAGAAATGTATATATAAAGAAGAAGATAGGGGATTTTTTTTTGTTTCTATTTGGAATTTTATATTTATAATTTAACGAATTATAATTCAATGAAATGAAAAACATATACTTGTAGTGAATGAAACAATCTACAGAAAAGATCTTATATGATTTCTTGCTTAGAGGATTTGTTTAAAAGTTATTCGAAGTTAAAATTCAACCTCAAATGGTAAATGATGACTTTTACAATTTTTCATACTCCATCGCAAAATAATGGCTTAAAACATCATATTATTAAAAATCATTCAAATATAATATCACATCAAACTACAGAGAAAAAAAAACGAAGCAGCCATAAGGACTGCAGACAGAAGTGAAAACTCAAAACAAAGGAATAACTGTGTTCTGTTTTGAATTTTCAAAATAATTATAGTCTGAATTATTTAAAACTAGCGGGACCGGCGGAAGTTATCTTGGCCTAATAACGAAACAGGATACATATAGCTGATGGTAAGCGTTCGGTGACGATGACGCGAGTTCCATGATTTTTGTTTACCCAAAAATTGCTGAACGCGCCTATAGAAGTTTCCACTCCAAAAAGTTTATTTTGTCCCATCCTAATAAATACATTGTTTACTATTCAAATATTGTCAGTCAAGTGAACACGAGACAATGAACGATTATTATCGAAATGAGATATTACAAAACATTTGTTATCCTTCACCCTAATACCGGGGACAACGCTAAACACGGCACCGCAAGGTCTCCTTACTTCGCTCTTAACGTACTACGGCATCACGATAATTACAATCCATTGATACAATACCTTTTAATGTAAACACCTATTTACATTATAACCGAGTAATGTATTCAGTGTAAATAAGATATTCACTAACAATACCTATGAATTCGTGTTAACGTTACCTGTGCTTGTATGGACATTGTATGGACATGTTGTATGGATGTTACGTCATTGTTCAGTTAATATTGTTATTTGCAATTGACACGATCACGGCGCGGGCGGTGTCTCGTCACGTCCTAAAATTACTAACTAAACTGAGAAATTAGATTCGGAAGAATTCATTTTTATTATTTATATTAGATCGAGTAGTTTTTAAAGTGATTTAATGAATAAGGAAATAATAGTAGGTAATAATAAAATAGATATTAAAATATTTTCAAACAATTAAATGTAGGTTTCATAAATATTTTATTGTATAAAATTAATATTTATACAAGCCGCCTCAATACTCAGAGTTAGCATACGTTTTTTTTTCTCGAACTGTTTATGCTATTGACCTGGCAAGGTCTTTACAGCTTCGCCGAACTAAGCTAATAAACATACGCACAGCCATCAGTATTACTTCGTTAGTGTACTTTCTGACCTAGATTTTGTATGGCAACTGCTCATCCACTAAGGGTCGTTGCGTGATGATTTGTGTCTCTAATAATTCATCAATTCTTTTTGTTTGTTTGTTACGTTTTCACGCCTTATCTACTCAACCGATCATCATGAAGTTCTGCATACACCTCAGGGGCAGAGGAAATAATTTAGTCCCTCGGCGTGGAGCCCTTGAGTACGCTGCTCGCGCGATACAGTGACACAAAATCTTACATCACTGCGACAACATTACACATATCACCTCCACACACGTGCACGCATACACGCATATATGTGTTGTTGAGGTATGTATGCTTGGTATACATATATGTTTCAACAACTCATATATGTATGAATAGTTAGCTTAGCTTAGGTTAGCTTACATAGGTCGCGAATTGCATGTATCACGCAACAGCCAAAGCCGAGGTGTGCCGCGCACCCTTGAGCTAGTTCTCAAAATAAAATCGGTTGAGTGCCTTAAGCGCTCGCCTTAGTAGTCCGGTGAAGCTGTTAAGACCTTGCTTGGTCAATAGCGTAGTCAGTTCGAGAAAAAAAAAGAAATAATTTAGGGATTTTTTTTATACAGACAACTAGAAGATATTTTTTTTAATGTATTTTGTAGCTCGCGTTCAAACAAACATCTTTTAAAGATTATATTATTAGTTATACATTTGTGATGATTAAAACCCAAAAGTACAATAATATATAGAAGCTGATACCCGCGACTTCGTCTGTGTTCTTCTTAGGAGTATATTTTTAATATATGTAGACGAAAAAAAAATGTAGCAAAGATATACGTTCCTTACAAAATTTCTTTGTAACCAGTGTTATCTGTTTACTTCATCTCTCCTGCACAAACGCACTACACTGCTTGCCACAGTTTACACTTCGCTGAACGCGTAGGGCTTGCTAATAAGAATCGTATTTAAAAAAAATGTTTTACAAGCTCGTACAAGCGCGTAGCCACAATCTCATCTGATGGTAAGTGACGATGAAGCCGACGATGGATCGCGTTTACCTGCTAAATGCCTATTCACTCTACTCTTGAACACTCCCAAGTTGTATGATGACGGGAAGACAGACGCCGGGAGTGAATTCCAGACCTTAGCCGTACGTATAATAAATGTGGAAGCAAATAGCTTCGTACGAATCTCAGGAATATCAACCACATAAGGGTGGAAAGACTCACGGCGTCTGGTCGTTCTCTGGTGGAATGGGGTCGGTGGAATTAAATCATGTAATTCCTGCGCACTCCCTCCAGTGTAACTTATAAAACACTGAGAGACAAGCCACTTGCTGTCGATGCTCTTAATTGAGCATTCTTGTCTCCCAGCGCTTCATCACCGACAAGCCGACGAGCACGACGTTCGATGGAGTCAAGAGCGGCCAGCTGATATTTGGCTGATCCATCCCATAGGTGACAGCAGTATTCCACACATTAATTTCTTAAAACTTTTATTAATAATATTAAATGATAATATCATGATTTTTTTTTAATAAGTACTTAGTATTTTTCTGTATTAAAACTAAAATTGATTGAAATCAGTCTATTAGTCGCCGAGAAATAACTTTTTTTTTATATCATAGGAGGCACACGAACAGGTGGGTCACCTGATGTAAGTGATCACCACCGTCCATAGAAACTTGCAACACCAGGGGAGTCGCAAGGAAGTCGGAAAGGAAGTGGAAAGTTGAAGGGGAGGGGAGGTGGGTCTCCGGCGCTCTCACTGACTGAACGAAACGCAACAATGTAAGCTAACTAAATTAATGCCATAAGAACGTAGGTACGAAATATTCTTATTACTCATCTAATATAATAAATAGGTACTAACTAACGTCCGTGTTATGTAAATAATTCATATCATTATCTTGAAACCATCGCACAGTTAAATAACACAGTATTAAGTATTCACATTATAGGTATAAACTGCACAACATCGTGAAGGTGCATGCGCCCGCGCAGGCCTTGTCTATTGATTAGCCGTTAGCGTAACCTTGCCAAGTGTCGGCATACATATCGTCTTATTCTAACGAGTAACGTAAATACGTATAAAATAGTATTTGTTCTATGATGTTAAATATTATGACCTACATTTGAAGTTGTTTTTAAATATTTTTAACTTTTTAACAGACTTCAAAAAGGATGAGGTTCTCTATTGGAATATATTTTTTATTTGCTTACTTAGAACTTAAAGAGAAAAAACCCTAATAAACAAGAGAAAGGATCACGTGTTCTGACAGTACAGGAATCCCAGGGATTAATTTTCGAATGGGTGGTGATCCTGCAAACAAAAGACAGAAGGATGTAGATCCACGATACCGTTTTATGCCGATATCGTGCCGATACCGATGCTATAGTGGTGATACGACGCAAGAAAATGAATCACTATGACGAGCTTTTTCGCCATATACATGGTGGTTGCGACCCAGTCAGGCTGTAAAACCATACCACCCCGCTTTCGCCATTGGCTCGTTCGTTATTCATTATTAAGATAAATATATCGATATTCATGAAATTTATTAAGAAATAATCATTGGTTACATATTAGGGATCGTCTTATTTCTTTTCTCAGGGGATGAATATAAAAAAAAGTTTTTATTTTCCCATATATTTTAAATATCCAAGCATCATGATTTTATCGTGTTCTATGGTAGGAATATTATTACAACTAATAAAGGAATGCGGACCACTAAAAGACATTAGATAATAGGCTTTTTTAGTACATTCAAGACGAAAGTTGGTTATGTTCTTGTACAGGTATAACACTACCTCTATGGTCAATTTTACTAGCGTCGTAAAAATGTAACAAACAAACATAAATCGTTACAATAATCGTGTGGTTAGGAGCGTACGACTTCACAGGCGGTCTTGTTAAACACAGTTCATCTTTGATCACCTGACGACATTAACTATAGAATATTATGTTCAATTAATAGTTGTATAATTACAAGCCAACGCTTTACAGTGTACTCAGCTAAAGGTTTCCTTGAACACGCTCGCTTGAATAGAGAAATTACATAATGCTAATTGTATAAATTAACTTAATGCGAACAATTCACAAAGGTAACAAACGCTACCTCCCGTGCATAATATGTTACGTAATCTCACAGTTTGTCACATTACGTTACAGGAATGCGTGAATTGTAGTTGTTTTTAGAAGTTAAATTAAGGAACGTTTTTGTATACGCTCACATTAACAAAGGCCTGCTGTTAAGTCTAAACAAATTTACTTACAAAGGAGGACTGTTCTGCAGAGAGGATAAATTTTTGTAACACAAGTAACCCGTTTTCAATGCCTATTAATGCCTATAATATAAAGTCCACGCCAAACTTTTTAACCGCTCTGAACATAGTCTTTTTTTTGACACAGTATCCATCGCCGGTCGCCGCTGTCATGCCGCCCTGCGACATGCTGGATATGCACAGGCTGATCCCGAAACGCGACCCGCAAAAGCGAATCACTATGACGGGCTTTTTCGCCATATACATGGTGGTTGCGACCCAGTCAGGCTGTAAAACCCTACCATCCCACGTTCGTTTTTCAGCAGGGTGCACCACGTGCAGGTGAGGTTGGCTTGGGTGTCTCAATTAAGTCTTCGATGTTATTCGACATCCCTTACAGGGTGTAAGTTGCGCAGAACAAATAAATGTAGGTGTAAAAGCATTTTACAATATACTAGCTGATTCCCGCGACTTTAACTGCGTATCTCTATTGTTTTGTTATATCTCAAATGGCTTAGGTACAACATTTTCAACGAAAGCTACCTGGCGGCTTGACTTTTTCGATACTTCCAACAAAAATCGTTATATTTCAACCGATTTACAAAAAATCTTAAGAAATAATATAGGCGGCGGCGCTTTTCCCAACTCCTCCTGCCACCGTAGCCAGACCTGAGGGGATGGGCCGGGGGGCCCATTTCCTCATTGCACAGGTCCGGCGGACGAGGGGGGGCAGCCGGTGTGTGCCCAGTCTGCTCCTCTATAGGTAGGAGTCCGGCGGTCACCTTCCGCCGGGCGGACCGTGGGGGCGGCTCTACAAGGTTGATTAGCTTGTTCGATCCCTTGCCGCCTCCACAAAACGGTCTGTCGGTACACCGTGGGGTTTTAGTCTGTGCGAGTCAGATATAACCCACCCTCTCCCCCGGGAGGGTGGCGTATCCATAAGGGATTTCCCAAACGATAAAAAAAAAGGCAACAGCCCAAGCCGAGGTGTGCCGTGCACCCTTGAGCTAGATGTCAAATAAAATCGGCTGAGTGCCTTAAGCGCTCGCCTTCGTAGTCCAGTGAAGCTGTTAAGACCTTGATAGGTCAATAGCAGAGTTACTTTTTAAAAAAAATGTGCCCTTGGTTTTCTTATAATCGGTTCATTCTATCAAAAATTATCGTAATTTTAACAACGACGCGAGTTAAGTACGAGGGAAAAGTAGATTGTGATTAGATTAGAGTACATACAGATGACTAATAAGTCATTGTTTTGTACATCTGGTTCCACGCGGAATACGTCGCGGGCACAGCTAGTAGCCAGTAAATGCACCATTAATATGAAATATGCTGCAGTAATAATAGATCATAATAGAATCAGTAGAATGATAACAACTGTCTTGGCATGATTTCATGTCGTAGAAATTCTAAATAGAATAACAGTTATATGTTAAACGTATGTTATATGTGACGACTGACGATACACATGCGACATTTCCTACCGAGTCCATCATATTTAGTTAGCGTGTTTGTATGATATCCAAGACTGTACTGCTTGTAACAATACGGTTGTTATACTTTTTGCGAATAATTTATGCTTCGTTATTTACTAGCGTTTGCTATTTTATTCGAGAGTATCAAACTATATTATTATTCAGTCGTATTGTCTTTTAAATAATATACAAATCTTCTTTTTTTGTGTGTACAAATGAAATGATAAAAGTCTGACATTTTGCGTTTGTAACGCAAAAATTACTGCATACATTTCGATAAATTTTTTTAGTTTTACTAAGGTCGGGGAGAATATTCACGCGAGTATTTTTTGAAACTTAGACTTAACCAGGTATCACATACGTCTATGGTGCTTTAATATGATATTTAATTTAATTTCTGTTTTTTTTTTGCTTTTGTTTTAACGATCATATCAGTCCCATTGTTTCTAGATTCACTGATAAGATGTAATTACCAAGTCATACATCTCAGCTTCACCCGCGTAGCGTTCTGCCAAAATGCTGTGACAACCCTATGTTTTAGCAACTGACACTAATACTACTCATTTGAGTGAGCACTATAGTGGATACCGCAGGATAAGTTATGGGAAAACAGAACCATAGGTAGCCCTAATTACTAACACATATTACATATATACTGGCAATAGCGTGACCCCAGCGAATAATATCTATCCAAGAATATATATAATAGGTTCGCGTGTTGAACTGCTTTCAATTTCAAATTTATGTAGTGGCCGCAGGGACGTGCGAGTTTTCTTTAAAATAAAACGATATTATGCAGGTCAATGTTAGAAACTAATCCGATTGATAGCGTGCACCGATGCACATCTGCGGGCAATCGATTGTCTGCGAACGTTACGACGGACCGATCTGGGTCAACTTAAATCGAAAGACAATTCGTACGTGCATACCTGCATATACGTGCAAACATTTGTTTGTATCGCACATACAAAATATGGTTTACTAGTAGTTTTACTAATATTAATAATTCGTTATTCGATAAACATGTTGTTTCACACTTTTCTTACATACATTATTTTTATTTTAACAAGGGGTCGATGGTCCTCGATAAATTTTTTGGCCGCTCTAAATTGCAGTTAGAGCTAACGGGTGATACAGTCAAGAACTAAATGCAAATCAAAGTAAATTTATTATTAATATAAGTATCTTAAATCGGCATTAGTCTATCTTTAAGTTGTTTCGATGTATATAACATGTATCACCATGTATATAAAAATGTCATCATTACATAGTATAAAACAAAGTTCCCTACCGCGTCCCTACTGTTCGCAATAACTCATAAACTACTGAACGGATTATCATGCGGTTTTCACCAGTGGATGAAGTGAAGTGATTCATGGGGATGGTGTTATGGTATATAATTTGTCAAGGTTTTTTTTTATAATCAGGGCGAAACAACGTCTACCGGGCCCGCTAGTATAATATAATACGTAAAAAATAAACAAGAACGGTTAGAAAGTTTGGCGCGGATTGTACATAGTATTTGTTTGCTAAGAACACATATCAGCTATACGTGTAGGTGATGAAACTCTAAGAAAAAAGACTTATTTCTTTAAAGAGTATATTAAAAAACTCAAGACTCAGAGATTCGGAAAGAGAATGTAATCACATTTCTTTGCTTTTGCCTACCCTAATAAGCGCTTGGCGTGATGCTACATAATAGATTCATAAAATATTCCATAACTTCTGATAATATTAAACGCCATAATATAGCTTGAAAAACTTTTTGATGAAAATTATCAGAAATTTTCAACTATACATTAATATATCACATAGAACACGGAACGCGGACGTAGCAACTGGGCCAAGGTGGATATATCCTCTTCTGGTTATTTAATAATTACTTATACACACACATACACCTACATCGTCAAATAATACACGTATTACCTACATCATATATACAAACATGTGTACTTATTAGGCTTCTGGTTGAGGTTTCGTTTGATCATTAATTAATTTTAAATTTGTTTAATCCAGTACTCTGCGTACCATTATTATCATCGTATCGAATTAGTATTACTTTTGGCCACTCGTAAACATTTAATTTACAAAGCCTGGTTGTGTTTTGTCGCAGTATTTTTTTTTGTTATATAATTCACTGTAAGTGTACGGCCTGAGTGCATCTGCGTTCGGCGGTGCGTCCAGCGAGGCGTCCAACGTCCAAGAGCGACGCTCGCGCGCCACTCAGGACACTCACGTATTAATGCATATGTTTGAAACGAACGCCGGACGCGACGCTACGCTCGACGCTCGATTATAGCGTCCACTCTGGACGTACACTAATAGGTGGCAGAGCCGCGCTGAAGCTATTACTGGTTTCAGCATGAATGGATCATCTCGTCCGGGGTAGGACCACCCTCTCATAGAAAACCGACGTGAAGTACCAGTGCAACAATGCAATTGTTGTGTTTCGTCCCCCCTCCCTCCCCTTTCCCTAAACACATGCTGGCAACGCACTTTCGACTACCCTGGTGTTGTTAGCGTCTATAGACGGTGGTGATCACTTAACATTAGGTGACCCACCCGTTCGTTTGCCAGCCATGACAGAAGAAAAAGTAATAAACTGCTAGCGCATGAAAACGACAAATGTTTACGGTACTTGGATTGTAACTCTAATTCGACGACTCCTTTTAACTTCACAACTATCGAATAATGAAATTGTAAAACATTTTTTTATTATAACCCTGTAAAATCGATCACTTTAATAAGATAAACGAAATGATTATGAAGTACAGGCTGATAATTATTTACGCCTTCTCACTGTTTATTAAAAAAAGCTAATCAAATTCTATATTTAAAGAAATGTATCATAGTATCGTATCACATTAGCTGATTCACCGTGCGTTTCGTTAGGCATTTTAAAAAATTGATAAAAGGTCAATCGACTTCGAAAAATAAATATATTTATTGCCTAGAACCATTTACGAAAGATTGAGTATAGAATGGTTATAGTTATATGCCGATACGTTCAGTAGTTTTGACTTGTTGGAGCTTCAAAGGAACTATATATTCATTATATATGTATAGATTTTAAAATATAGACATTATTTACAAGGACATGTTTCATTAAATTTTTTTTGCGATTCCTTTAGATACATGAAACATCGCCATCTAATAAGTTTTTATCGAAGTGTATTGTAATCAATATTATCATTATCAGAAATATTTTAACTAAATTGCTATTAGAATGTACATAATGATTGCGTTTGTTAAAATTCAGAGCCTATCTTGCTTCACTTCATATTCAAAGAGGTTACCTTAATTATGCAAGAACTCGATAAATTAGCAATAGTGCTTATTTAAAATTAATGATGTAATAAATTAAAATTGGAGCTAAATTATTTGAAAGAACAAAGTTTGAGAAAGTTTGTGAGGATAGATTTTTGTTACGCTTCTATGCTAACACCACTAAATGAATTATGATGAAATTTTACAGCAATATAGCTTATACCAGAGCGACGCATTTATAAAGGTACTGTGAAAATTGACTAATGTCAAGTTGGAAAAAATTCTGCAGATCAGATAAACACTTATGAGTTACACAAAGATAATGTATATTGTCGTCATTTACACAAAAAATACAGACGAAGTCGCGTGCAGCCTCTATTCAGTACATATTTATAATTCTATAAGTTAGAGTTAAGAATGTTATCTCACTTAAAGTTACATGAATTTTGGGTAAATATACTGTTTGCCTGATTTTGCATTTTTTTTTAATTGTAATTGCCGTGCGCAAAATGACTGCACTTTGCCTGATGGTAAGCACAGCACAATCCAAAAACAATGGCGACCACCGAGTGACACACTATCCATCGCCGGTCGCCGCTGTCATGCCGGCCTGCGAAACACTGGATATGCACAGGCTGATCCCGAAACGCGATCCGCAGAAGCGAATCACTATGACGGGCTTTTACATGTGTATACATTATTTAAATAAATGGCACACATAACTTTAGTACGTGGTTCATACGTTAGCATTGCAATGTTACTCGCGACCTCAGTATGGTTAGCACGCTCAATTATCACTTCTAATACTGCCCGTCACTAGTCTAGATTCCACTTAGATATAAAATAGTACGCAATACTTCAATATTTCACTGTTAAAGTATTTTAAGTTTCCTTTCTGGTGTGGTACCGACATGCGATTCACTAATGTTTCAGAAATAATCATTCAAAAACAAAAATCAAAAGCACTTTATTCAATTTACACCCTAAGAAGGCACTTACTAACGTCAAAACTACCACTGGTTCGAAAAACAACCCAGTCGTCGAGAAGAACCGGCAAGAAACTCGATCTGGTTTATCTTTTTAACAAATATATCTATCTATATATATATATATATATATATAACTAGTGGCCCGGGCGGACGTTGTCCTGCCTTGATAATAAAAAAAATCTAAAATTCAACCGCAGCGCCACCTTCTGGAACCAATTGTTACGCTATGTAATCGTTATTTTTCACAGGTTTCATTTAATTGTTATAATATTTAGTTAATTGTTGTTCTCCAACGATTTATCGCTAACAATAGCGATATAATTTTCTAACAGGTTTTTATAATATTTCATATTTACGGAGATTATTCTATCACTACCAATTTAATTCCATATTTTTATGCGATTAGAGGCAAACAAACATACGGATCACCTGATGGTAAGTAACCACCGCCGCTCATGGATATCTGCGACTCGAGGGGCATAATATAACCTATGCGTTACTTACCTCTGAGATAGGGTTAGGCTCGTTTCTGAAAGGCTTGTGAGTTATTTTCGTCCAAAATGGCCACCGTTGCAAGTTTATAGTAAAGAACTGACGTACGAAAAAAAAACATTCGCAAAAACGGCACAGTAGACGATTTCCAAATGATATGGATGGAATTTAAATTTGAGGCGAATCGTTTCGTAATGAAACTAAGGGGCAGGTATCAATCCGAACAGTTCTTCAGAACCCTCTCCTCGGTAGATTTTGTAAACAATGTCTTTGCGAAGCCCCGAACGGTCGAGCCCAAAACATTCAAGAATATAAATACCATTGATACAGTTACCATAATATTTAGAAAAATACCTACTGTTCTTTGGACTTATATCCATTTATTCTATTCCCTGTACAACCGTTATTTACTTTTATTTATTAAAACAGTACAAAACAAATATCACCGGTCCATGTCAATGTTTTATTAAAGTAAATTGCCCGTATGGCCTACTGACGCGGCGATGTTGGCATCAACTTTTCACGCCTCACTCAGTCCGCCCGCTGAATTGTATTGTGAAAGGTGTAAATATTTGAAAAAGGTATCCGCGACGCGCCATGGCTCTGTCGCGTTGCGAAACTCTACCAGTTATGACCAATGGCCGTTGCAGTTTGAGATTCGTTTCACGTGACTATTATAGTTACGTTATTTTTCACAGTGACTATATATAAAATTTGTGGAATAATCACAAGATCTCCACAACATTTAGAGATCACAATAATTTTTAAGGCAAATCAAAAAACTTTCACTGTAATCAATAACGAACGCTTATCTACGCTAACGAATATTAGTACGCTATATCAATAGTATTATTGTTTTTACGACGGTTATTAAAAATAAGTCTTATCACATTACATTTTATGTCTTAAAACAATTTTCCAGTCCATATAGATATACTATTATATAATATTTATATATCATTTTACTACATATCTAACGTTATCACGTGTAATATTTAGCGTTACCACATACTGTGATTGTGATTTTTCAGATATTCTCTAATATACGTAGACTACGTAGATAAATTATACCGAAACCTTCGTTCTAAAATAAATGACACTTTTATTTATAAACCGATTATATGAAAATATTTTAAATTTAATATGAGATTTGTAAAATACTAGGATAAATACAAATAACTGATAACAGTTCACACTTTCTTGAATTTTCATTTGCATTGAGTTTTTTAATTTTTTCAGCCACTACAAAAAATAATCCACGCGGTGAAAATTCGTTGAATGGATTATACATAGTGTTACGTCGCCGTTTAGAATTTTTAAAGAGTTAAATCGTGCCTCGTATCTCTATCGTAATTCTCTCTCGAGCCTCTTCATCAACCTTTAAAGTGGGCCGTAAACGTGAACTATGCAGATTCGCGGATAAATTGTTTCGCTTGTATCGTTGTTCTAAACTTTTCTTTACTTGCGAATATTGTTAAATTTTCCCTTAACGATGCTGCAGTACAATAAATACTCTTTGCCGTTTGTATCGTTCAATACTATTGTACTAGCCTGAACTGAACGTGGAATAATCATATTAATTTATGCGGTTATTAAGATATTTTGATAGTATAAAACAATGATAGCTTAGTGGATAGTGTGTTTGGACACAACAACCTACCTCCCCTCCTCTTCCCCTTTCCCTTACTCCCCCTCTCCCCAGAGACATGTTGGCAATGCACTTGCGACTCCTCTGGTGTTGCAAGTGTCTATGGACGGTGGTGATCACTTAACATCAGGTGACACATCTCTCCTTTTGCCTTCTATGATATAAAACAAAAACGTAGTTAGACGTAGGTTCGAATCCTTGCAACTGGCTTGTAAATTCCAGTGAAGGAAAACATCGTAAGGAAGCTATAGCATTGGTGGTAGGGTTTTTTACTCCGCCTGACTAGTTACCACTCTCGAGTAGAAAATCTCTCACCAGGCACCCATATGTGCCTTTAGGTTTCGCGTGAGATTATTTTCAAATGATAATAAACACAACACAATCCGAAGACAACAGCTACCGGCGAGAAATCGACAAGCTATCGTTGGCCGTTGATGTTATGTCGGCTTGTACACGTCTTGGCTACTAAATATATGTATATTATATATTAATTTATCCTGAAACGCAACTAATCTAATGAAAAATCCCTTAGACGAATACAACAGTGTGTTTGGTGGTCGTATCGCGGTATGAATACATTACTGTAGCGCCTTGTTACGACATCTTACGTTTCCAATTCAATCAGGTACAATTCCATAATATAACTTCTTTATATGTTATATATTAATATGTGAAGCCAAAACTTTCTACCCCTTTTTAAGCGAATTGCGCGAACGGATGAACGTGAAATTTGGCATAGTTAAAGTTTATATGGAGGAGAAGTGCAGAAAGCTATTTTTTATATAAAATCAATTACAAATATATTAAATTAATTAAAATATATATTTCTCACACTACTGCTTGAATTTTACACAACATATACACACATGTAAATGAAAAAGACGTTTTGACATCGGTCATCTTACTCTTACGTTCCAATAACCTATTCAATATTTTTTACATGACTGACGTTGCATGCTTTACATGGTCTTTCAAATCAACTGGTCAAATTGTAGGATAATTTTCAAAAAGTTCAATCTTTAAAAAAACAATGACCTATGGTCGAATGTCGACCACTGGGCGCCCACTAGTTAAAGGAATTATGCGAAACAAAAGATCTTCCTATGTAATTACTATACGTTATTAGTTTAAAAGCTTTATTAATTGAGTATTATTAATGCTTTTAATAGTTTTTACTAACGTT
The DNA here is from genome assembly GCA_015888305.1 of Antheraea pernyi. Classification (NCBI taxonomy): domain Eukaryota; kingdom Metazoa; phylum Arthropoda; class Insecta; order Lepidoptera; family Saturniidae; genus Antheraea; species Antheraea pernyi. The sequence goes on along the minus strand of MU158743.1, from coordinate 208,359 downwards.
TTCGCTTGTATTAATGTAAAATTGATCTATCCCTTGGGTACAGCACATTTTTTTATGCCCCTATATCTTTTTCTGTACCTTTTACAATGTGTATGCAAGATTTTTTGACAATTAATAGATAAGGCATAAAAACGAAACAACAAACGAATTCCCATTCGCATTTATAATATTAGTAAAGATAAAATAGTATAGAAATATCTCAATAACAATACAATGAAGTACACTACTCAAAGAGTCAATACAATAACAAAGTATATTAATAAAATTGATCTCTCCCTCTTAAGTTTCTTTCAAACTCAGGACCACTTTACCGGGATCGGGCGATATTAAATTTTGTCGGCGGTACGTTCTGCCGTAGCGTTGCGTCGTGCCAACAATATCATAGGAGCAATAGAGAAACGACGATAAGGCACAACGGCTTTTAAGGACCTCCCGTGAGATATAAGCAGAGTGCATACCACTGTGCAATAATGTTTGTTACCCGGGAAGGCTTAATATCGTTTAAAGAATCATAGAGATATTGATATTATAAACCAGAGGTTCTGTATAACTTTTTTGATGATAAATTCATCTTTGATTAAGTTCAATAATTAATAAAGAATAAGAAAAAAAAAACAACTGAAAAAAAAATGCCCGCCGTCGCAGGACGCCTGGCATATGAGGAACATCGAAATTATTTTATACAGATAATATACATAAAAAGATAATTGACGTCAGCAAATAAATATGGTTTTACTGAAAAATAAAATATTGAGATTTATTCCAAGAAAAATATTTACCTAATAAACGTATATATAAATACATGTATATGTATTTACATTTACACATATTATATCATATTTTATATATTTTAAGGTGTGCAATATAGAGTTTCTGGTTATTATTATTTTACATTAATATAATAAAATATCAAAATCATATAGCGTGTCGATGCGTCGACCCGCCGCTATAGGTGATTCAGGTGAAAAGATATTGAATTTACCTTACAATAATCTAAGGGTTATGCTGTTAAGTACTGAAAGCAACTTACTTTATTCCTTCACTTTCTTTTCAATCTATAGATATCATACTTAAATACTATGCAGCGTATATTAATCACAAAAATAGATCGAATTTGACGATATAAGTTAAAATCATTCAACTCGTTTAGTCGTATAATGCGTGCCAAAAAAAATAAACATACGCGTGTGCGAATAACACACGAAAAATATTTCCTTTGCTTCTACACATTTGGGTAATTTTTATATCATCTTAGTAGAATAGATTACATATGTGGTGACAAAGTTTTGAATGATTTAATTAATTAATGTACATTATAGTGAAATGAAGGATAAATTCCCAATTTTGCAAACTGTTTTTTGACATAAAATGGGTACAACAACACTGAAAATTGTAGTTATAATTGTTTTGTATAGTGTAATGACTGGCAGATAACAGAAAAATTAACAAACATCACCTTTACATTTCAAATATTAAACCAACTTAAAACTTACGTTTCGATTTATGAGAAAATATTTTTGCAAACAGAATAAAGAGCTAAATGGTATTATAATATTTCTACGAGTGTATATAAATAAACAAATATACGTAATGCATATATTGATCGAAGCAGGATAAAAATTACTTTCGTAAACTCACGTATCTCTACTTAAATGGCCATTTGTTTAAGCGATTTACAGGATTTGCCGACAATGTTAATCGCAAAGTACACTTTACGTAACAGTACTGCGTCGTTTTAGTTAACAAGTTGTCGGATGATTTTCGCGAAAAACCTATCGCTCGGCCTTATTGGAAGCGACACTGATAAGTATCTATGGAGCGTTTGGTACAAATAGAGGCTTGTCTAAAATAAGTCCGTGAAAATTCTTTCTTTATAGAACAACGTCCGTTTTTAAATACTTTTTGTAGAAAATTTACTAAACGTCTTATAGTTTTTCCAAGTAAAAATATCTGGCTTAGTATGTCAGGGTTGTCGGTTCTATTTACAGTATTATTAAAAAAACTATTTCACCTGTGTCTTCTGTACCTATCGGCATGTCTAAGTAATCGTAAATAATAAATATATCACATCGACAGTACAAAGATAGGGCTATTAAAATCAAAACTACTTTATTCAATTTAGGCCCGGATAAGGCGTTTATTAACGTCAAAACTACCACCGGTTCGTAAAACAACCCAGTCATCGAGAAGAACCGGCAAGAAACTCGATCTGGTTCATGATTTCATGATATATATTTTTACAAAAATATAGATAAAGTCATTCGTCTATGTTGGATGCACACAGCGGCGCGTCATTTCTAGACATCAACCTCGTTCACATAGTGATCTATGAATAGGTTTTATAATTTGGACAAAATTTAAATCACTTTTTAAATTTGTTACATTTTTTTGTCTTTAGGTGACTTTGTAAGTGAAGAATAATATTTTACGAATGTACGTATTGTCTATTTCTTTGCCACGCATTGTACCCTAAATGTTCCGATATATTTTAAAATATGAATTATCGTTAGATTCGTCTTAATTATGGGACTTGTATAGACTGTGTTATACTTATGTATAATGTGTGTGAATGAAAAAAGTAAGCAAGTGTAAAAATAAGTCATTTCCTTACGAATACTCGATTGATCTCAGTTGGGCTTTTTGACATGTAATTTTATTTCTTCAATTATTTTTTAGATGATTATTCTAGTATTTCAATACAAAGTGACCTCGAGATAGATTATTTGATATGGATTAAAATTTTCCAGTAAGACTTAGGTCTCAATGAAAGGAAACGTCAACACAACAGTATCTTAGATACTTTGTAGTGGTCGCCGGAAGCTAACAATTACTCACAGACTCTGTCGTCAAAGAAACTATCAAATTATTACTAGCGTTATGTTTTATATGCCAGCCTATAGGCTATATTATTGTGAATAATTAATGTAATGTAATGGATGATAATTATCTATTGTCATTATAAAAGAATCGACTTCACTGAAGATCAACGATAAAAATATGGGGTGTAATTACAAAAAAGTTAAATATACGTTTTAATATATTCGCTACGAAGTATTTTCGAACAAATTTAGGCCTTTACTTTCCACTAAATAGAATGATATCACTTTATAATTCTAAATCTAAAAGCTCTAATCTAGATATATTCACAAATAGTCTCAGCCAGTATAAACAAATTTATTTAAGTAACTTAAAATAAAAAGAAAATTGGAATCTATGTTTTTACTTTTTCTTTTTTTGTTGTTTTTGTTTTAGCTTTCTCATTTACTTAAGTTATTTGCTGTAGAATATAATAAATACGTCGTAAACACCTATAATTAAGATTGCACTTATATAGAGTCATTAAAAATGCATGTTATGTACTATTCTAGTGTAAATCTTGTTGGTGTTTCTAAATAAATAAATAAATACTTGCTTTAAAAAAGTGGATACTTACGTATTAAATGCACCGCGCTCGCGCCGAACTTTCGACATCTTGCTCTTCTATCTCTGTTTGGTTAGGTTAGGTTAGACTTGCGAAAAAGGATAACGCGATTTTGCCGGACAGCCGTCGGCAAGCGTGGTGCATTTAATACGTAAGTATCCAAACTTTTTTAATGCAAGTATTCAATACGTGTTTAACTTTTTTGTAATAACACTGAAGAACGCGTAAAAATCAAAGGGGAGGCGGTAAATATTCAGAGAAATTTCACATATTTTTCACATATTATATAACCTTGATTGACTTAAATTCATACATATTAGAAAATGCTCAACATTACTATCAATGGATTCTATTGTATATATGTATATATGTATTCTATTGTATATTGTATATATGTATGTATAATGGATATATGTATATTCTATTGTTATATGGATATATTTTCTTTTATCCCTTTTTAACTGCTATTCACTTCATATAGTTTCATTATTTTTATCCATATATATGAATATAACCTTAATATTTTATACACTGAAACGTTTGCGGAAGTATATAGATTATCTCAATAAGAGAATCATAAAAATCGGTCGACTAATATCGGAAAAATTACGAATATACGAACAGGGAAAGCCAGAGAAATTCCCTTTATTTTAAGTCGGCTTAAAAAAGGTACATTATATAGCAAGAAGAGCTAAAGATAAAAAGAGCTGTGAGTATATATTGTACGCGGACTAACCCGGGCCATGTTTACAGATTGAGCCCGGAAGCGAGCACTGATAATGATCGCGAGATCGTTTCGTACTTCCCGATGTCTGTCGTCGGCAGGCGGCGGCGGCACCGTCGGCGGTGATAAATATTCGACAAGAAAAAAATTTATCCTTAGTGAAATTTCGAAACAACTTTAGATAATAATGCTGAGAATTATATGTACGATGTAAAGATTTAATGAAAATACATTTTAAGATAGAATATAACTTTTAGTTAAGTTAGGTTAACTTAAGAACAAATCTTTTTTATATATAAATTTCTTCTGTACGTGTGTATGTCACTGAACTCCTCCGAAAGGGCTGGACCGATTTTGATGAAATTTTGTGTGCGTGTTCCAATTGCACCTGGTAGGTGGCGCTGCGTGAATTTTAGATTTATTTTAATTACCAAGGCAGGACAACTTCTGCCGGGCCCACTAGTTTTGTATAAATCGTAAAGTTTGTTAGAAAATCGTTTTAATTTTTTTTTATATTATAGGAGGCAAACGAACAGGTGGGTCACCTGATGTTAAGTGATCACCATCGTCCATAGACACTTGCAACACCCGGGGAGTCGCAAGTGCGCTGCCAGCCTGTGTTTGGGGTAGGTAGGGATAGGAGGGGGAAAGGGAAGGGAGTGGGAGAGAGGAGGTGGGCCTTCGGAATTCTCACTGACCGAACGAAACGCAACAATGCAAGCACTGTTACTTCACGTCGTTTTTACCCCGAGCGAGCGAGCCGACCCATTCATGCTGAAACCAGTATTAGCTTCAGCGTGGCTCTATCACCTACTTATTTTTATCTAATTGTCGCATAAAGATCAAAATTATATGACTTTCTAAATGCTATATTATGGCTTTATATACATACGAGTATTATAAACAATAAAGATATTACATTTTCAAGAGATTTCAGATATTATTTTCAGAATATGTAATGCTTTTTTAGTTAGTTTGCTTATATTGTTTGAAAAGTCGCTAAAGTTTTTACCAGTGTACCTGAATATTTTAATATTGTGATTCTGTTATATTAATAAGCATGAGCTGTTAGCGAGAACCTAATCATACGACGCTTCGGTATACGTATATTGCGAATAGCCAGAGCTATCTTTGAAGGAAATAAAGTTGTGTTGGGGTATATTTTAATGCTTGCCTTGTCAGACGTAACACTTATTGTTTTTCGCAGTACGACAGTGCGACAGTGACAGCATTATCTGATGGTACAATCGTAGATGACTCACAGATATGCAGTCGGACACAACTGCCTTATTCTACCACCATACCAAGAAGAAAATCTGTATCTGTTAGTATATCACTATATTTATCGGTAATACTTTATCGGTGTTATTACAAAAAAGTTAAATACGTATCGAATACTTGCTATAAAAAGGTTTCGTATTAAATGCACCGCGTTCGTCCGAGGCAAGTTCGCGTTGTCATTTTTCGCAAGTCTAACCTAACGTAACCAAAGCGAAACAAAAGAGTAAGATGGCGAACATTCAGCGAGCGCGGTGCATTTAATTCGAAATCTTTTTAAAGCAAGTATTCAATACGTATTTAACTTTTTTGTAATAACACATAGGTTTTAGCATTTGCTCACTATCTTATCTGATTTTAAATAACGATGTGATCTTAGTTGGTAAGCTCGGTAAATCTAGAGGGTCTGTCAAACTAGCTGTCGAGTGCGGCTGGCGGAACACTCCAACTGGGGCTTGACAACAGATCTTCAACTTGAGGTTGTTTATCTTTAACTAGTCAGGTGGAGCTAGAAAAAGCCCTACCTCCGTGCTATGCTTCATCGCGATATTTTCCTTCACAAGTTCCGCAATATTAACTAATCCAACTCATACAGTTCACGTCGGATGAGGTTTTAATAAAAAAATATACAAGAAAATAAACAGCTGTTAAAACCTTGCTGGGTCAATAGCGTAGTCGGTTCGAGAGAAAAAAATTTGAATACTCTACGCCGCCTGAACGCAGTGCACGCGACCACGGACACCGAGAAAGAAAGAAAGCCAGAAGAGCGTCTCTCTGTTCTCCAATACCCGAAGGAAAGCGAGACACTGCTTCCATTCCACCCGACACAGTGTTTATGCCCACCACTTTTTGTCACACAAAAAAGTTAGAGTTACAAAGCGCTCCCATAAGAAGATTCTCTTCAAAATACAACAATTATAAAAAATAAAAAATCCTAGTCTACTTATTATAATATACCATTCGAGAAGACACGGTAAGCCACGATTCAGTGTTATTCACAGAATCAGGACACCATAGGTGGCGTCTTTTGTTTTGAAACTCAATTAAAACTTGCCGTTTCGCACGGTCGCAGCCGGCGTACTGTCAAACTGTACTCCATCGAAATACAGCGACCAGTTGTAAAATTCCACAACGTAGTCGAACCACACTACAGTTGTTGTATTTTTTTATACACAGCTCCGAAATAAAAGTACGCGGGGTATGCTTTTTATTAGAAATAACACCGAATCCCCGATAATAGACACGGATTGTTCGACCAAGACAATAAAAAAAAACGTAAAGAATAAAGATATCTTGTTCATTTTTGTTTTCATATCTTTTTTGTCGCCGATCGAATTTTGAAGTCACAGTAAGGAGTGCTCACTTTTATTACTCGTTTAGTTAGATTGTTCATTTTAAGATAACCCTGTTCAAAAGCGACGAAAAATCTCAGAGCACGTCTTGAAGACTATACCGGTAAATAATAAAAATTAGACCGCTACTTGACTGTGTACTCCACAACAGCAAAGCATTAGTACAAATCAGTCATCATTTAAAGTGTATGTGGATTCTTCTCTATAGATGCTCGCGCGATACAGTGACACTGTATAAAAAAAAAGAATTCATCACTGCAACTACATTACACAACTCATCCCACCATACGTGTACACATATAACGCTTACTCATAAAGTGGAAGGGTTTTATTTTTATTTCCCTTATGTATGAATAGTTAGCCTAGCTTAGTTTAGTTAGATTCGCGATGTTGCGTAATCTGGTCAATAGCATAAGTCGAGGTGTGCACCCCTTGAGCTTGTTGTCAAATAAAGTCGGCTGAATGTCTTAAGAGCTCGTCTTAGTTGCCCGGTGAAGCTGTAAGACCAATAGCGCAGTGCTCATATCGTTTCTTGATTTTATTTGGTTATCTAATTTGAATTTGGCATTTTGAAGATGATATTACATTATTTCCTATTGCCTTGGATCTTACGAAATGGGGTTAAGAAATTTATTAAAACATATGAAGTGAATAGTGTATCAAAAAGTCAAATATCGGATAATTATATTTAGGACTCCGGGAAATTTTAATTCATAGGATACAGTAATTATTGGTTTTAATTTTTTCACCCATGTAGCTATAAATAGTATGTATTACTTAGTTAATACCATATACTGATTATGCCTACCTTATTAGAAATTTCTTTATATTATATAAAATACTAGCAGGCCTGGGAGGCGTTGTCCCGCCCTGATTTAAAAAAAATCCTTGACATATTATATACCATAGCCTTCCTCATGGATCACTTTGTCCACTGGTAAAAACGGCATGAAAATCCGTTCAGTAGTTTTTGAGTTTATCGCGAACAGACAGAATATTTCCAGATGTATTCATATACAAGAATATCGTTCTTGACTTCTGAGATATCCTAAATAGTCTTAACTAATATGTTATATGTAAATAACAGTATGTTTGTTTGTTACTCTTTCACACCTTAACTACAGTGTAAACTTTTTATACCGTCGTTCGTTTTAACGAAAAACTTTCTATAACGTAGAAATTCGTTTAATTTGGTTGGTTTACCACAAAACCAATTATTTGTTCTCATCCCTCCCTATAACGAAAGCTCTTTATAACATAAAAAACGGCTCGATTCCTTCATGAAATTTTGCATATACGCTGTGAGTATTATAAAATAACGCGTAAGGCAGCTTTTACCCAGAAAAAGTGCTGTTCCCAAAAGATAGGTGATATTTACATTGACCCGAGAGAAGTCGCGGGCAAAAACTGACCTAATTATAATACATGAGTGAATAACAAGAAATACAGGGACAATGTAGCTTCAAGAATTTTCAGTATCGGGTCAGAAATTCCTTTCTGCAAAAATATTAACAGATTCTTTAGAAGTAGAATTTGGAACTTTACGATGATTCACAGCCCTATGTTACGTCATTTATAGAATTATTTGTTTCTAAATATTGTGACTTATTTCTCTAAATAGTAATACTTGAGTATAGTGTACTGGGTACAGGTAAAGCGCGTTTGGTTCTTCGCTTTCTCAAACGTCACACGACCACGTACGCAAGCACATTTACACACGATAAATTTAGATTTGAACATGCTGAATATAAAATAAAGAATTTACAACGTTGTGTTTTAGATTGGTACTTGTATTACTGACTCAACGTAATAGACGGAACAGTCTACTATAGAATTAACACGAGGTACATAATTTAATGTCTAACCGAACATATTTACCATCTATACATCTTCTAAAAGTAAACCTAACCCGTGTTATTACAAAAAATTTAAATACCTATTTAATACTTGTTTTAAAAAGTTTTGGATACTTACGTATTAAATGCACCGCGTTTGCCGACGGCTGCCGTGGCAAGATCGTGTTATCCATTTCGCAAGTCTAACCTAACCACATATTTCTCTGAATATTTACCGCCTCCCCTTTGATTTTACGCATCCATCTGTGGTATTATAAAAAAGTTAAATACGTATTGAAATTAAAAAAGTTTGGTTACTTTCGTATTAAATGCACCGCGCTTGCCGTATCATATCTTTTTCATATATCTTTTTCGCAAGTCTAACCTAACCTAACCAAACAGAGATAGAACAGCAAGATGTCGAACGTTCGGCGAGCGCGGTGCATTTAATACGTAAGTATCCAAACTCTTTTAAAGCAAGTATTCAATACGTATTTAACTTTTTTGTAATAAACACCCAACGTGTCTGTACTTTTTTAGATTTTTTTGAAAATAAAATGTTTAATCTAGGATTAAGTAATAAAATACACTTCAATCATTTTTGGGAACGTCTGTCTACCTATCTGTCTGTTTGTTTGAATACGCATCAACATTTAGTCTTGATTTCATTAAAATCGGTCCACTCTATCAAAAGTTATTGTAATTTTAATGACAAGGCGATTTTAGTAGAAGAGAATTGTAGATAAGAAAATGGACTTAATACATTGAGATGATGTTATTAGTTATTATTTTTATGAAATCTTTAAATGATGAAATTATATTACATTCTATTATTCGGAAAACGCTTTTTGATTCATTATAATTATCTTAATTTTATATGGACGTCTTCCTAAATATTACATTCCAAGAAGATTATTGTAAAAACTGGATTGAATTAAAAAAATAGTCAAAAAAAATTAGGCTCAGAAACGCATTCCCACCCACGTCTCTAATGTCAAATGTTCCAAGTTAGTCTATAATATTTTTTCACCAAATACATTTAATTACATGGATTAAGGGTGATTCAATTAATCTGAATTGTAAAAATAAAAAATAAAATTGTAACACAGTAATTATTATTTTTATTTATTTTACAAAAGTTTGTGCGTAAAAATGAATATACATATGCAAGCATGTTCGTAGAACGACGCGTTCGGACGTAGTTTCTCCGTTTGTGTTGAAACGTCGCGTCGCGTCGTGTAGTTATGTCAACACACATTTGAAAGGTTGCCGATATAGTTCTATCGAGGAACAACAGGTGGCGCGCTAGTCTTTTCATGATATTCAGATTAATATAAAAGTTAAAGAATTGTAGTGGTTTAGCAGTAATAAAGCAAAATTACATGGTCGGCACGTCCGACTCCTCCAACTACCGTAGTCGAGCCTATGAGGATAGACCGGGGGCCCCATCTCCTCATTGCACAGGTTCAGCTGACGAGTAGAGGTGGCTGGCTGTGTACCCAGCTTGCCCTCCTATTAGGACGGAGCCTGACGACCACCTCTTGCCAGGCTGCCGAAGGGGCGGTTCTCAGGAAAATAGCAGGCCAAACGCTGGCCGCCTCTACCATGCGGCGAACGGTACACCGTGGGGTTTTAGTCCGTGCGATTCGGACCCACCTCACTCTCTCCCCCGCGATGGTGACTACTGGTAGGGATTTCACCACGTTTATAAGAAAAAAATAAATGGAGATAAAATATAATACTTTTCAAGATACGATGGGTACATGAAACTTTTTTTACGCGAACGAAGTCGGGAACAACAGCTAGTTTTACTAACAACAATAAAAGCGACTATAAAACAACATTTCCTATTTCAGTTAACACTAATAAAATTCGACATTCGACAAGAAATTTATACAACTTTTAAATGCGTTTTTATTGTTGGAAAATCCATCAGCTATTGAGAATCGTTAATGCTTCTGTAATAGCTTTAGCGTAATAGCCGCGAGCCAAATTGACTTCGCATGATCATAAATGGGCCAGAAAATTGTTTAAATCATCAATAAACGGTTTAGTGAATATCTGCGGTTTATTTTAACATTAACAAATACTTGTTTAACACATTATGTGTTATCAGTAAGTACAGAGTCACGTATATGTTTCTTTATTGCTATTATTATTAACGTTGCGTTTTACCCGTTTATATTATTGAGGACAAATATTTTAGTTACATTTTTGTCGATAGTTCATGTATTTATAATAGGAAGTGATGGCGGCTTAGTGGTAGCGTCGCTAGACGTAGGTTCAAATGTTTTAATTGTGACGGAGTTTCGGGTATAGGAAAATATCGTGATGGAATCGTACAAGGTTTTTTCTGAGTTGGCCTTATTATATAACGTCTACAATTTGAAAGTTTGACGCCAAACGCTTATATACGTGTTCTGCCGTGCGAATTCGTCTGCATTGTACATTATCTTAATAATATATTGTAATATATTGTACATAGGAGATAATATAAAATAATTCAAAGCAACAATTTACTTTGCTTACAAGATTTCTTTGTAAATAATGTTATAGCTTTACTTTTCATCTCTTACGTATGCGCACCATACCGCTAGCTCCACTACTCTACGGAAAAGAAACACACACATTGCAAAACTTTCGGTGATATTTTTTTAGACAAAGACTGTCTAGGGCTAAGACTGATTAAGCACTCAAATTTAAAAAAAAATATCCAGTAGTTTTTGCGTGACGTGTGCACAAAAGCAAAATATATATTATTGTATCTCTATAGATTTATAATCAATATTATGATAATGTAAATTAGGATATCATTTTATGTTGGTATTACTGTACTAAATCCATTTTTATAATACGCATTTGAAATTGAATAATATTAAACATTTCTTATTAAATAATTTTACGTATCGATTATGTTAGATTAGATTTAAATGTTTACAGAATCTGAAAACGTGTTCAATCCCGAAATAAAACACGATCTAATAGAAAATGCATTATAATAAAACACATTTGTTTTTGTCAGCACGGCAACCTTATTTAGAACGATAATGCGACATGACTAACACGAGCAATGAGTTAGTCGTCTTACTACGCGAGTCCGCTTTAACTATTACGTTTACATGGCTCGTTTAGCTTCTCCGATACCTTTGGATAATCGTTTACTGCTGGCAATGTAAATAGATCAATTCGTAAATACTCTATTTTCTATGATTTCAGTGTTAATACATAGTTTGTCATCAAGACGATCGATCAACCTATTTCATTGAATAATGTAAACAGGCTAATGTAGTATACTCGATGTGACATTTTCACAATAATTAAAGAGAAATGTATAGGAAACATTTCCGAATTTATTACTTACTACCTTTTGCACATGGCTTTGCTCGTATTAATGTAGATTTTGTCGAATGTCGAATTAATGGCACCCTGTCCCCTTTTCTGTGCCCTTGACGAAGTGTATACGAAACTGCATGATTATTGATTGAGTAGTTAAGGTGTAACAACGTAATAAACAAACCCACAAAGTCATATTCATATTTATAAATGATATTCGTAATGATGTATCGATAGTCAAAGCGATCGATCTTAGTATGTACAATTCATTGTAATATAATTTAATTATGATATTATGAACAAAAATATAGTTGAAAATCGTGTGTTTAAAATACCGTCTCTTATACTATCACCTTAGTTTGGAATATCCTATTAATATCTATATATAGATATAAAAAATGAAGTGTATGTTATATCAAAATAACACTTTTAATGATTGGATATGAAAGTATACTCGCCACACACACATACAACAAAAATGTAATTGTTTTTTTGTCGGTCTGGTTGTCTGTTTGTTCCGGGCAATCTCCGAAACGGCTGGACCGATTTTGACGGGAATTTCACTGGCAGATAGCTGAAATTACATCAGGTAACATAAGCTACTCTAATGTACTAGCTGTTAATCGCGGCTTTGTCCGCAGTGCTATCTCCAAAACGGTTAGACCGATTTTCGCGGTACTTTCACCTCATAAAAAATAATGTAGTATATTTTAATTTAGACTAGCTGTTAACAGTGGCTTTGCCCGCAGTGCTATTTTCAAAACGGTTGGACTGATTTTTACAGGCGTCTAGGAATAAGAAAAACAAAACATTTCCATCATTTATAGAAATGTCTGTCTGTTTGCTTGGATACGTATCGGTGCCAAATTACTGTGTTCACGATAAAACATTACCAAGAGAAACGCATTAAAGCATATATTCAAGAAAGATTTAGTCTTAGTAAATGTTAGTAAATGGACTTAATCCATTCAGGTGACTTTATTAGGCACTATTTTTTACATATGGTTCCTCGTGAACGAAGTTAGAACACAGCTAGTAATTCATAAAATTGCTAAGAATTGAATTAATTATAAAAACGTTGTGTATAAGTAAAAATTGTACCGTTTTCTGTCTGTGAACGGTATGGATAAAACACCACACGGTAATACGATTTAATGTTACTCAGTTTTATTCAGTAAAACCGTATGCGTCGTGACACTCTGTGACTCATTAGTAATGTTCAAACAATGGACGACAAACGTCGCTCTGTTGTGTTTGTTTTAAAGCGAGACGAGTGTGTGTGGGTGAGTCCATTATCAGCTGTGCTCTGTAGGTGAGCGTCGATGAGCCAACGAAATTTACCTGTCTCTTTACTAGACCTAACGTAATGAAGCTTTGTAAGATTATCTTGTGATTTGTTACTGACGTTGTTGTCTAAGATCGATGGGTGTTAATAATTACTGGGGAGGTTAATTCACTTTGTTATGTAAACTATGTATATAAGCATGGTGTAGGTACCAAGGTTAATCAATTCTCCGCTATGTACGTATAAAGTGATAAATAATTCAAATTTCCGGAGCGCTTCGTACGCATTTTCTATGCAGTCATTATTTTCGACTGTGTATGCTCTATATGCGTTAAAGAATTACTAACTAACAGACGGAAACATGATGGATTTTTATATAAAATTCCATCTACATTTACACATTTAAAAGGAAACCACATGCATATTTTCACGGCCCCAGTAGTTTGAGCTATGCGTAGGTATATAGTAAGAACGTAAATTTAATGTGCCTGTACTTTTTCGACTTTAGTGAAAAAAATTGTTGCAGGTATCTAGGAATAAGTAATAAAATACATCTCAATCATTTTTAGAAATGTCTGTCTGTCTGTCTGTTTGTATGAACACGCATCACTGCTAAAGTACTGGGTTCACGATAGAACCTCACCAAGAAAATCATAAAGCATATTCTCGAGAATAACTTAGTCTTTGTTCCATTAAAATGGGTCTACTCTATCAAAAGTTATTATAATTTTAATGACGACGCGATTTACGTGAAGACAGAAAATTAGATAAGTAAATGGACTTAATGCATCCAGAAGATTTTATTAGTCACTGCTTTTGTACATTAGTTTCCACGCGGACAGAGTCGCGGACACAGCTAGTTTTTTTTTATATATTTTTTATTATAGCCCGGCAAAATGACTGCACTGTGCCTGATGGAAAGCACAGTACAATCCAAAAACAATGGCGACCACCAAGTGGCACACTATCCATTGCCGGTCGCCGCTGTCATGCCGGCCTGCGAAAAGCTGGATCGCGACCCGCAGAAGCGAATCACTATGACGGGCTTTTTCGCCATATACATGGTGGTTGCGACCCAGTCGGGCTGTAAAACCCTACGACCCCGCTTTCGCCATTGCCTCGTTCGTTATTCAGCAGGGTGCACCACGTGCAGGTGAGGAGAGGTGATATAATTGTAGATTTATGGTATAGGTTTATGGTAAATATGTTTATGAGGTTTTAAAATTTCCTTTTATTTAGGAATGTAGTTTGTTATGATTGACGATAAAATATGTTTTAGTGGCATCGTGATGTTTTCAAGTCATTTTACTGTCAGCTACGTTTTGTGAAATGCCTTTCAAAAGCATTGGAGATGATATGTATTTCGTCGCTTCAAATGTTGTATTTCTTGATATTCCTTCCATGACATCCTTGAAGAGCTTGTAGTGGTGGAAGCTGAATGGTAGCGTATTTAGACACCGAGTTAATCGACTTGATATTCGAGTCGTACAATAAGCCTGAATTTTCGGTGAAAGAGAAACACGGTGTTAAAAATATAGCGTAATCGTAAGATACTATTTCTAAGTCAAAAATGTATTGCTGTAATGTGGCTGAGAAATGTCTACTAGGCTTAGTCCAATTTGTTCAAGTTGGGATCAAAGGCTAAACATACGAGTACCTAATAGAACTAGAAAAATCGCCAGTTGGAGATATTATCGACCGTTCAAGCAATTAAGCTTTTCTATGTAAATATTCACAAATATATCCAAGAGATGTCGATACAATTATTAGAGTAAATTCTAGAAAAAAAAAAAGAATATATAAAATCAAAAAATAATAATAGTGTATTTATTATTAAAACTTGAATATAAGTTTAAAGTTTATTGTTGAAGCTAGTGTATACACATAAAATGTCGATTGTTTTACGTGCCAATCTTATTAAAGGGCTGGGCCGATTTTGACGTCAACTTTTTCGACATATAGTGTACTATTTAGAGTATTGAGATTCGATACATACTCCTAACTAAACAAAGTCGTAACGACAGATTTCATTATGATCAACATGTAAGAAACCCACAGCAGGACCATAGGCCACTTCCCAAAGGAAAATATGGACACAATCACCACGCCAACCCACGACATATTAGCGATTTCAAACTTCGAGAAATCTACAGTTCTATCTATATTTCCTCACATATTTAGGTTTAGGTTTCCTCACGATATTTTCCTTCACCGTCAGCCGATAGTGTTACCAATTTAAATCAGTAAATGTATGCGAATTCCGAACAATTCGATGGTACGTTGATATTGCAGCGGTTACTCCGCTCGACCACCACGACAGAATAATAACCTAAAAAAATAAGCAAACGACAGACCACAATAAATCCAATTAAACACGTAGTCAGTACGTAGTAATACCGAAATAATTACTCATAGATGCTGCCACTCGTTGTTGGAACAACATGCCACCACCATGTCGATCCAAAAAGAGTAAACTTAGCTTTAAACTCTCATATAAGCATTATCTACTGCAATTTCAAACGCAGTAATTTAAGTGACGTATAATGTATTCACGTAGTTTTATCGTAAGACCTGTTTATTGGTGTGTATTTTTTATTTTTTTAAATCTTTTTCCGTATACATTTACATTTGTTATGTTTAATCCTAAATTTGTGGTTACAGCATTTATTTCTCTTTAGTATGACCAACTTTGACGTGTTACGTGTGTCTGTGTTATTTGTTTGTTCGTCTCAAATTTTGTACTAACTTTAACGTCCGTTTATCATCATATATAGGCTCCCATCGAAAATCAGCGCTGCAGTACTACTTACAGTATTGCAGATTTTTGCTGAATGGGTTCGCCAATTGTTGGACACCTATTTTTTCATTTTTTAAATGTTTTTTTTTTTTCTGTCATAATTATTTGTGTAATTTAATTTAATTGTATGGTTGTTCCAACAATAAAGTATTTCTTTCTTCTTTCTAGTATACTGCATGAATGAAGAAATTAAGGTATAAGATAATAATAAAACACTTGCGAACGATTAATAAAATATTGATTCGAAATTATTGTAACGAGAGAGGTCCCCGAGGCTTAGCTGTTCATACACTTGTTCAAACATACAACGGGCGCCGAGAACGGAGTACAACCTCCTTCGTTGATAATGATCAACAGATTACCGAGAACGAGGTATTAAAACACCGAGGTCTATCGTTAATTAATTACTAGGATTATACGTGTGCTTCCTACATAATAAAACGCTACTAAAATAACTAAATATATCATATTCACATTATTGACGTATTTCCTATGCATTTATTATTTTTGACTGTTTATTTTAATAGTTATTTCTATATGAATATAAATAAATTCCTGAATTTGTAATGGGTTTTATAATAATTAACTAATAATTTTGTTTTTAAATAATTTCACTCGTGCGAAATTATAAATGAATGTTTTTTTGAATATAGTTGAATATGACCTAATTTGTTTATACGGATAAAGGCAGACAGAAAGAAACCGTGTTTTATAATATTTAAGGGTTAGAATTTAGATATACATGTGTAAGGTGTAAAGTTCACTTAAGGATTTAGTAACATCACACACTTTGACAAGGGAGGCGTTCCAAAAGTACTAACTCAAGAACTAAGACTTTTAAAATGGTTCATACCTGACCATACGCTAGAGTGATCACTTTTTTTATAAGTTTTGTATATATTATTAGCGTAACTAATTATTCCTACATAATGGATCATAAATTATCAAAAATCATCATTATCCTGCTGTTAATTATCCGTTGTCCGTTATTATTATTGATGTCACATAGTCGGGTGACGTCATGACAATGTGCGAACAAGTCAGCATTATACAACAACCAATAGATGCGAAAGGGAGAGCACTTCGTGATTCTCGCAATGTAAGAAAATGTATGAGGAATATCCATGTCATTATCGTGCCGTTGCTACAAATTGCAATACGGTACAGAATAGCAAATAACTCAACAGCAGAATAACTGACAACGGTTTGTAAAAACATTTGTTGTAAAAGAACATAACTCTGTAATCCATAATTTATGCATAGTTATTATTGACATCCATCAAAGTGGAAGGATGGTCTGCGTGGCCGACATACTCAAGTAGATGCCAACAACGCGTCGCAGTATCCTACACTTGCGATCTATCATGAATTAATTATTTATTACCTTGGAATTCGTAATTACGTATAATACATATAATTTTAATTACCCAGCTGTACAGTTGTATATTAATATATAAGTAAATTTATATGTATAATGTTTTAATTAAGTAAAAAATCACCTATCCGGAAAGCGGTACTGATTTAATTTCAGTATCGTCGTTATATTCATTATATCGTCATTATGTAATTATACCTCGTCATATTATCATCGGCATTTCCTAATATGAAGTTTAAAAATACTATCGTATAAATTGAGTACGCCATATTTGAAAGATAGAAATCGTAGTAACCTATTATTGCCAAGTCTATTCCTTTTATAACCAAATATTTTTATAGTGAATCTGCAGAATTAGAGAAAATGTTTTCTTTATTGATGTTAGGTACTGGATCCTGTACTCTGAGACTATGCTGAAATGCTAAAACCTAAACAGAATAAAATAAATATACATATATATCCATATCATGGGCAATAGGCACCGTTAAAATATGTCAGTTATTTATAAACACTGATTGTCCAAATTATGGCTAAAAACAAGGCTAACACAAACGCATCCCTGCCTCACCCCTGAACTGATGGGTATACTTGTAGACTGAGTTAAGACTATCATTATAATCAAGTTGTATTCCCAAAACAGTAGAAAACTCATGCTACGCGTCGCTAGTTGACCCAAACGCAATACATCAAGAGCATGTCGCAGACGCTTCACAAACATGTCGAGGTCATGTAAGTTCTCTTTTAACAAAAATCTTTCAACGCACCCAAAGTAGTTTTCACTTTCGATAATCAATTATAATTTACAAGCGACTCGCTCCGGCTTCACAAAGGTGCAATTTACTAATGTGAAATCAAATAAAGCCTTTTGTAAATAATATTTAAATCAAAATTTGTTGCATAGTTTAGAAAAAATGAGCGGCGTGTCTTTAAGGTTATAAGAGATGGCGATTAAGTTAAAACTAAATACAATAATGCTGGTGTTTGTTGTATTATTGTATGATTTTAATTATTATTCAAGTTAATATTTTTTTGCGTTCTTTTCTATATTTTCTTAATTTTTATCAAAAAGTTGCTAATAGTATTTCCTTTTTTTATGTTCGGCATTAGCTGATAGGCACTACAGATAATGAAGGTTTGATTTAACTTGTTACTTAATTACATAGAAACCAGATAACAGCACGGTCGCGCGCCCCTATATACAATATACATACTTAATTCTATTGTATGATTTTTATTATTATTCTATATATATATTTTTTTAATTCGATTGATTTGTTTATAAACTATTTATTGACAAAATCAAAAATATTTAAAAACCGGATGGTACAGAAACGTGACGCCATATAGCCGTAACGGACTTCCGTTGCATTGTCGTCCAGTTACCTCCTAGTCACGCCTAAAGAAGTGTTATTAAAAAAAAACACATAGACACAACGAAAAGCAACTTTGTTTTTATAATATCGATTATAGATACGCTCTAAGGGGAATAATTCCAAAACATAACAATAATTTGCGTAGCGGAAATCGATGTCGTTTGAGGCACTCAGTGTGAGAATTTAATCAAGAGACCTGATCTGTATAAAGCATGATTGAGGAACACGAGATAGTATTGATATATGTGAGACATGGACAGAACATCGTTTGAGACTCTGATAACTGACGCGAAAGGTAACATAGCCCATTCAATGTAGACAGTTCAGTTAAAATTTTGACCATTTTTATAAATACCAGTGTTCATCCACTGCTCAAAATGACCGTAATCATTATTGAAAATTGTCCCAAGATAAACAAATTAGATTATTAAGCAAAGACTATTATCGGGCGAACCAATATGTGAAAGATGGTGACGTCTGAAAATTCTGGCAATTTCACAACAAACAATCGATGTCTTCAATTTCATAAAGTTATTTCCGGACAATGAAATTAAAACGTACTTGTGTTTGAATTTAGGGTAACTAACTGTCGCCAAAATTTTCAGAATAAAAAGAAAATAGCTTTAAATCAATCATAATGACTAGCCAATTATGTAGAAATTACGTAATATTTATCGCTTCATGGCTAATTATCAGAACGTTGGAAGTTAGCGACTTGAAATTTAAATTACCGTATTTGCATATGAAAAGGCACATTTGTCGGGTTAAATATCATACAGTTTTTCCTTTTATCAGCTTGTGTTGTTCGTATAGTCAACGTGACACATATAATGGGTGTATTACAAGGTGACTAATTATGCAGTCAATAAAGGAATTCTAAACATTACAGAAGAGGGGTTATTCTAGGCAGAGTTTTAAGTTTTAAATAACGTAGAGTGTACGGGTTTAATATCAAATCCCGGTAATCATTAATAGATTATTGATATTTATTTCACGTATAACTTGATTTTGCGATATTGTTTTTGTTAATCTATCTCCTATATACATATATAATTGGATGTTGGTATATTTGGTATACATAAATTCCAAAACCGTTTGATGTATATCAGAATGAAATTGGTTGACCTAATTTATATTCGTGGTGAATGTATTTTGCTATCCATTTTCATCATCCATTCAACCGTTTGTCATGAAAAGTTGTATAATTATTAGGTGCAAACTTGCGTAGTATCCTTTTTCTATAACTCTACTATTTAATGCAAATACATAATAACAAGCAAAGATATAGTTTATAACCGTCAACTTAATAATAACTTTCTGTCGATGAAAGAAATTTCAGATCGGATAAGAAGTTTCAAAGAATACCTCTTACAATCATATGCACAAATTTTATCTATTGGTAATAGTAGTTATATTAAATAACTTGAATACGATATGAACCAACAAAAATGTTATAAGTTTGATTCATTTTAAAATCGAAAAACTCTATACAGTTAAAGACTTTTACACCCCAAGTTATTTAATGATCTTTTAGTGAGTACAGTTTGTGATAAGCATGCTTAGCAGTTATCTTATTAAGCTGTGTAAAGAATATATCCCGTGAGATGATACAATCTTATGACGTCACACATAAGTATTGTCACAGCGTGGAGTGATCGAGCTGAGGCTCGTTGATTCTGTGCCAGAATTGACGTCCCGGCTAATGAGGATAAACACACAAAAGGAGGAAACAAACAGATTTATTCAAGTCACTTACCGTCGTATATGTAACAAATAATAGCATACCTACTTGTTGTTAATCCTCACTGTTGAATAACACATGATTTTAGCCAATCTTTATACCGTATTCTTACACAATAACTCGTAGAGTAAGTGTTGTGTATTATAACTTTGATCTAAACTGGGATTTCAAACTTAGACGTTAACAACGTGGAAAGGAATATCTTAAACGTGAAATTGAAATAAAAGATAAAGACGAGTACAATCAAATGGGTATCAGGGATATCAAAAGCATCAACAACTACTAAAAGCAATGAAAATAGTGCTGGATAGGATAGGATATAATTATACAGTAAGAAATAAATAAAGAAAAAGGAAGATTGCAAAATATATATATTGGTTTACGTTATGAAGCAGATAGCAGGGGGAATGTGGATGACGATTACAAAAGGTAAATATTTGTAGCAATCCGTAGAATAAGCCGATTTAACTACTCGAGTGCTTAGTGCTGAGGCCAAATAAATTATGATCAAAAACTGAAGAAGAAAAAAGATAAGTTGGTGTTTTAAAAGAATCTTTATATGCAAGAAATAACGAAACAACTTGTCTGTTGCAGTACACCGTGGCGTAGGTACAAGTTATTGCTAATTAACTGATATCTTAATTCGTTTTTATAACTTCATTTACACTAAATAACTATATAAAGGAAAATATAGTCATTTGTTTGTTATACAATCACATTGCGGTATTGTATATATATATATATATTGTATAGTATAGGAAACACTTTATAAATACTAGAGTAAAAAGAGTTATAGAATAAAATCAGAAAGATACTAAAGATGGCAAGTTATAAATTATATATATATATATATTTCGTAATGCCCTTTATCTGAGTGTTTGTTTCCTACCATTACGCTTTTCCATAGAGTCTATACAATAACAAAAATAATTTAAAAAATATGGACGTAACTTGAAATCGTTAAAATGGTTGTAGGGAGTTAGGAGATATTACATAAATACAATTAATAATATAAGAGACATCTAAATTAATCAAGATAAAGCATGTAGTTGGTACGATAAAACAGCAAAGTTGCTTTTGCACAAATAAAGTCACGATCACCAGGCAGTATTATATAGATCTTCCTGAAGCCATTTCCAAAATGACAAAACTTTTAGGAAAACTCCATTATACTCATTAAGTTTTATATTAACGACTACAGTTAAAAGATTAGTGTTACAGAACTATAGGCGTTATAAATTGCCCGTTGAAATAATGAAAAATTATCATCCAATATCCAAAGAGTTTTATGAAGTCGGTTCATAATAAAAACTTATCGTTTTTCACACGGCATATCGGTCAATGTCAGACACGCTTTCCGTTTCAAATAGGAAAAAAAAAACGCTCTGCAGACGTACAAGTCCCACACATTGTTTTGAATGAGACGCTATTCGCGAACATTGCAATTGCAAATTATGACCCATTATATAAATTACCACCAACGTTGGTCTCACGTGTTTGGACAAATATTTGCCGATAGCGTAGCGTTAAAGAGAATGAATGAGAGCCGAACCTGGCACGTGATAAGGAGTAGGGTTCGATGGTGGCAGCCAGTAGGCGGCGCTAATGGGCGGATAGCTACCCGCTGCCCTGCCCCCGCCCGCCTTGCCGCGCGTGCCGCCCGCCTCACCACGCATACTTCACAACGCACTCCACTTCACTCCACACACATCACATGACGCGTCTGCATTCAACCGCAGCCGAGGTACAACTAAACACGTAATGGTTGTTAGGTGCGCGCGCGCCGCCGATCCGTCATTCTTCGCGGACTCGTGTCACCTCGATCGTACCTTCCCCCCCCCCTCCCCCCCCTAAGCGACGGATGCTAATGAGCTCCGTCCTGCCGCGTCACAACATTTTTCAATTGCAGTCACATAGTCAGTACCGTTGATAACAACTACGTTGAGGCGTTTATGCAGGATGATACACTACTTTCAGTTTCACAATATAATCGGTGCTTAGCATCATCGCTTTATATCGAATTTCAACGTTTCGCTCTGGTAATAAATACATTGTTAAAATGAATCAGTGTTCATTTATTTTGTAGACGAAATCATTACGGATTGCGCTTGCGCCTGAAAATGATAGGGACCATATGGTAATTGTAGAGTAAGAAGAAAATGATTGCTCAATGTCTTAATTTCTTTCACGATGAATGAAAGACGAAAACTTCCATGAAGTAGTATGGAGTTAAACGTAATTCTTATAAAATTACATGTTGCAATCGATGATATATAGTAACATTGAGATTTAGTGACGAACAAAATCATTCCAAGTTCAAAAGATTTTAAATTTACTTTTAGGATATAAACAGAATTTACCAAAGGTTATGGACGCGGAAATTGTAGGAGTGAAATAATATTGATCTAGACCGAAGGGGCAAATCATTGGATGCCCGCTGATGATCCAATGATATCTCCACTGATACAGCCTGTATTGATAGGTAATTATATGATCTCCAGCTTATCAAACAGTACATTAAATAACTTAAAGTTTCTAAATATCTTTAAAAATGTACATCAACTTTTACACGTGAATCATTGAGAACACCGTGTCGTATAGTTGGAAAACGAAATGATCTCAACAAAAGAACGTCACGCACCTACTTTGAACTGACATGTCGACACGTGATCAGACTCTTTAATGCCGAATACCTTCCCTAAAGGGACACTAAGCGAAGGTTTCCAATACGGCACGACATGTTACGGATGGACACCTAAATCGGAACATAATATCGTCGTGTGCTAAATACATTACAGTATAATAGTTTATACGTGGCTGTGACATTGTTAATGTATTTATGTGCTATCTTTATACCTTTATCTATACTGTATAAATTGTATGTGCATTAATTACAAATAGTTAACGATTGGTAGAAACTACAAGGATTGATTGCAGATGCTCTTTTGCGACATTTATTTCAGTCGCTAAGCGGCGTGTAGTGTTTGCCCTGGTATATCCTATTTGAAAAGAGATAGAAGAGTTTATTAATTTATTTAACATACATTTGACCGTATTGCAAAATTAGGGTCGACTCACGGTACAGTAAAAGAGGTTAAAGTAAATTATTGGGAAGTGCTGCCAAAATTGAAAGAAAGGTTGTATAATAATTGGAAAGAATATTTTGATGAGAGAAGTAAGGAAAAAGGTATCTGGTATAAAACAATACAGTGTCAGCCTCTTCATATACCGTGGCTTAATGAATGTAACCTAAACCGACAATATGTTAAGGTAGCTTTAAGACTCCGTTCCGGGCACTATCCATCTAGACGTTTTGCATACCTAATGAGGAAAGCAGAATCTCCCAACTGCGATGTATGCAGAAAAATTGAGGATGTGCATCACTTGATGATGGAGTGTGCCAAGAACAACATCGAAAGAGAGTCGTTAATGAGTAGTAAAAAAAGTAGTTGCCAGAACATAGGTATTTGTCACAGCATCTTGGCTGAACCCTATTCGGATGAAGCTAAGATGCTGTATGACCTGGTTATGATACCTCATCAGCGACTCTCATTATAGAGCTAAAAAGATTGGGGAACAATGGGGCTGATATGTTCAATGGAATAAAAGCCCCTATAAACAAATTTAAAAAAAAACATACATTTAGATACTGTGAGTAATGAAATTAATCTAAAGTATATAAAAAGTGACAATTAGAAACTTTGTGAGAATACAGGTATATCTAATGCTCTTTCCCACAATAACTACTGAACGGATTTTACGGAAATTCTACAGTAATATAGTTTAATATCATAATAATACACACGCTATAATTTATTATAATATTGTTCAAATTGGTCCAAAAAATATGAAGAAGTTTGAAAAGCCTGTCACTATAGAGCTTATTAGGCGTGCGTTACATAAATAATATAAACAAAATTGGAAGTCGCGAGCTTCTGATCGTTTCAAGTAAATCGTTACCATTTCTAATATCATATTTAATTATTTATTGTGTCAAATTCAAGTAAATCCTTGTAATTACTCTGATAAACTCTGCGTTAATACAGACAGGAATGTACAAATGTAAAATATGTTTATTTTTAATCGATTAATACCCAACATCGTGTGATTAACGAAGTTTGAGAATATTTACATAATATCCATGTAACTGTAATTCAAATAAATACTGCAATAAATAATAACGAATGCAAATGAAAACACCGGCTAAGTCAGTTTGATTATAAAAACGTATGTATAATCAATATCGCTCACTATGCAAATTAATATAGTAATGTGGCGTGAACCCATAAAGTTATCGATAAATTTGTTTCAATGTTAGTTTTTATAAATATTTTGTATGAAAATAATAATAATCGTAAATACATAATTGTTTATTAGAATACGTTTTAGTATTGACAAATATTGTATATATCTACTTCAATAAATGTTTGATAAGTTATAGTATACAAATAATCATTCTATCTACTCAGTGTAGGTGGAGGAATTGTTATTTGTAGAGCATGTTGATTCTGTTATTCACTGTATAAATTTGTTCCGAATATCTATTGTCTGTCATTTTCTCAACACACTAATAGTCAGCTATATAATATCTTACGAAACTAGTAAAACAATTCTATTATATTTAATTGTTTACCTGAAGTAATTATTGACAATATCGATTGAAGGATATTATTAATTTTATTACTAAACACTATGTAGTATAGGATATACATGTACATAAAAAAGAAGTGTCTGTTATGTTGTTCGAGCAAACCCGGAACCCGCTAAACCGATTTTGACCAAAGTAATTGACTGAGGACGTTTCAGATTATTGTGTAGGCTAAATATCATTACATTTTTATATAGGTAAAAAGCAGTAAATTAAGCAGTAAAACTATTATAATTATTAACGACACATTTAAAATTAAGAGAACAAAAGCCAATCTACATATAATCTAGATAATACATTTAATTTCCATGGAATAATGAAACCGTTTATATGACAACTAAACGCTAATGATTAGTATAATATATTTGTTACAAGACATTCGAATAATTTAATATTCATGTTCTTACTATTCGAATAAAATTGTTATCGATGAAAAATAATCGATACGTGGGCAAGCTCTATCGAAATCCTATTGTCTCCGCGTGATTGATAGCTGAACGCATCGAGACCTAATATATTCGATGTCCGCATAAATAGCTTTGATACAAACGTATGCATTTATTTTGTATGCACATTGGATTGCTCTCTCTCACACGTGTGTTTGGTATCTAATAATAATAAAGGTGCTCGTACAGTGCTATTTTTAAAAGTGAATAGTACGTTGACATATAATATCGATGTCGATAAAAATCTTACAATTGGTTCAAGCTTAAGTTGAAGGAAAATATCGTGATTAAAAAGCATTTTATAATTAGTTAATTTTATCGGGCTTATTATCTGTTGCCAAGGACTTATATATTTGCACTAGCTAATACTCACGGCTTAGCCTGCGTTGTTTATTATTTTAACAATATATTTCATCTACAGAGGAAAATCATAAAAAAACGTTGAATGCAATAACACAAAATTACTTTGTAAGCAATGTTTATTCGTTTAATGCGCGGGGCAAGGACAGCGCATCGCTTGCCCCACTTCTCCACAGAAACAAAACGTACGTACATTGCTTAAAAACGAAAATATCGTAATAATTATATTTTTAAATAAGGAGGATAATCTAAGAAATAAATCTAAAATTATTTGAGCGAAATCTGTCCATTCGTATTTGCGTGATGTGCGGAAAGCGGCAGAACTCGCGGCTTTGTTTATTTCGGTAGGTTTACTTGAGTGCTGGCCCTATTTATAAGCATATTACTATATGTAATAACTAGTAAGAATTCGTGGGTATGCCTGTATTAATTTACATTAAGTGTTTATATTACAAATAACAATAAAACATAGCCTAGCGCCACCTACTGGCGATTTATACTAAAAATATATTCCATTAAAACAGTTAGTGTTGCCAGTTTTCTTTCTATATAATACTGACATACATAAATTATCCACTTATTAGCGGCTATAACAGGTCTGGGAATATTTTGAACACAACATAATAATAAAAAGAACCAGTGTAGCAAGGTGTTAGATTAGATTGTATACAAGGTTATAAGGCTCTCAACTAACCCAAGATAACAAAGAAGACGTGCTGTCTAAAGTGCAGATGTATATTTAAAATGCTTATGCAATATCGTGACCTTATTTGACCGCAAATTTACAGTAAGTAATTCGCTTAATTAACACTAATATTATATTATTATAGAGATTGTTTCTTGTTTTGTTTATTTGAATGCACAAATTTTTGGGGCTTACAGTGAGATTTAAAAAAAATGTGATTACATTTTATACCGTACTAGTTTTTGCCCGCAACTTCTTCCGCGTGGATTTGTTACTAACGTTAACACGCAGTGGTTTCAAATGAAATAAAAAAACACCCCGTTTTTGAAACATTCTTTACTGGTGCTCCGCTCCTATTAGCGTCTATAGCCTATTAGTCTCTATAGCCTTCCTCGATAAATGAGCTAACACTACTCACACACACACTAACACTGAATAATTTTTTCAAATCGGACCAGTAATTCCTGAGACTAGCGCGTTCAACCAAACAAACAAAATTTTCAGCTTTATAATATTAAAGTATAGTTTTATTGAGGAAGGTTCAAGGCTGTATATGATCAAACTATGGTTCTTAGAAGCGGAGTGTATGCCATACATAGGCGTAAGTACGCTAAAGGAGAACGAAATTAGAATGCGCGTGGTTAGTATGACGCGGCTTGGGGTGTTGGGGAGGGAAGAATTAAACGCGTGGAAAACCGTCAGGCTCAAATCTGTAAGATATATATTATATAAACGTCACATATATAACTTTATTGACTGTGTAAAAACATCGACTAAAATGATAAATTGATCAAATGCCCCTCACATACAGGTTGCGACGCTACGCCGGTCTAATGCGATAGGTGAATCGATTCGTCATGCCGGTCTGTTTGCAGTCCTTGGATAACTTTATCGGTGTTTAGACTTCGACTGAACTGTGCAAACGCATGTAAAGTGTTCCCATCGTAGGTACTTACACATATATCTAACCACAACTAATTATTAGGTCACTGTTTAAGAACAGAAATAACAATAAAATGTCGTCACTTAGTATACTACGCACGTTCATAATATAGAAATGGTCACAAATACGGAAAAACTTAAAATATTAATTTTTCTATATAAAATACCGATGTCCGTGTATTCGTATTTCTCTCACTGTTAAACGGGTTGACATGGATGATTCTTAGTTATAGTTGGATCCGGAGAACAAGATTTATTTTTTTAGTTATAGGAATATGTATTATTTTTAGATTTCTCATATAATAAATAATAGTTTAAAAAACCTAAAAAAAACACGCGTTCATACAAAATCCAACTAAAAACATGCGTCACTGTTAATATCAGCACCTCCAGATATCAGTATTTTTATAATTTTTTGTCACTTTTTACAGAAATATACATTTATTTCTACCTTACACTATTCTTAATCCAAATTTATTAAATTTTATTTTCTGTTTTTTAGTTGGATTTTTTATTGAAGCGTGTTTTTTTAGTTTTTTTTAAACATTTTTTGTTTATTTTGGATTATTGCATTGTCATCGACCTTTGACAGGTGTGCAAAGTTTGAATTAAATTTGATCGTTCAAAGTAGGACAAAATCGAGCTCAAAGGGGTCGGTTACAAACATACATACATACAGGTGAAGCTAATAAAAGCGTGATAAAAAGCATAAAGTACTTCAAACTTTCAATTTCAAAATATCTGTCAATAGTAATTAAATTAATAAAATGTGGTAGAAGGACATCTGCCTACCACATCCTACATATATAGATTCAGCCACATAACTGACGACGCAAAAATCAGTCATGTAAAATTGAATTCACAAGCTCTCGGTTCAATAGTACGGTTTTACTATCACTCAGCTATCAGTAACTTTACTAAATGATTATAAATTAACAATTAAATACGTAATAAAAATTATTTACATATTAAGTATTTCTCAGTTATCAGACCATAATTAAAATGTAAACCGTATGAAATGATATCGAGTGTGCAGTGTATGTTAGTTTATTAACTGAAATGCGATTTTCCTCATTATTAAAATTTTATACAGTAAATATAATTATTTATAAATAAATTAATATAAACAAATTAGTTGGAGTTTTATCCACTATCACAGAGAGTCTTAAGTATAGAGTCGGTTAATTAATCATGAATCTATTTTATATAAAAATAATATTAAGTAAATTTTGTGAGTTGACGTTGTAGGGGGTAATCTCAGGAACTACAATTCCGATTTGAAAAATTCTTTCAGTATTATATAGCTCATTTATTGAGAAAGGTTATAGGCTATATATCATCACGCTAAGACCAATAAGAGCGGAGTATCAATGAATAATGTTTCAAACTCGGGTTTTTTTTTCTTGAGAGCATTCGCTGTGTGTTAGCGTTAGGTCAAAGTTACTATTCCACGCGGACAAAGTCGTGGGAAGAGACTAGTTTTATATATATAAAAATATATAATCTTGTATATGTCCGAGGTGGATGACGAAAACAAGATGGTGGCTCTCTTGTTAGAATTTTCCAGGATTTTTTTATTTCACCTCAGAATTCATACTTCGTAGTATCAGTTCTTATTATTTATTATTATCTTCATTTATTATTAAGATTATGAATGTATAATGATATGATAAAGAGGTAAAGTTTGTAAGTTTGTGACGTTGTAGGAGGTAACCTCAAGAACTACTGGTCCGTCTTGAAAAAATATTTTGGTGTTATATAGCCCATCTATCGAGGAAGGTTCAATAGGCTATATATCATCAAGCTAAGACCAATAGGAGAGGAACACCAATGAAGAATGTTTCAAAATCGTCTATTTTTTCCTCTTGAGAGCTTCCGCTACGTGTTTGCGTTATCCCTAAGTAACTATTCCACGCAGACGAAGTCGCGTGCAGAGGCTATATAATATAAAGCCACTACATGACTGACTAAGAGCCCGCCAAAAACTTGGCCAATTCCAAAACATTTTACCATAGTAACATAATACGTCATCTTGTGGGAACAACAGAACGTGTCAATAACCTATTATACAACAGACGATTATTCCATTAGATTTTATTTTATAGTAGCACGGTAAAATGACTGCACTATGCCTGTTGGTAACCATAGTACAATCCAAAAACAATGGTGGTCAGCGAGTGGCATACCAGCCATTGCCGGTAGCCGCTGTCATGCCGGCCTGTAAAAAGCTGCATATGCACAGGCTGATCCCGAAACGTGACCCACAGAAGCGATCACTATGACGGGCTTTTTCGATATATACATGGTGGTTGCGACCCAGTCAGGCTGTAAAACCCTACCACCCCGCTTTCGCCATTGCCTCGTTCGTTATTCAGCAGGGTGCACCACGTGCAGGTGAGGTTGGCTTGGATGTCTCAAGTCTTCGATTCGACACCCCTTACGCCCCAAAAATTGTTGTTAAATAGATGTTAAATTGACACAACAATCTATGCTTAGTAGTAATAATCGACTCTACACATTACTATTGTATATTACTTATTCTAGTATTTATCTAAATTAATAGATGTAATGTCATTAGTAAGGACACAGTATCTGCGTTTATACATATCCTATATATATAATAAGAATGTAAATCTAACCTGCCTGTACTCTTTAGATTTTTATGTAGAAAAAAATTTGTTGCAGGTGCCTAAGAATAAATAATAAAATACATTTCAATCAATTTTTGAAATGCATTTTGGTCTGTTAGTTTCGACACGTATCACTGCTAAAATACTGCGTTCGTGATAAAATCTCTTTAAGAATATTATTATAACATTAGAGTAACATTCAGCCTTTGTTTCATTAAAATCGGTTGTTTTTATCAAAAGTTATTGTAATTTTACCGACGACGCGACTTAAATGCGAGAGAAATGTAGATCATTACATGAACTTCATACATTCAGATATACATAATTAATCACTGTTTTTTTACATAAAGTTCCAAGCGGACGAAGTCGCGGTCACGGCTAGTAATAAATAAGTGTGGATATTTTCTTATTTTTATATTTGCTCTTCATCAACGGTTCTCAAATTTTTATAGTGGCGGACCTTTTTCGATACGTTAAATAAATATGGATTACCATAATAAAGTAATTTAGGCACTCTCCATATAATAGTACTCTATATATGTATGTACTCGCCATTATTGATAGTGCTTTAGATAAATTGTGGTAGATTTATTATACCGAGTATTTTATATTTGTGGATATTATTATTTCTATGTAACAAAACGTTATACGTAGCGTTCATTAGATTGGCATTGCCTCGACAAATCCTTGCAGCGAATTCGTTTAGCGCGGTACACATTACTTATTATCGCTCTAGAGTTTCAAATTTCTTTGTAAATATTTATACATACATCTACGCGGCTAATGTAAAAGCCGATGACGTAACAAGAGGATGGCCGGTCGTAGCTGGACCGGGGAGGATGGGTCGGGGGACCCATCTTCCCATTGCACAGGTCCGGCGGAAGGAGGAGACGGCCGGGGTGTACCCGGCTGTCTCCTAACCAGACGGGGTCCGGCGGTGGCGCTTTCGCTACTGGGCCAACCGCTAGGGCGGCACGATGAAGTCTATAGAGATCTCGTGCCGCCCCAACTATAGCGGCAGACGTACACCGTGGGGTTTTAGTCCGTGCGACTCGGACATAACCCACCCTCTCCGCCGGGAGGGTGGCGTATCCATAAGGGATTTCCCCATGTTAAAAAAAAAGGATCAACGTGTGGATGTGGCACTGTAGTATCTCTAAATAGAGAGAAGGCACCGTCCGATGTATTTGGGCCTCCAATGGTATGTGTACGACACTGGTAGAACCGAGAAAATTGTGATTAAAAAAACTTACCATTTCTATTTTCACTATCAGCCGGTTTCATTTGTATAGGGTGGTGCATCTGTAACAAAATAAAAAAAGGAAATTAAAATACATTCTAGAAAGAGTAATAAAGAAACATGGTAGTGTGTACATATGGTATACATATGCTTTCATGACTCGATGATTTATATTTTATTAAACGTGCTATATATATTACACAATTTATTTACTCAATAAATATAAAATTACTTGTAGAGACGTGTATGCGAGTAAAGCAATACAAAGTTGGAATATTCGATTCATTTGTTTTATAGTAGCTTACGTTTATTAATCTAAATACTATACAGCTTATGTGGTCATTTTAAAGTCGGGCACTAGAACTAACTAGCTTTGGTACAAATGCACCATTTTGCTTAATCTAATCAAATCAAAAATACTTTATTCAGTTTAGGCCCTAATAAGGCACTTATGAACGTCAAAGACTACTACCGGTTCGGAAAACAACCCAGTCATCGAGAAGAACCGGCAAGAAACTCGATCGGTTACTTTTTTTTAACATATATTTCCAATACATTATACAATGCTTTTACATCACTATCATTCACATAGTGATCCACTCTATAATATCCTTTTCCTTATAAATAAATATAATAATATATAATATAATAATAATAAATTATAATATTCCTAACATCGATAACTTGGTGAAACATCTCAATAATGGTAAAGAATAAGTGACTAACTGATATCTATATATATGATAAGAACGTAAATCTAAAGTGGTACCAGACTAGGTACTTCCGCAGCCTCTCAAGCCTAGGTTGAGCGGCGTGGAGCCCTTGAGTGCGCTGCTCGCGCGATACAGTGACACACCAATACATCACTGCAACAACACTACACACATCACCTCCACACACGTTCACGCTCACATGCTTACACATAAAGTGGATGGGTTTTTCTTTTTTTCCCGTATCGAACTGTAATAGTTTAGAATCTTTTCAGATACAAAATACACATAAGAGTTGTTGAGATATGTGTGCTTGGTACACATATATGTTTCAACAACTCATGTATGTATGAAATAGTTTAGCTTTAACTTAGGTTAGCTTTGATAGGTCGCGAATTGCATGAACAGGCAACAGCCAAGCCGAGGTGTGCCGTGCACCCTTGAGCTGGTTGCCCAAATAAAATCGACTGAGTGCCTTAAGCGCTCGCCTTAGTAGTCCGGTGAAGCTGTTAAGACCTTGCTAGGTCAATAGCGTAGTCAGTTCGAGAAAAAAAAAATCTAAAGTGTCTATACGTTTTAGATTTTCGTGACAAAAAAAAGTTTCAGGTGTCTAGGAATACGTAATAGAATACATTTAAATCAATTTTAGAAATGTCTATCTGTCTGTTTGTATGAATACGCATCACTGCTAAAGTACTGGGTTCACAATAAAACCTGTAATAACAGTAAAATCACATAAAACGTATCCTCGAAAGTAGCTTAGCAATAAAACCACAAAGAAAATCATAAAACGTATCCTCGGGAGTAACTTAGTCTTTGTTTCATTTAAATCGGTCCACACTATCAAAAATTATTATAATTTATTTATTTATTTATTTATTTTAGGGTCGTCAACATGACAATACATTAGTATATAAAAAAAAAGTAGAACTATTGTAACACATTATAAATGTAGTCATATTTAAAGACAACCACGGCATGCTCCAACAATAAATTAAATATTAATAAAACAAAAGATTAAACTATTTTACATATAAAAAAAAAAAAAATTACATGATAATACAAAAACGAGAAGATTGAAACAGAAAGAGAAATATAGGAAATACTGAAAAAAAAGAAATTATTACTGTGTCTTGTGAAGAGACTGATATGTCTCTATCGTTGTTTTAAAATGATTTCGTTTAGTTGAGAAAATGTCGCATGTTTTATGGAGTGAGTTATATGACCTAGATATTCTGTTGACTGGAGAGTAAAAGCCTAAATTAGTACATGAATGAGAAATATAAAATGGAACGTATTTATTAAATCTCGGAAGCTTAGTAGGAATATTAAATTTGAAGTGATTAGTAATTTGTGGACAGTCAATTTGGTCATGAAATATATTAAATATAAAATAAAATAAAATAATTAAATTTGAATGATGGCTCGAGTTAAGTACGAGTGATGAGTAGTAATTACTATTATGATATAGCTGGAGGGTTTGTTTAGTTGAACGCGAAAATCTGATGGACTACTGGTCCAATTTGAAGAATTCTTTCAGTGCTAGATAGTTATAAGCTATATATCATCTAAGACCAACAGGAACGGAGCAACAATGAAGATGATGTTTCAAAATCAGGATTTTTTTTCTTTCAGAGCTTCCGCTGCGTGTCAACGTTACCCCAAAGTAACAATTCCACGTGGACGAAGTCGGGGGCAGAAACTAGTATAATATGAATACCATTTACGCCAACTCCGTTTTGCGTATGGCGTTAAGTAATCGGCCTTTTTTGTTGCGAGCATGTATCATTACTGTTATTTTCGTACTTCTTTCAACAGTGGCGACTGTTTTAAACTATACTGCGTTAAAAAACAGACGAACTGAAGTAATTTTCTCATAATAAATAAATATATAGTCACGAGCAACAATAACAACGAATATAAACGCATAATTAACTAATTAGAGCACCGAACACAAACATTATATTAACCCTATTAGACGACGAAATTAACGCGATAATGTTGCCAGCGACCCGAAAACTCGTTAATACGCGCGAGTACCACCGATATAGGAGAATTATTTACGCGAAACCTGGCGCCGTATCGCGCCACGCTAACAATCAGAAATGTTTAAATTATTCGTAAACGCAGATCGTATGTCGCCGTGCGTGTCAACGTTATAAATGATGAATATACGCTTTTATTCGTACTTACTGAGGGATACGAATACGTTTTAACGAAAGAGAAAATTAGCAGGACGTATGATAAGATTAACAACATTCGGTGTATATTGAAACTGTTTTGTTTCTCCTTAGGTATTATTCACACCCAATTATCTTAACTAGAGATTAAACATTATCAACCGTTTTCAACGTTATATAAATTGGCCAAAGTAATGTTGGAAAAACTATCATTAAAATAAACATAATACTATATACTTATATCTGCTCTTATTAAGAGGCATTTGTTTTAAAGTGAGATATTATATTGTTTTATTTTTATTGCAGTGTCACGTACCTAGAAATATTGTCTTTTAATGATCAGTAGAATGATCTTAGTGTCGGATAGTTAAATTCTCATCATCATCAGCCTGTAAGAGACCCACTGCAGGGACCCTCGACGTATTGGCGATTTTAAGCTCCGAGTAACAGTTATATATTTTCCCACATACTATAACAACATCTACCTGTACCTTCACCGTCAGCTGATAGCGATACTAATTTAAATTAGTAAATGTATATATATATCATGCATAGTTATTTTCAAAACAGTATATAACTACGAAAAGTAATATATTTACCTATTGGATTTTACCATCGTAATGGTGTTATGTACTGTAATACCCGAGTCCTCATCATTCAGCGTTCGGTTTATTTTTACAATGACACGCATCACTCGACGTCACACGTTATTGAGTAATGAGTGGCAGATATGTACCCGCGTTTGTATTGGCAGCTGGTTCGACGTAGGTGCGCACTAAATCACAGTTGTCGATGTAACTCGACACCCATATAACCGAGGTCCGAGCTGGGGTTGCCAACTTTCATATTTGTATTTGCGGAAATATGGATATATAAATTAATGGCAGGAGTAGAAACAAGTAAGGGGTAAAATACAGTACAGAAATCAATAAATGCTCTTGATCTTGAATACACAAAGGCAAGGATCTAGTAGACACAATTAAAAATAATATGAGTAATAAGAGTAAAATAATACAAAAATTAATTCTGTATCTTTTCAATGAACAAAAAAAAAATGCAAATTACCATTATTTCATTACAATCTGTCTACATTATTTGTTTTTCTGAGTCTATACTTTTCTAGGCACATGGGATATCGTTGATAATGATTTTTTTTGCTTGCAAATGTCAATATAATTTACTTAGAAGTTAGTTTCAGCTAAAAACGTGCCCCAATGTGCGTGTGTCGTTGTAAGTACGTTGACAAATACTTCTTTTGAAATATTATATAAACAATTTTGTTTTATACATAGACATAATTTTATATAATTTATGTATGTATTGAAACTTTGAGTATAATTTGTGTAATCAAATTTTTATACACAATATTTAAATCTATCTTTGGAAGCTCTTAATCGGTTCAGAACGATTAGATATGTAAAAATATTTATTAGTAGGAGTATAGTAACCACAAAAGAGTATATATAATTTTTCACACTCGTTTTTTCTTAGCATATTACTCTATTTCACATAAATCTATTTACAGTTTGTGAAGACAGTTTCTCAACGATGAGGATCAATTACAAGTCACTGTCGATATACTCAGTCATAAAGTTACCATCTTGAAAGTCACTAGAAAACTGGGTATATTCTTGAAAGTCGATGTATCTGAGAGCAAAACTATAATGGTTATTAATGATTGTATAGTAAAAGGATTAATTTTGAGTCAGTCTTTTTCGGAGCACGAAACACGTGTATATTCACAGCACGACTGGCAACCCTTATCCGAATCTCGCCGATGACGTGCCGGCTGAAGGGTTATCGCCTGTGGGCGCGAATCAAAATCATTAACGAAAGGTTTGAGTTTCAGTCAGACAGATGTTGAATATACATTATTATGTATATTTTATTATATGCACGTGTGTCTTTTTGAAGTTGTGTCTAACTGCCTTAGAATCATAATTCATGTTCGGATTTATGATAAATAATTTAATACAATACAATCCGTAATTCGTAGTCTTTTCTATGTAGTTTCGAACATCACGAACTTAATAATAAGGGCTTTGCGATAATATTTTTCTTCGGGATTTTAGTTGACCAGGAGTGCACTTGTTGTGAGAGGTTGTTGTTTTTCAGTTTAATCCTGTGTTCATGTTATATTTCTAACTACATTTTAAACGACACGATGTTTAAAATGTACGCCAGCGTCGAAGTTTGCGGGCTCTGACAACTCTGTATTCTCTTCTATTTTCTCCCAACACTCCCTCTTACTTAACTCCACATTTTCAGTTTTTAAGCTCTAATCATAACCTTAACCTTCGCTCTTCTAATAATCTTATTCTTTGCTGTCCTGTCCATACTTCCGGTCTTGTACATTCCTCTTTCTTTATCCAATCTATTCTCCTATGGAATGCGCTTCCTTATGAAATCAGGATGTCATCTAACCGCTCCAGTTTTAAAGTCAGGGTACGTCGGCTTTACCAGTCTAAGTTAGCAGAATTATCTGGTTAATGCTGTTTTTAATACTTGATGTTGAATTATTATACTTTTATTTATGTATGATGTTATTATATGTATGTATTGTATATATGTAGTATATCGGTGTTGATATGTTATTTATATATTGTTATATTAAATAGGTTAATCATAATTTCATAAAAACTTCTCCTTTTAAACCTACCAACATTTATCTCTGCATCACCTAATGGTTGACTGGTAGAGAATGCCTTCGGCATTAAGTCCGCCATTGCATATTTAAGGCATAATGTATAAATAAATGTTTTTACGGTGCTACGACTGAGCCATCACAGCAAACTGACCCTTCCAACTTGTTCACATCATAAAAAAATATCTAAATGTAAATTACATCGTTAATTATAATGAGCAAAAGGTATCTAGTAATAAAATAAAGTGATGTCGGAATATTAGGCAATATGTATAATAGAAAAACAGTTAAAATACTAAACAAGAATTTAAAATTAATTATTACTAGTGAACCCGGTAGGCAGACATTGCTCCGCTACGAATTAATATTAAAAAGTTATATTGAATTAAACAAATATTGAGTCGTCCTGGGAGTCTGATTATTTGGGATCGTGTGTTTTTTTATGTGAGAAATAGATAAAAATGTATAAAAGCCGTTGGTATGAAAATAAATAAAAAATATAGATTTACACAATAGAATAACCTTCCAGATCTACCTATACCGAAGAATTCTTCAGATGATCTCATAAATATAATAAAAAATCATGGAAAACCATTTTGTCGGAGAAGAATTATGAAGAAATGCACACCGGAATTTTATATTTTAAGATATTGAAAGAACTATACTTTAAAATATAGAATTAAGAATGAGTTGGAGAATAAGAATGAATGAGGGGCTTGAACTTTAACATCGAAGTTCACTAAATACTCTAACTTCCTCCCTATATAATAAATATCCTATGAATGTTGTTATTCAAGTCGTAAAGCAGCAGAAGGCAAACACTGTTTAATTAGCACTAATTGCACATTGATCAAGACGGAAACTTTTTGGACACAAACACCGCTTAAAAACTATTTGTCATATTTCGCCGAACTATTGAGCTATGTTTTTTTTTTGGGAATTTAATTCGTTTAATTTA
The DNA here is from genome assembly GCA_015888305.1 of Antheraea pernyi. Lineage (NCBI taxonomy): Eukaryota > Metazoa > Arthropoda > Insecta > Lepidoptera > Saturniidae > Antheraea > Antheraea pernyi. Next base: position 170,402 of record MU158743.1, on the reverse strand, counting down.
ATATTCAAATTAAACTTTCATTTACATTAAGAATTTATTCATCTTACTGTCTAATGTTAATTAAGTAGTCGCGGTGGCCTAGTGGTGTGATCTGGTGGAATATTATTTCGATGTCCGCAGATACGAACCCCGGCATGTAACTACGATTTTTTCGGAATTTGCCTACATTTACTAATATAAATTGGTAACAGTATCGGCTGACGGTAAAGGGAAACATCGTGAGGAATCATAAACCTGAGAAATGTTCTTGTAGAACTACTGTATGTGGGAAAAATATAGAACTGTGAATTTCTCAGAGTTTGAAATCGCCAATACGTCGTGGACTGGCGTGGTGATTACGCCCATACCTTACTACAGGAAGAGGCCTATGGCCCTGCAGTGGGTCTCTTACATCGAAGACTAATTATGAATAGTGAAATTGTATAAAAACTATGAATTGCTTAAAAATTGGCCTTATACTGTTTGATATTTCCTTTGTTGGTAGTCAAAACCCTTACTAATATTATCATATAAATTTTGAATGTGAAATTGTTTATTTACCTGCTATATTCTCACGCCTTAGCGCGTCAACCGATTATCAAGATATTTTTCTTATACGTTTTCAGCGATGTAGGAAAGGACATGAGGTACTTTTGATACAGAATAAATGTGCTGTTTCCGAAGGATATATTAAATTTACATATTAACGTGAATTAAACCGTGACAAAAAGGCTACTATACAATAAACCCAATTTTTGTCACAAATAATATTTTGAATTTAACAGTTTTGAAGAGAAAACTACTATAAGCGCGTTGATCACTTTTTTGGGTGAACAAAAATCATGGAACTCGCGTTATCGTCACCGCACGCTTCCCATGAGCTATACGTATACTGTGATGTACATAGATATACCTCCGTGCGTTATTTATATAATTTTTTTAAAAGTGTAATAGAAGCAATAAACTGTATAAGAAAAGTATATAGTTGTTTTGAGTTTTCACTTCTGTCGCCAGTCCTTATGACTGCCTCAATTTTCTTGTCTTTTCACATATAAAACTTAGAAACAATAGATGCAATATCAAAATAAGCGACACGCTGTGAGATGGAGAATGTAGCGGCGAGGCATCGGACGCCTTGAATTCTTGGACGGATCACGTGTCGTGCGCATTGTGTTCTGTTATCAAAGATCGATCTATCAATAGATGTTTAATTGCCGTACTAGTAACATTAACGGGCAGTGATTCAACACCAACTGTTTCCTGAACGTATGTTTTAACATTTAAAAACTTATTTGAGAATTGACAAATAATAAATCTTTGACAATTCTGAATATAGCTGCACATAAAACTTAGGTATAGATATGTAGTATATTATACTAGCGGGTCCGGCGGACGTTGTCCTACCCTGATAATAAAAAACCTTAACAAATTATATACCTAAACGTTCCGCATAAATTACTGTATCTACTGCATGAAAATCCGTTCAGTAGATTTTGAGTTTTTTAATATCATAGCAGGCAAACGAACAGGCGTGTCTCCTGATGTTAAGTGATCGGCCACCTTTTTGCTAGCCTGTGTTTGGGGGGAGGAAGACACGAGGAGGGGTTGCCTCCGGCGCTCTCACTGACCGAACGACACGCAATAATGCAAGCATTGTTACTTCACGTCGGTTTTCCGTGAGAGGGTGGTACTACCCCGGGCTAGCCGACCCATTCATGCTGAAACCGGTAATAGCATCGGCGTAGCTCTACCACCTCTAAAAGTTTTGTATTTTAAATGTACATATCTACATAAATGACCTTTCTAAAAAAACGCGACTTTAAAAAAAAAACATTATCCGTCAGTAATTATTCAATGAAATATAGCACCATCTCGTAACTTTTTGTGATGTTTACATTGTTACCAATGGATGACAACATACTGGTACACTAAAATCAGTAGTCCGGTGAAGCTGTTAAGGCCTTGCTGGTTAATAGCGTAGTCAGTTCGAAAACAAAAAGGTCGACCAAAATTTTGTGAAATAGCGCTATTTAACATTTTCCGATTACGAATATGTTCTGCTTACATTTAATAACAATACAATTATCGTGATAAGTAACCGAATGCCTAATTAACACCACTTACTTACAAGTCATAGTAATACGATTATAAAAACTTTTTGCATAAAAAAAAAACGTTTCATAATGTTCGGTCACATGATGTTAGATTTTAATCGATTTCAACATTGAAATCATAACCTGAATTCATTTTGTACGAAGGTGGTATAGATTCTACCTCTATAAATAGCAGTAGAGAATTATGCTAATCGAAAAATTTTGTAAGGAACTTCGTGTACTCTGTGCGTTTGTCTACTGTGTAAGTAAATTTACTTTGACTGACGAATGACGAGCCGTTTAAAAATAAATGAGGTGTGACAATACGCGCCAAGACGACCCGCTCCGACTTCATTGGTAGGTATATATAACAAGTTAATTTATAATATGTTATTTTCTACACTGTCGTTTACTACATTCGATGGTAACCCTTAGAGAATAATTAATCATATTTTTTTTATTGTAGCACTGTACCTGATGGTAAGCACAGTACAATTCAAAAACAATGGCGACCATCGAGTGACACATTATCCATCACCGGTCGCCGCTGTCATGCCGGCCTGCGAAAAGCTGGATATGCACAGGCTGATCCCGAAACGCGACCCGCAGAAGCGAGTCACTATGATGGACTTTTTCGCCATATACATGGTGGTTGCGACCCAGTCAGGCTGTAAAACCCTACCACCCCGCATAGGTACATATCATAGGTATTCTTATTCTAAAAGAAATATAAAAAAGACTTATCTAATTAATAATTTGGTTTCCATCGTTAGTTATATTATAATGTTAAAGAAATTGTGTAATTTTTGCAATTTTGAACAGATTAGCATCTTTGAAACTATCACTCAGATTTTGACATTTTTTTCTGGTTTTAAATTCTCTACTAGCTGGTCCGAAAAATGTTGTCCTCCTGTGCGAAAAATAAAGAAATGTCAAGGCAGTCGTAAGAACTACCGACAAAAGTGAAAACTGAAAACAATGGAATAACTGTGACCTTTTTTGATTTTTGAAATCAATTATAGCCTAAATTATTTCAATTTCATAATTAGTAAATTGAAATTATTAATGTAAGTCTGATTTTTACATGTATTATTGCACTCCAAGCAACATATATATATTTTTATCAAGTCTATTAATTAATAACACATATGACAACGGGGTCCACTCAGTATAAGATATCAATATTACATGTACACATTCCGCTATACTACGCATTCTTAGTTGAATGCAATCACAATATGTCAAAACATGTCGGTGTCACCAGAGACGCGAACCTGTAAGTTATGCTCTTAGGAAAAATAGCTTTCACTTCAAAAAACCGGAAATTATATCACAGCGATACCTGTCGGATGCGATTGTGAATCTAAATCATCCAGGACCTAGTCAAACACATACGAAACATGCCATCTTAGTTCAGCCGTTTAGGAGGAATTATATATGAAACAATTAAATATGAGTGAAACCGTAGGACAGAGTTAGTATAACAAAGAATTCAGCTTCCCATAAATATATACGTAAAACAGGTGCAAATAATATTTGTTATTAAAACACTTTAATTTCCTTACTGTGTTGCTTTAATTAAGAAATCTAGGCTGGAACTTTATATGAGGTTTATTCAAATAATACTTTGGTTGGTATTTTAAAACATGGATATGATCGAAGAAAAGAACAATCTATAGATCTGGCTCCATGTAAAAGGTATCAAATACTATAATAAAACCTTATAAATGTATTCTATTGTTCTTATTGTTATATCCAGGATAATAATTGAAGCAGTCTCCATATAAAAATAGCATAATAAAAGGTCAAAAGATAACTTCTCTATTTATAAGTTCATATTTACAACAAAGCGGAAAATAATCTCGGAACAATAAATAATACTCTACTATTGTTTTCTATTTTTTAATTCACCTTAAGGGGACCGTCGTCGCGTCCGACTCGAAGGAAAAGTGTGTGACATCAAAAAAACAAAAGCCGACCACTTAATGCCTTTGTGAATGTCACAGTCAGCGGTCAAAGTGGGCTCGGATTCGTTGCTACGAGATCGTTAAGGTTACGTCCCTTCAAAGGTGGATCAAAAACCGACATTTAAAAGCGAGTGGCCGAATCAAAGGAGTTCCTTTTAGGCTTATTACAGGGTTGTCGCGGCGGGGTCTGAGGTAAAAATCTCTTGTTCCCGCCACGAACGTAGTGATTCCATATTGTCGGGACACGTCAATTAGAATGAGTGCTTTATTGTTTCGAAACCGGTCGAATTGGTCCTGAATTGGTGAAATTGTGGGGTTGGGATTATTTTTTTCTGATATTTTTTGACCATTCCTTTGAGCTCTTAACTATTCAGAGTAATGTTATAAATGAAAATTGAGGTTGGTTTTTGTTACCTCTTCTCAGCTAAACTATTCAAATTGAATGCACGTAACCAGGAGCACAGACAAGGGCGTAAGGCACCTTCCATCCAGAAAAAAAATGCTACGCCTGAGATATAGGTTAAATACACATTAACTGCCACATTGGTCATATACGACCGGCCTTGGTTTCTCTTGTGACGCCACGGTGGTTATCAGTTGCCAGAGCGCTAGATCTTTTTACAATTATAAATCATCCGTAGCATCCTGGAAGAATCATGTGATTACGGTATGGCAGTCGAAGCGTTAAGGCGAACAACGCCGCGGATAAAAGTTAGTTTGTTATATATATATATATATATTTATTGTGCAAAATTACCACTTTAAATCAGGTTTAATGCAGTACAGTTTGTTACTTCACTCTATAAATGAAAACAAAACAGTACTGCATCTTTATAAATAGCTGCGTCCGTGACTCCGCACACGTTACTTATTATAGTTTACAATTTTATTCATGAATTACGGCAAAATTGATATTTTCCGGGGTCAACTATATAAACATACCAATTTTCATGAATGTTAGACAACTTGATGCGCTACAGTGCCGCGTAAAGTTAAATTATAACTGCGTTATAGCATTAACATTATAGGATTAAAATTTGATTCTTAAAAGATCATTTAAGTGTGCCGAGATCGGTAAAAAGGTGATAAACCCCGACGGTTTATCAGTATACTGGCAGATTCTCGACCACTTAGTATGGTATTAAAAATGGCAAAGGCTCAATCGAACCCAAAAATATGTAGAACACCTACGAAAGACTCCACATCGAATGTTCATAGTACCATGTCGATACTTTCAGTAATTTTGGCATGATTGATCTTCAAATGGCGTATAATCTATTTAAAGATTAGGTGGCTACTTCGTTCTTATAAACATGTTTAAACTAAAGACTAGTACCCGAAAATCCTATTCTATGCTATAAAACGAATTCGTGATCAATTTTTACGCGAGACCTAAATCTCACCCGGCATGCGAATCCATTCGTTCCCGCGTCAGGTTTACGATTATAGTGAAAGTTTTGTACTCGCATGATACGGACTCCCGAGCATTAGTACGGATGTTATTGTCGGCTGTACGAAAGATTCAATAGAATTGTTCTTGTTTGTTTGAGCAGCGCGAGTGTGATCTCTAATTTCATTTACTTTACCCTCGCTTTATTGTTTGATTTCATCCAATAAATCGGTCGATCAAATCCATTGAGTGGCTAACTCTATATTATTTAACAATCGGTGGAAATACTTCACCATTTGAAATATAGTTAACGGAATTCTGTTAAACTATTATAACTAAAATGTATACTTAATCATCGATTTTTTTTTCAAACTGACTACACTGTTAGCCTTGCAAGGCCTTTACAGTTTCACCGAACTACTAAGGCGAGCGCTTTAGGCACTCAGCCGATTTTATTTAGACAACTAGCTGAAGGGTGCGTGGCACACCTCTTCTTGGGCTACCGTGGAACTAACCTAGCTAAACTATTCTAAGCTATTCATACATAGTTTGTGAATCATACAAATTGTATGATTCACAAACGTTTACATGTATATCGAATGTGAAAAGTAAAACGAACTAACCTACTCGATTTAGTTCGAATAAGGGAAAAATATAAAACCCTTCCACCGTGTGTTTTTAATCGACGAAAAGCTTATATCGCTTAAATATTACATGAAATGAAAAGTCTCAAACCACACACAGAGATGACGCCACTAGGATTGAATCGTGTTTTTGATGAGAGCCAGTCTTTAGATGGCACCATGTTGAATGTTATGACAATGCGTGTATTAGTTTTTGAATGACAGCCGAAAGTGTTGGTTTCTGACAATGTACATGCAAAATTTCATGCATATCGATTCAGTATTTAAAGTGTGAAAACGTAACAGATAAATAAACAAAGTCAAATTTTAATATTAGGATTGTAGCTTCAAAGAGATGTTGCTTGATGTAATGTAAGAAATAAAGAAAAGTTGCCAAAGCCTCCGCAAGATCTATGTGTATTCATTGTTTTGAATTACCCAACTTACTAAGGAGTCCATTCAAAGTAACGCACTATCTGTGTTCGTTTCTAGCAAAAACTGGCCATCTGACCTTATTTCCTTGTTAAATAAATTGCCTAGAATCCGGACCGGGCTGAATACCTAGTTACCTACCAAGTTGTGATTGTGACTTCAGTTATTTCCCTCGGCGAGAAGTTTTCATTTTCTTACTCGGGTTTTTACATCATACTTGTTATACGTCTTGCAAGATTGCATGGGTTGTTTCGTTGAATCGAAAGAAATTAATGTGATGGAAAAATAAATCGCAAACTCTTTGTATATGCACTTAATTCGAAATTAAGTGTCGGCTGTTTTTGGTAAATAAAAAAGCTAGATCTCGATAATAACGTCTCGTACCGATGTTAAGTATAACAAAGAACCATCCAGGTCTTTTGAGAAATACCAAAAAAAATAGTTACACGCGGAGGAAGTGAAACTTCGGCTTATATATGTAGTTCTGTAGTGAACAAACAGTCAGGCAGACATGGCAGAGGACTTTGTTTTATAATATTTACTGATGAGACTGTTCATAAACTATTTACTATAAGAAGTTCCGTATAAATAGTTAACTATGAATTTACTCATTTTGGTATACCGCCTTATTATAGACTTTGTTTATAAGATTGTTTTAGTATAGACCCAGAAACACACTTATACATATCTACACATACAAACAAATGTATACCTTACGTTTTTACGTTTTTTTACCTTACGTTTTTTTTACGTTCACCACGTAACGAAAATGTTCTCTACAGTGCCATGAGAATTGTCACTTCAAAAATTCCAAAATCAACCAACACGTTTAAAAGCAAAATAATTACCAACTTACTTACGCTCACCGGTTTTTTTTACATATCAAAATATCTATTACTTTAAATACTCCATGTATAATCAAGAAAACATTTGCATAAAACCTGTCCAAATAACTTAATACAAATATTGGACAAGCGCGATGATAAATTCGGCTTTATCACAAAGAAGTAAAGACGTATTATTCGTTCCTCAACGTTTATCCGTGTCCACCTACGTGTCACGAGTCATGTGGAACTAATGAAAAAAAAGTTCCCGTTCATTGTCGATGGGCGAGGGTCGGAGACACAAACCCCCAAAGTCGGAGGGGTCGAGGAAATCGCAGCCAACTAATGGAGCGTACGATGAGAATGAACTTTTAAAAGTCGCCATCGAAGCCTTTTTGCGTAAGGCAGTCCCATTCTATTGCGACTTTTTTTGCGCGAGAACGTTTTTTTTTCATTCGTCGAAAATTATTTTTCGACTGGATAAGTGTTTTCTCTTCCACTCTCCACTGTCAGATGTCATCTCCGCATTCACAATGTTTATATATATACCATTCTTCACAGAACGCATCCATATCTTCTTAAATTTTCCTCTACACCTATGTCCGTCCAGCCTTCATACTCACCACTTTTCTGGTTTTGACTTTCCTTATGCTAATGTACTTCTTAACGTCTATGTAACTGGTGCTATTTTCAAATTTCACCGAATATATTTATTTCTAATCATATTCTTTCTACACATTCATTTTAACGTTCCCATCTCCGTTACATATATTCTGTCTATTTCGTAGCCATACTCAACAGCAAGATTGTAGTAAGAGGAACAGTAGTACTCAGTAGCAAGACTGTAGTATGTAATTTTGAAATGCATGTACTTGTATTCCTTGTAGTAAGTACATAATACTTTCCTAATAATGTTCTCTACTTGCTATTCGCTTAGTAGTCTGCCTTCGTAAATTATTATCGATTTAAAGTCACACCTGCTACTATCAACTTCCAAAAACACTTCCAGAAATAAATAAAATCAAAATATATTAAATTTAATACAAAATAGAATAAAATTAATTACCTTTTGAATACCACTATTTCAATGTATGTATAACCTAAAACAGCTCATTAGCTCTTTTGTTATCTATACTATTATTAAAGTATATAAGGTAATCGGGTGATTCGATCGTAAATACGCTTATATTTATAAATTGCTTCGTTCTGGCGTGTATTTACATGGTATGTTTGATTTTTATTTCTTTTATATGGAAAGAATTAAAATTTGATTATCAAAACAATCATAGCACACCACACAATAACAAACACGCAATTAAAAAATACAAGTTAAAAATGTCCAACAACTCCTCGTTCTACAGTAAAACTCGCTAATACTGCAGCGTTGATTTTGATGTGGAGAAAAATGAAAGGTACATATAATATTTTCTAATATTATAAACGCGTATGTGAGGTTGTGTCTTTGTTATACTTTCACGTCTTAATTATTTACCCGATCATCATTAAATTTTTCATGTACATTGTCTGGTGTAAAGAAAAGGAGTAGGGTACTTTTTATCTAAAAAAAAGAAACGTTCCCGAGGAATATGTCAAATTTACATTAATGCGAACGAAGCCGCCATCAAATGCTAGTGAAGTATTGTCATTAAAAGCCAAGAGTGCTGGTAATCGATATTTGTTAATACTAAAATATCATCATCAGCCTATAAAGAGGCCCACTGCAGGGCCATATGCCTCTTCTCGAAGGAAGGTATGGGCGTAATCACCACGCCAGCCCACGACGTATTGGTGATTTCAAACTCTGAGAAATCCACAGTTCTATATTTTTCCCACATATAGTAGTACTACAAGAACATTTCTCAGGCTCGGGTTTCCTCACGATGTTTTCCTTCACCGTCAGCCGATACTTAACCAATTTAAATGAATAAATGTACGCAAATTCCAAAAAATTCGTTGGTACATGCAGGTGTTCGAACCTGCGGACATCGAAATCATATTCCACCGTGCAAACCACTAGACCACTACCACTTTACCAAATTATAATAAACCTTTATTACTTAATACATCTTCAAAAGTTCTAATCAGTTTTTTATTCTTTTTTTCGGCAACGAATCTTCTAATAGATTAATCCTGCTACTGTCCAGTGGTTAATAATTAAATGGTTAAAAAAATATTACACGTTTCTTGCTATAATTTCAATGAACTAACAAGATGGTAGCTGTCTTGTTAGAACTTTCCAGGGGCGTTCTTGTGGCAAGTCATAATCCATGCTCCGTGTTATTATTTCCGATTCACTTCACTTACGCACAATAACTAAACTATATTACGTAGAACACCATCAATACTACATAATATAAAGCCAGATAACACAAGATTATGAATAAAATATGAAGTCTAACATGATATTCCAAGATCACGGCAAAAACTCCTTCCAAAATTTAAACAACTTAAACGATAAAATGGCGTACATTTTAAATAGCAATAAAAGCAAAATAAACGGAGTATATAAATAAAATATAATAACATTAGTTCGTGAACTTGAATGCACATCTTTATTACGACTGACGTGCTCGGTTTCCGAACGACAAAATATCGAGTAAAAATAACAATTTAAGAGACGATATTTCCCACAGAGCGGTGAGCCTCGCGCGCGCTCTCTGTATCGTTCGATTTCATCTGATTTTTATTATCACTCTAGGAAATGTCGCGTAAAGAAAACTTTTCGATATATTTTATGAAGCTTAACTTGTTACTCGGCCACTGTGACATTTGTTATTTCATATTATAGCAAGACTGGGGTAAATATAGTTTATTGGCAAATGGTATTTTGTTTTTCTTTTTTTCATAAACTCCTTAGTTTTAACATATTTATATTTTCAATTTAAAGAGTGTCGGCACATTCTTTTTAAAGCAAAGCTAAGACTTGAAGGCAGATAAAAATATTGTAGATTTTTTTATAAAGGTACTTTTTTATGTATGTCCGAATTATAATTTACCGTACCGCGTATTGTGATATACTTTGATCAACGTTGTTATAGTCGATCGAAGGTGATATACGAAAAAGTTGCTTCAACACTGTTCAGTAAAAAAAATTTGCTGTTGAAAAAGCGATAAATTCTAAAATAAAATTACATCATCTTAGATAGGGGCACTTATACCTAAAAACCGGCTCTAATATTGTAATACATTACTATGCAATTACATAAAAATAAAATTTCCAACATAATGCAGTACAGTATCAATATATATATATATATATTTCTCGAATACCATGGCCATCTATAATCCTTAAGACGCTTTGCAACTGAGCAGGCAATTCTAATGTTCCTGAACGGGACGGGCGTACTGAAAATAGATATTGCACTTTTGCTGCAAAACAGCATATTGAATAGCGTATTGTTTGTCCGTACACAAACAAGTCTAGCATAAAATGCAGGAGCGCTTTTAACTTCAAACATAATCTATTGTAATATTGTGAAACATGGCAAATTGTATGCCCAGCTTTGAATATTCATAGTATAAGCGAGACGGTAATAGATAATACATGTGGGGCTTACATAAATATAAGAATACAATTTATGACGCTCAGCCATTTAATGTCAATATAAGTATAACTCGTATTATATTAAAAAGGCTTTATATTAAGTATATCTAACACTCAACAAGACTGGCAATTATAGTTATTAAATAAAAACCAGTTAGCTATGGGGAGTGAATCCGTTATCTTTTGGCTTAATAGAAGGTTTAACACTGCTCTATTACGAGGCCTGCCCATTATTATGTAGTTACTAATATACAGCATGACTGGTTAAAGAGTTGTAATATTCTCACAGGTTACTCATTACTTGCTTCTCGTTCTAAATCAATTAATAAAATACGAGTTTAATATTTAACCTAATTGTCTCGAGAAACGCAAAACTGATATACACTCACTATCAGGTGATTTACGCAAAAACGAACTGTTGTAATAAATACAGAAGCGGTGAATCACGCCGTGCCGCGCACTTCGGGCTGCTCCCCGCACCTCTGCCCGCACCCCGCTTCCCATTGTTCGACCGTGCGGCAATTCCGACAATAAGCACTTACGTAGTGATTAACATTGAAAAGCGCCCCTTTAATTCATTGAACTTAGGTGTGATTTTTTTACGTTTAAAAGTATTGTTCCCATACTTTTAATAGTTTTAGAACAAACGTTAACTGAGGTTCTCTTTGTTGTTAATTAGTATTTGTTTTGTTATTATCATTTTATATGTTAAATATGATCATGAACTACCACACGATTAAACGGTGTCACCCTTTAAACATTCAACTGGTATAAGCACTACAGTGTCTGGCGTTCAAACATGGCAATAAAATTTTACCTTAAAATTGGACTTGCTCTCAAATGTAGCCGACAAAACCAATGGAAGTTTGATAATAGATATTCCATTGTAGGTAGCCTAGTAAATACTGGACAAGACGCTATCTTAACATTTTGAAATCTTTTAAATTCTTACTAATAGATGTGAGATTTGAAAAGAGTGGAGATAGTTTTGTCAAATATTTTATTTTGTTCGCATGAAGTTACCAAAAACGCAAATGAAGTCAAAATTCTGTTACTACTCAGTCATATATTTTGAAAGTAAATTTCAACTCATTTAAAATTTGTTTATATTCACAGATACAGAATTGTATACAGTAATTTGATTCTAAATCGAGCAACTACTGTACTATCCCAATCAAACACTTAATACATATATACTCGTAGATATTTAAAAACCGGCCAAAACTGACGATCGTGCTTATCACACAGATGCCCATTAAAATCGCGGAATTTCAGCGAAATATTAGATCTTAGTAACACTGCACCATGAGACCTGTTAAGTATTGCCATAGTCATATAGTCTAGGTTTATATGATGGTGGGATATATCCAGCTACTATATAAGAATCTATGGATGATCAATTAATATAAACTTACATTCCGTTGTAATATAGTTCTAATTTCAACTTTGTAGGATAAAGCCAGTGTGAGAGTTTTAGGGTGTAAGGGGTGTCGAATAACATCTAAGACTTGAGACACCCAAGCCAACCTCACCTGCACGTGGTGCACCCTGCTGAATAACGAACGAGGCAATGGCGAAAGAGGGGTGGTAGGGTTTTACAGCCTGACTGAGCCGCAACCACCATGTATATGGCGAAAAAAACCCGTCACAGTGATTCGCTTCTGCGGGATCAGCCTGTGCATATCCAGCCTTTCGCAGGCCGACATGATAGCGGCGACCGGCGATGGATACTGTTTAACTCTGTGGTCGCTAATGTTATTGGATTGTACTGTGCTTACCATCAGGCACAGTGCAGTCATTTTATCGTGCTAGAATAAAAAAAAAGCTACACAGACTAATCAATATCATCATATATATTAATACGTGAAGCCTAAACTTTGTATCCCTTTTTAACGGAATTGGGCGAACGAATGGACGTGAAATTTGGCATAGTTAAAGTTTATATGGAGGAGAAATGCAGAAAGCTATTTATTTTATATAAAATGCATTAGAAGTACATTAAATTAATTAAAATAAGCAGTACTCACACTACTGCTTCAATTTTACACAACATATACACACATGTAAATAAAAAAGACATTTTGACATCTATCAATAAAGGACTTCAAAGAAGGTTGTGAAGACGGTTGCTATGCTCGACTGTATGTATTTTTTTTACTCTTACGTTCCAATTACCCTTTTTCATTCTACATTCAACAATGATATTATAACATACAACTATTATTATAATATTTACCCTTTAAAAAATCAATGAACTATGGTCGAATGTAGACCACTGGGCGCCCACTAGTAGGTATAAATAGAAGATGAGGATGTATAGACATAACTATAGATCTCTCTACCTCGAGAGATCTTTGTACTAAATATATACCTTATCAATAAGGGTTGTAAGATGGATTTGTAAAGAAACGAATTCATTGAACTTAATTTAAAATAATATTTCTTAATCGTGCATTATTTTGTCTCTCTCGGGGATTAAAAAACAATCGTCACCTACCTACCTTTTTGTTAAATTACAACGTTTTTCCTAATACAATTCCTGTGCAAGTTCCATGTCGCGAAAGACTTTATTAGTAAACAATTTAGGACTCAAAGTAAAATCTGAGAGTAATATTTTGTAGTTCACACACATAATTATTGTCCTGTGTGGGATTATAATTCATCACATACAGCGCGGCGGTAGTGGGAAAGTGACCGCAAAAACCCATTCAACACCTGATACAGCCACAGATTGTGTCAGACGTCGTATTGAACTTGCAGTCTACTCTAGAACTGTATAACCGTTTACTGTAAACACGGAAACCATTTCTTAGATCCGACTCGAGTCTTAAAATATATATGGAGCTGACAGTCGACGGTCAGCACAAAAGCGTGTACACTACGGATGTAGACGTCTGCCATGTTTGCATTTACGTGAGTTTGAAATCCCTCCATCGTTCTCCTCTACGACTTAGTTCAGTTCATGAGATATTAAAGGGAAACTTTTCTTGAGATTCCCGTCTTATACTCGTTAGTTTTTGATGAATTAGTTTTATACGAGTGTATTACAAACTGGTGTCCTTGACTTCGTCCACGGGAAAATGCTCCTGAAATGCTTCTGCTTAAAAGTGAGTTGTATTTTTTTGACTTTAATAGTGATGCCAGCCGGTAAGAGGTCCTTTGCTGGATCAAATAACTTTTCTTGTAAAACGCACGTGCATATGTTAGTTTATTCAAATAGATTCTGGGCTGTATAACATCGGATTATGACCTTAAGAAATTAAGCAGAAATTTACCACGGTAATGCACGGGTTAATCATTACGCTAATGTTCCAAAATGAGGTTAAGAGTCGTAGAATTGATTTGTTTTTTTTTAGAATATCAGATTTATAGTGATTTTCTGTGACCTATAATTTACTCGCTATGTTAGATTACGCCTACGAGCAATGAAAAAAATACCGTCGCGTCAGAGGCGGCACATGGTTGCCTATAGTAACGTGGAATATTTCAAATGAGAAACAGTTTATTGTTTGTTTGTTTTATTTGGTTGTTGTAGTCGAAATGAACTAGGAGGATTATCATTATTCATTGCTTGTATAATCTTCTTCTCTTTTTTTTGCTGACTAAATAGATTATTAATCCAACAGCCCCATATAGATAAGACTAGCGCGGATTTGCTTGTGGCGCTCCGCGTAAATTATGTAGCCTGTTGATTTGTGACGTCCTAAGCCGTGAGAACCTATAAGTAATGACGTCATTTCATATTTAAATGTAATAGATAGGAGTGCATATTTTAATTTACATTATGGTCAGTACAATGCCAAAATTTTAGTCCTTTCTGCTATCGCGATGGACATACCCTGTTTAATACTCTTACAAATTGTTACAAAATATTTAAAAGAAAGTGTGAGTTTTCAAAGTCACTATGAGATTTTAAAAACTTTTCGTACGTATTTTGTAATTACCTATGTTTTATTATTGAATGGTATCATACGGGGAATTAAAAGTACATATATTCACACGATAACATATTGTTCCGTAGTTTTGTTATCTGTAATAATCTATATGTTAGCACAAATCTTTTTGGTTTTTATATTACTTTATCGTTTAAAAGGAATGTATCTGTCCACTAGTTTTCGTGAACGCACCTTTAAAACGGTTCGCAAGTGCTGCCCTCTAAAGCAACAGGTTTACCTTTGAATCTAGCAACATACAAAACCGCTCTGAGTTATCTGCGCTAATAAACATTGCAAAACCGGTACAGATATCTAACAATCCGTTAAAAGAAACCAAGTGCCAGTGTAACCTTTATGTCCTACTATTAACAAAACCAGCGATCTAAGCCACGAACCAAGCCGGGGTACCCCGAAGAAGAGGATCTCCTAGTGCGGGTGAGTGGTGGATACAGTCCTCCTAAATTCATTTCCTATACACATATAATATAATTTTTTTTACTGTATTAGTAAGTAACACTCACCAAAGCTTAATCATGTTTTTGTTATTTAAATATAAAAGTTATTACGTGAATTAAAATCCTAATAAGATCTTCTATTTTAGTTTGTAAAAATATCATTTTTCTCTCAATCTACTTATCTGTATCAGAATATTGGAGACTTTTCTAATGTCAAAAGCTGTTTTCTGGTAGTTTTTTTTTTAATGAGAATTTATGAGATCTTTTTCGTGAGGTATATAATTCAGTTGCGTTAATACTTAATCAACCACTGGAAGGGAATATTTATTTATATACTGTACTAGCGGGCCCGGCAGACGATGTCCTGCCCTGATTATAAAAAGAAATCTGGACAAATTATATACCAAAACGTTCCTCATAAATCACTATATCCACTGGTGAAAGCTGCATGAAAATCCGTTCAGTAGTTTTTGAGTTTATCGCGAACAGACAGACAGACAGACACGGTAGGGGACTTTGTTTTATACTGTGTAATGATATAAAGGGAATAGTAGGTAGTAATTATTATTCTGAATTGCGATTCGAATTAAGTATACGAATTTATTCAGTTAGGTACGTAGCCGCCCCGGCAACATCGTCTGAGCCCGTTGAGATAATGCGAACGCGTAGGCGTTCATCCAGCCGCTACGATGGTAACAACCATGGTAACCCACCTACGACAAAACTCGTAGCTTCATTAAGATATTTGTCTAGATATATTTAGAAAAAACTCCTTTATAGGGTATATCGGATAAGTATCAAGATTTTTAAATATTATAGCCGATGTAACTTTGTATTTCCGCCTGGAATTCGTTGACCGCTACCACATCTAACTGCAATAAAAGACGTTTGTTTCTACGCGACTGAAATAGTTAAAACTGAAACGTATAATAGAAAGAGCGAAATATTTGGAACTAAAACAACAAACAGAATTAAAAAATCGGATTTATAAATGCTCTGTGATGGAGCGAAACACGTATAATCGATAGTGATCACTACACGTTAATATGCAACATATCAATCATATTTATATTAGCTGGCCCGGCGGACGTTGTCGATAACAAAAAAAAAAGTGCGTGCGTATAAAGTATACATGTCAGAAGTGAAACTTCTTTGGCGAACTAATTTATAAGCCTTGTTTATATTTATACAAATCTAAAACTTTAGATTTCCGAGCCTTGAAAAATAGATGAAAAATCTGCGTTTACTGCAAATGGCGTCACTTCCGTTGCATACCTGCGTGACGTTACATCTGTAAAAATCTAAACCTCATGCGCCTAAAGAAGTTTCACTTCAAAAAAAATCCTTGACATATTATAACTAAACCTTCGCCGTGAATCACTTTATCTGCTGTAGAAAACCGCATGAAGATCCGTTCAGTAGCTTTTGAGTTTATCACGAATAGACAGACGGGGCAGAGGACTTTGTTTTATGACAGTGATATTTTACAGTTATATACTAACAGTGCCAACCGATGTCAAGTTTAACCGTTAACTATGAACGTGGTTTTTAAATCATTCGGTGTATTAATTACTAATATTTCACTCTTTCTATTAGGTACTAGTTTCAGATTTAAGGTACACCTCCTCTTCAGGTACACCTCGCGCTAATAAAATCAAACGTTTTTTGTTGCAGTGAGACGTGACAACGGTTAATTAATTCCTTGCGGAAGTACATAGTATCTTCCACTATAATATCATCATATATATTAATACGTGAAGCCTAAACTTTGTATCCCTTTTTAACGGAATTGGGCGAACGGATGCACGTGAAATTTGGCATAGTTTAAGTTTATATGGAAGAGAAGTGCAGAAAGCCATTTATTTTATATAAAATGCATTAGAAGTACATTAAATTAATTAAAATGTGTATTACTCACACTACTGCTTCAATTTTACACAACATATACACACATGTAAATAAAAAAGACATTTAGACATCTGTCAATAAAGGACTTCGAAAAAGGTTGTGAAGGAGGTTGCTATGCTCCACTGTATGTATTATTTTACTCTTACGTTCCAATTACCCTTTTTCATTCTACAATGATATTGTAACATAATAACCCTTTGACAAAAGAACCCTAATAAAATTCAAACTTTAAAAAATCAATGAACTATGGTGGTGAATGTCGACATCTAGGCGCCTACTAGTATTATTTAATGATGGTTTTCCGCAAAGTACCATCTTCTTCAATCAAATATTTAGTTTACTCTTGTAGTATATTTTCGTATTAGGAGATGACGTAAGTTCGTGAATATAGTATATATAGCTAAAAATAATAACAGTGGAACTCTTGAAATATCGTTTTTGCAGAAAAAATACGCCCTTGCCTGATCAAAGCCCTAAAAATATACTTTTAGAATGAAATATAAAACTACTTTTATTCAGATAAAAATACACCTTTGAGACGAAAAAAAAAATCGAGGTGAAATACAGGGATATAAAAGAACACTTCATTATTTTTAATGTCGCCGGATATCGCTTAAAAATTGTTCGCGCCGTTTCAGAAGGAAATAGCGGACAATGGTTCAGGCGATTTATCTTTCACGCGGCCCATTCAAAAACGCATGCATCAACTTACATTTTTAATGATACGGTCTCGAAATGAAATAACGTCTTGGAGATATTCCTATGAAGGTAGCAGCCTCGACGGAGCTTAACACTGGGAGTTCTTTGGCAGAATCTTGGGACTCTCATGAGTGGATTTATTTTTTTTTAAATAAAAGTTATTCTTTATCGGTGTTATTACAAAAAAGTGAAATACTTTTTTTTTATAGTAGCACGGCAAAATGACTGCACTATGCCTGATGGTAAGCATAGTACAATCTAAAAACAATGGCAACCACCGAGTGACACACTATCCTTCGATGGTCGCCGCTGTCATGCCGGCCTGCGAAAAGCTGGATATGTATACTCGTAGGCAGATCCCGAAACGCGACCCGCAGAAGCGAATCACTATGACGGGCTTTTTCGCCATATACATGGTGGTTGCGACCCAGTCAGGCTGTAAAACCCTACCTCCCCACCGTATTGAATACTTGCTTTAAAAAGGTTTCATATTAAATGCACCACGGTCGCTGAGTGATCGGCATCTTGCTCCTTTGTCTCGCTTTGGTTACGTTAGGTTAGACTTGCGAAAAAAGGATAACGCGAACTTGCCTCGGGTGAGCGCGGTGCATTTAATACGAAACCTTTTTAAAACAAGTATTTAATACGTATTTAACTTTTTTGTAATAACACCGTATAGGCTTTAGCGTTTGCTGACAATCTCATCTGATCTTAAATGATGACGTGGTCTAACATGATAAACATGCATAAGCTAGAGGATGGTGTAGTTTTGTTTTAATGTCAATGGTGGCAAACGAACAGTCGGTTCACCTGATGTTAAATGATCCCCGCCGTCCATAGACCCTAGCTACACCAGGGGAGTCGCAAGTGCGTTGCCAACCTGTGTTGGGAGGGAGAGGAAGGGAAGGGGGGGAGGGGAGTGAAGGTGGGCCTCCAGCGCTCTCACTTACCGAACGAAGCGACACAATGTAAGCGTTACTTCACGTCGGTTTTATGTGAGAGGGTGGTACTACGACGGGCGAACCGACTCATTCATGCTGAAACCAATAATAGATTCAGCGTGGCTCTACCACCTTTATAGTGTAGTTATCCGAACACATCAACTGGCACTTGTCGACAGATTATCAACTTATATCTTTGTATTTATATTTGTACTAGCAGGCCCGGTGGACGTTATCCCGCCCTGATAATAAAAAAAACCTTGACAAATTATATACCTAAATCTTGTGGTGCAAACAATGAAAATCCCTTCAGTAGAGAAGTTGTAATCCGGTGAAGCTGTTAAGACATTGCCAGGTCAATAGCGTAGTTAGTTTGAGAAAAAAAAACCATCAGAAGATTTTGAGTTTATCGCGATCAGACAGACAGACTTGGCAGAGAACTTTGTTTTATAATATGCAGTGATGTATATTTGACACTATATTGTTTAATAGTATGATATTTTGCGTAATTAAGCTTATTAATAGCGTCCAAGCGAAGTGGATTAGAACATAAATTCTGAGTTGCACAAAAACTTTCTTGAAAATTTGGACAAGGAGTCCGCCATTTTACGATGTTTACGTTATCACACTTTTGAATTCAATAGTGACATTGGTTTACAATTAGTTGTAACGAAGAACAGTAAGAAGTAACGAAGGACTAAATTATTGTTCGGAATATATTAACTCAAAGTATTTCAAGTTTCTCCCTCGCCTTCAATATCCCTAAAGCATTTTAATTTACTCCGTAAACCTATTTAAATTTAATATTCACATTTCTTGGTAGAATATTAGATGTATTTGTAAATATCACAAACGTATCCGTCCATTAAGAGATTGCTTGCGAAGGGTAAAGTTATTTTTTTGTTATCTGGAACAATACATTGTAAAGATTTTAATGCCAACCCTATTCGTATTAGGAATATTTCACAAATGTTTGATCAAACATTTGATTACATTATAAACAAAGTTTAAACAAACCCTCATCACTGTTCGGAAACGCTTCCTTCATTATTTCATATCATAAAGCAGATAAGATAGCGTAAGCACAAACGGCGTTGCATTTCGCATCGCTCCGACCCGGTCGATCCGGTCATTCCTTCCGGTACATTGTCTTATCCGGACCGGTTGACCGAACATCAATCATAATGGGCCGGACGAGTGTATACATAACAGTTTACCGCTTCGTGTTTAGAAGAAAATGAGAGAAAGTTTGGGAAATATTTTTACTTAATTAACTAGACTCCAGTTTGTTATGTATGTTTTGAAATTAAAGCAATAACTAAAAAAACCAAAGTATAATTATGATACTTATATAACAAACCTCAAGAGATTGGCTCTTTGTTTGTAAGCGTCAGTGCCTGAAAGCATGAGTTAAACCTACGAACCATGAAAAACATGGAAATACGTAAACACAATCAGTGTTATAACAAAAAAGTTAAGTACGTATTGAATACTTACTTTAAAAAGGTTTCGAATCAAATAAACCGTGGTGGCTGAATGTCCGCTATCTTGCTCTTTTGTCTGACTTTGGTTACGTTAGGTTAAACTTGCGAAAAAGGATAACGCGAACTTGCCTCAGGCGAGCGCGGTGCATTGAATTCGAAACCTTTTTAAAGCAAGTATTTAACTTCTTTGTAATAACACCGAATTACTATAAATTGTATGTGCTAGAGTTATACGAGTACTTACCGTTAAAATAGATGTAAATAAATTGGAAATTAACAAATTTCACTGACATTTCATCGCGGAAATTACCAAAGTGCCTTCACATGGAGTAGGGTTTTATGCTTTTACAATAACTGGCTATTAGGTGATTTAAGCTGTATTTTTATTATTGTTCAGTTTTACGTTATAATTTAACGCTGACGATGACGTAGCCAGTTACTAATTTCAGTGTCGTCTTTCGGGAATACTAAAAAAAATCCAAGTTTATATAAGTTCGTTTTCATTAGATAATATTTGTTAATAAGTACGTACTTATTTTTATCATACGATTCCTTACTATGTTTAATTTTCATGTTTCTAGCTCACCAGGAGATTAGTTAAAAATGAAATCAAACTTCCTCTCGAAATGACAAGAAAGCGAGTTAGTAAGAACGTGGTAAAACTAGAATTCTTTATCTAATAAAAAGCTTTTACGACGGTATAATCTCGTAAGACCTAATGTACAATTTATTGTATAAACTAATACGTAGTATTCAAGCTGGAAAAGAAAAGTATGAAAAGGGAGTTTTTGGCGGGATCTTGGTTTGTCATTTAGTGGATTTTATTTTTTATTCATAATCTTGTGTTACTTGACTCTATATTGTAGAAAATTGGTGATGTTTTATGTAATATAATTTGTTTATTGTGCATAAGTGAAGCGAATGGAAAATAATACCACGGAGCATGAATTCTGAGATGCCACAAAAACTCCATGGAAAGTTCTAATAAGATGGCCACCATCTTGTTAGTTCATTGAAATTATATCAAGAAACTTGTAATATCGATACTCACTTGACAATGGCAGTAATAGTCTAATAGAAGAATGGTGAATAATCTAGAAGATTGGTTGCCAAAAATAAAGTAAAAAAAAAAAGTTTAAAAAGAAATTATCTCCTAAAAGCCCAATGTACATTATGACGTATATTCAAGTTTTATGGATTTTGTTTTTAAAGTTTTACGCCAACTGTAATCTCACCGAATATTGTGATAAAAGCCATATTTTTCAATAAAAGAGTAACTGAAAATATTATTTCATTTGAAACTCAGGACTATCTAAACGCCCAATGTGCGTTTAAACGATTAAAAGATATAAAGGTTGTTTTTTTTTAAAGACCAAAACGCGTGATCCTGACCATAAAAAACATATTTATCACTGTTAACTCACCTCGATCATTATGGCTTGGGTCTTAGGAAGATAACTCAATTTCATAATATACTACCGGTTTTTTATTAATTATATTTACCGAAAAAAGACTGGCAGGAAATTCTACCGGATTTATCATAAACTTTAAAATCGAATAATTTTAACGTATATCAAACTTACATTACTTTTTTTAATAAACAACACTCCGATTCCCGTAGTTAGTATGAGGTCGTGGTAGCACGATGCTGCACATGTTTTGTCCACGTCTCGCTATGAATAATAATTTGAACTACATCAAACTGTGTATCGGATTCCCACATTTAAATGTGATGATCGTATTTAAAAATCTGTGAGTAAATTCTTGTCCAGTAAAGCGAGATCACGTCCAGTAAAACCCTCATTATTCCCAAAACCATAGAGTGAAATTTTGTTTATTTATATAATATATATATATTCGGGGAGTTACTATTGACCTGCGTCCGTGCTATTGACTATATTAAGGAAGTTACTATTGACCTGCCAACTGACTATAGCGGCGGAGTTACAATCGGCTGTTCATGTATCTTGATTACTATTGGATATCAACTTTAGCTGAATACCTTAAAAGATAATCAAGGAATAGACGCTGGGCATCCGCTTCTTGCTCAAACAATTCCGCTAGTCACGTCTACGGATAATTTGTAATTATAATCAGTAGTGTATTTCTATATCGACTAACGTTTGTATTGGATTGTATTCATGGAATGATGGATAAACCATAACCATGACGTCACTATGGATGATGTAATACTGTCACATAGACACCATAATATCTCCGCCGCCGACATATAAAATTTGACATATTTATGATGGAATTCAGATTTTTAATTGGTATAATATTAAGAACATTGTTTACAGTATATATTTTGGGGTTATGTATATTACCAACTGCCAAAGTGTACTAAAGACGAAAATAAGAGCAAATCTATCCTTTACAGTACGAGTATGAAACAAAATGACAATTGTACGTGAATTCTGTCTACATTTTTCAAGATATTCCTACCGTCTAACTCAATTTTTTAAATGAAGAATTTCTAATACAAATTTTTCACTTCTCTGTGCGATATATCCAACGTTCTCATTCATACCTAGACCCGACAATTACAAACACAAACAAATAGCTTCATCTGTTGTGAAGTGTCATACTCACCTACTTTCGGCAATTGATTTTTATTTATACAGATTATAATTAGGAGAATATCATTTTCAAACTATACTAGTATGGTATAGTAGTAGGGCTTCTAAGCCTTCCTGGTTAGCTACCACCCTTAAGTTGAAGATCTGTCTCCAGACACGTATAAGTGTGTTCCGGCAGCTGCTCTTGATAGCCTACTCTCTTCTAGGTTTAGGTTAACATTATTAAACATTTTACATGGGGAAATCACTAAACGGGAACGGAAAACACGGAGACTAAAACCCCATGGTATTGCGAACGAACTGGTATTGCGTCTATTCCCCGGCAGGTGTCGGCCCCTCATCAGGAGCCTCGTCGCGGTCGAGGGGTCAAAATTGTAGATCTCTCAGGAGAGGGCGAGAGTTGCCCTCCCCGACGATCGTAGGGGGCGCATCGGTACAATGCGCCTCAGACACACGAGCCTGTGCAGAAATTCTGCCAGGGCGACGGACGTGCCAGCATCTTTCGCCCCCAGACCCTCTTTACGGCGGCCTCAGGTCATTATCGCCCCTGCGCCGCCGTGATCGTCGACCGCGGGAGGGGAGCTGGCTGGTTTGCTCCCTCTCCCTCCCCGCTGCCTAGTTTGCGAGCATAACCGCCTCGCGGTACGAGGCGACGGAGTTCCATCCGGTTTCGCTCTCGACCATCTTCGGATGACAACCGAGAGCGAGAGATCGGGTCTTATGGCCGCAACGAGCTCGCGGCGTGGCATGTCCCAGGCGGAACGCTCGACAAACGCTAAAACCTTACCCTAACTAATAGTAGATAGGATAATGATCCTATCTACTACTACTATACTATCCTAATTACACTTTAACTACTCAACCGGTTATTGGCGAAATCTTAATATGCCATATGGTGTTACTTTTATATTTTATTCATCATCTTAAGCTATTTGATTCTATATTTTGTAATATTGGTGGCGTTTTACGTAATATAGTTCGGTTATAGTGCATAAGTGAAGTGTATGGAAAATAATACCACAGAGCATAAATGCTGAGATGGCATAATAACTCTACGGAAAATTCAAACAAGGTAGCCACCATCTTGTAAGAACATTGAAATTATCACAAGGACGTGAAATATTATTACCTACTCCATGATGGCAGCAATAATCTAGCAGATAGGTTGACAAGAAAAAGAAAACAACGCAACCGATCATCATAGCATACCTTTTTTCCAGAAAGCAATACCTATGGTTCTCGAGGGATAGCTCAAATGCATATTAACGTGGATGGAGTTACGAACAAAGGATTTGTAAATAAAAAAAGTGTGTGTGTGTACTTATGTACACGCGTTAGAGGTTATACTTCTTTGGCGTAACAAGATAAAAATCTTTTCAAAAATTTTATCTTTCGCCTTATTCTACATTTGTAGAAAAAACGACACTAAAAATAGAAAAAAGGTATTTAATACATTGAAAGTTTTAATACAAAGAAATACAAAGAAACAAAATGTTGCCTATAACTAACTTCAAGGTGTTGGTTTTTCGTGACGGTGCGCGCGCACATCGTTAAAATTTACTCCCATAATTTTTCCCTAACGCGCCAAAAGAAGTATAACTTAAAAAATAATACGGATTTGTTTCAAACATTCACTATGTTCTCTACCGAAATATAGTAAAAAAACCCCTATCGAATTATATAAATAGGACATGTATCCTCAACCCGCTCAATTTTCTCGATCGTATTATAACGTCCTCCATCAATCATTTTGCTTCTTTCGTCCGTTGTTATCGAATAGATATCATTACTATAACATACCGAGTTCATACAATTACTTAATAGTATTAATATAAAAAATAAAATGGATTCCTTTGCCACAATATTACAAAACATATATTGTACGTACTCCATTTACTAAATAATTCCTTTGACAAAAATGAACAAAGAATGGATAGTATGGTCTGTCTTACTTTAGTGATATTACAGTTAATATAGGTTTATCAACGTTTTTTGAAGGTGGTAGAGCCACGCTGTAGCTATTACTAGTTTCAGCACGAATGGGTACCACCCTCTCACAGAGCACCGACGTGAAGTAACAGTGCTTGTATTGTTGCGTTTCGTTCGGTCAGTGAGAGCGCCGGAGACCCACCTCCTTTCCCCTTCCCTTTTCTTTACACCTCCCCAATACACAGGTTGGCAACGCACTTGCGACTACCCTTGTATTGTTAGTGTCTATGGACGGTGATGATCACTTAACATCAGGTGACCCACCGGTTCGTATGCCTCCTTTTGACATAAAAAAAAATCGTTGGACCACTATATCAGCTGATGTTAAATAAGGATGTAGTCTAAGATGGTAAATACGCTAAAGTTAGAGGAACTGCCTCTCAAGCGCTGTTACCGGATCACATACATGGATGTTTGACGATAGAATTTCAACTCAAAGGTGATGTTAGGCGAGCTTAGAAATGACTACCGCCATATTATAGTTTCGTTACGATGATTTCCTTCAACGAAAGCTGCGACTCAATTGCCAAAATTCGAAAATACGTCCGATCGACGCTGTGACGCGACACGATAATCACTGAGCGATCATCACTTGTAGCTTAAAAATGGTACATAATTACGAAAAACCGAAAAAGTATGACGTTGACGTATGACAAGTCCAAACAGAGATAGAAGAACAAGATGTCGAACGTTGGGCGAGCGCGGTGCATTTAATACGTAAGTATCAAAACTTTTTTAAAGCAAGTATTCAATACGTATTTAACTTTTTTGTAATAACACCCATCTAATTTAATCATTTTAATCACTATATATTATAAAACAAACTCCTATACCACGTCTGTCTGTCTGTTCGCGATAAAATCAAACACTATTGAACGGATTTTCACCCGGTTTTCAACAGTAGATCAAGTGATCTATGAGGAAGGTTTAGATATATAATTTATTAAGGTTTTTTTTTTATTATCAGGGCGGGATAACGTCCGCCGGGCCCACTAGTATATTATATATTATTAGTTGATAATAAATGTAATAAAAATAACTAGTAAATTGTTGCGGTCCAGTGGTTTGACCGGTGGAGTTCAATTCGATGTCCGCAGGTTCGAATCCCGGCATGTACCGACGAATTTTTTGAAATATTTTGCGTGCTTTTACTCATTAAAACTGGTAACATTATTGGCTGACGGTAAAAGAATACATTGTGAGGAAGCCTGAATCTTAGAAACATTCCTTTAGAAACATTGTATGTAGAAAAATATAGAACTGTGGATTTCTCAGAGTTTAAAATTTGGTATAGTTGGTTAAACAAAGGGATATTTATTTATTAAAATAAAATTCTCAAATAACTCGCGACAAAACATTCCAACGGTTATCATACATATGACCAAGTTTCAAAAAGCAGATCAGATATTCTCATATCAAAAGTAGGAGACGTAACAATGAGATATAAAAAAACGTCGAAAATAAAAGTTAATTTCTCCTTTCCATTATACTCTATCCTTATAAAAAGGTCTTACAAATTAATCCAGTGACCTTTCCATTTCTCGTGTACGATCCCGCACCAATTTCCATCAGAGGACATCTAAGGTCGCGTACAGACCATAAGAAATCATCGCGGTCATGTAGATAAAGAAATAAAGACGGGCAATACGGCCCCGATCCGGACAATCAGGGAAATTGAAAGGTCGAGAGGTCCGGGTCACGGTGCCCGGGTGCCCCTTTACGCTACATTGTCTTATCCGGTTGTGTGTGTCATTTTGTCCGGTTTCACCTACTACGCGGTTCGGCCGATTGCGTCCGATAACCGGTTCTGCGTTTGCGGTTATTATTTTAATAAAACCACGGTTTCGTTGTCACTGGGGTGTTGCGACGAAGGGTTCATTTTCGTCTAGGGAAAATTGTTATTTTTGCTACACTTATGATACTGATATGAAATGTAATCAAATGCCTTGTACTATGAAACAAAAGACTATCGAATACTGAGATAAAAAATAATTAATGCATCGTGGAAAAGCATTTTCTGATACCCTTCTGGCTAAATACCATTTTATCTACGTAGTTTAGCTACATTGTAATTGTAATTCAATACAAGATGAAATTGTAGACAAACATAGCAAAAGAAGGAGAACTAAATACGAGACGAAACTAAAGTTCGACGAATCGAGACGTTTTGCATACCTAATAAGGAAAGCAGATTCTCCCAATTGCGATGTATGCAGAAAAGTGAGGATGTGCATCACTCGATGACGGAGTGTGCTAAGAACCAAAGAGAGTCGTTGATGAGTAGTATAAGAAGTAGTTGCCAGAACATAGTTATTTGTCACAGCATCTTGGCTGAACCCTGTTCGGGTGAAGCTAAGATGCTGTATGACGTAGTAACGATACCTCATCAGCGAGTCTCATAATAGAGCTAGAAAGATTGGGGACCAATGGGGCTGATATGGTCGGTAGAATAACAGCCCCTAAAAACAAAGTAAAAAATTAGAAGACAGCGGTTACGGGTAAAATAGCTAATCATCCATACGTAAAATACTATCAATAGGGTAGAGCACAGGTCAGAGTTTGATTTAGGATTATCTACGCTTTCACAATTATACGATACTTATGGAATATACTATGAAATTAATTCAACAAATGTATTGATCATTAGCTGTGACCGTAATTCCGTATGCTTTTATTTGTCTAATTATTATTACTAGTGGGCGCCTAGTGGTCGACATTCGACCATAGTTCATTGATTTTTTTAAAGGATAAATATTATAATAATAGTTGTATGATATAATATCATTGTTGAATGTAGAATGAAAAAGGGTAATTGGAACGTAATACATACAGTCGAGAATAGCAACCTCCTTCACAACCTTTTTTGAAGTCCTTTGTTGACAGATCTGTCAAAATGTCTTTTTTATTTACATGTGTGTAAATGTATGTATGTATGTGTGTATGTTGTGTAAAATTGAAGCTGTAGTGTGAGTAATGCATATTTTAATTAATTTAATGTACTTCTAATGTATTTTATATAAAATAAATAGCTTTCTGTACTTCTCCTCCATATAAACTTTAACTATGCCAAATTTCACGTTCATCCGTTCGCCCAATTCCGTTAAAAAGGGATACAAAATTTAGGCTTCACGTATTAATATAGTAATAAGCTATGTATTATCAAATGATATATTTATTACACACCTTTTACTAAAAGAAACCCCATTAAAGTCAGTAAAAAAAATACAAATTTACTTTTTGTAACGATTTCTGAAAGTAATAGTGATATATTTTTTAGACTATTGGTATGATGTATATGTTCCTTGTAGATAATTTCATCAAAATCGGTGAGTCTCTCTTGATTTAAATCCAGAGATATAAATTTTGCGAAAAAATTGTCGAACAACAAATACTTTATGGAAGATATCTATCACAAAATTATATTTATAGAGAGATCCACAGATGTATTTATACTAGAAGTTGACATTCGATAATGATTCATAAATTTTTGAGGCTTCAATATTATGAAAGATAAGCAAAATTTAAAAAAAAAACTTGATAACACTAAAGTCTTGAATATATACGAAACGAAAATTTATGAAATTCGGTTAACAATCAAAGGAAGAATATGTAAGGAATATTTTTCCTACTGCCGATATATAGATAGACAGTCAAACATATATAGACGATAATAGTATGCAAAATTCCAAACTATGCGTACATATATCACAGGCATAATCAAGACGCGGAGGATCTAATAAACATATCAAGAATCGGACGGAGCGTGCAAGACATTCCTGGGGCTTAACCCCCTCACAATTCACCCGGGCATTATCGAAGGGAGAGGCCGCAGCGGCGGAGGCATTATGAAATATTAGGGGCCACATTTCGGCCCGATACTCGGATTAAAGGGCTCCGTCGCTAATCTCTCGCTGACTCGGACGAAATTGCTCATTCCGGCCGACAATGGAGTTAACAAATTCGATACCACCTGTATAATGTACGTGGACGAAATTAAAAAAGTTTCGACTGGCGTGGGGGCGAGTTCGGCCTGTGGCGATTCGTATCGCGATGGTTTTCGAGGTTTCTGGCGTTAACAAAAGTGTCGAATGTTATACAGAAGGTCTTTATAAACGATTTTATGACAATGGTGGAATTGGTTAAGCTGAAAATGGATCAGAAATTATATAATAGGTCTTAACCGACTTCAGAAAGGAGGTTCTCGATTCGCTTGTATTTATTTTTTAATGTTTGTTACCTTAGTACGTTTAACTATACTAATATTATAAAGCTGAATAGCTTGTTTGCTTGAACGCGCTAATCTCAGGAATTACTGGTCCGATTTGAATGATTTTAATATTAGATAGCTCATTTATCGAGGAAGGCTATATATCATCATGTTACGACCAAAAGGAGAGGAGCACTAAAGAAAAATGTTTTAAAATCAGGGTTTTTTAGCGTTCGCCAAAAGTAAACATTGCACGCGGACGAGGTTGTAGGTAGAAGATAGTCATTTATAAACGCAGTGGAAAAAACCTTTTTATTTTAATTTAATTAGCGTTGGACGGTAGACTCGGAATATATACCAGTCAACTCTTCAAAATCTAATAGGAAATGCAGTGATTGTAATATTTATAACAATGAAAGTTTATGACAGTCCGAGATCAGATATCAGACCAGATAAGACCTAACTTCTTCTTCTTACCCTTATCCCACATAAGTAGGGTCGGTACAACATGTTTGTCATGTTGTGGTATATGATTTGGCTTAATTTTTACGATCGGCCGCCTGCCTGACATCAACCCTCCTTGAGATTACTTTTTTTGTACCACTCTATTTAGTATTATTTAGATCAGACCTAACTATAGTTAAGGTAATTCTGGTGTTTTTCATGCGATTGGAGGCAAACGAACAGTACCGAACAGTGATGGTAAGTAATCACCGCTGCCCATCGACATTTGCAATACGAGGAGCGTCACAGATACCGCAACGGCCTTTGAGAGAGTACGCTCGTTAATTGAAGCTTTGTAGGTTATATTAATCCAGTAACTTGTTCCTGAAATATAGCTCAAATCTAAATTAACTCGTAAGAAGCAGCGTCCAAATGCTAATCTGTGCATATATTATTATTACTAAAAATATGGAATCTAGAGAAAGAAGTTTGTGTAAAGGTATCAAACCTCATTTGTAAAGGTGAAAAAATAGGCGAATGATGTTTTAAATAAAAAGAAATACCTATATTATTGTCATTACGAATTCTTTTTAATATACAGTAATATATATTTTTTAAACGATTTTTTTATTATATTTTACCATCTTTGCCTTTCGAAAAGTAAACAATTATATAAAATACATTTTCCACAGACTATAATATTAACAGTGTGAACTCTTAAGGATTCCTTTTTATTCGTTCTCGATATATTCAAGAGAAAATAAATTATCGACAACGTTACGTTTTTTTATTTGACCCAACGTCGTGTTTCTTTCAAGATATCCAAATGTAAGCGGACACCTCGAGACCGTTTACTCTTAAAATATTATAAAATATTATCGTCACAAGGAGAGCAATTTATTTACGTTTTAAGTGACGAAATACTCAACAGAATAATATTAAAGACAGCAAAAGCTTCTAGAATTACCAATTTCGATTCAAATCGTTATTACGTTTTGCTAAACTGCTTTCTCTATTTTCGTGGAGTTTATTGTATCAGTAATTGCGTCGTTAACAATTACAAGGTATCTAATATCAATTTAGCGATAAGCGATTTTAGTTAGCATAATTGCTTGTAATAGAATAAGATGTTTTTTAAATGAAAACTTTTCTAGTGACGTTGTGCGATTTTAAAAAATTGGTAGAGGAGAAACTCATGTCTTCGCGTTACCGATGACCTCGACGTGGTCGTGACGTATTTTGTACTTATGTCAGACATTGTACATATTCTACTGTATCATATGTGTTTGAATTTTTTGATAGGTAAATATTTTTGATTAGGCGTCATCGACCGTCACCGATGACGTCGACATGCTCTTGGGGTATTACGTTTGCGTCAGATTAGCGAGGCGTAGTATAGCGGCCTATACACATGTAATATTCATATTTTGTATTGAACTTATGCAGCCCATCGTATTTTAGATTAATTAATAAAGAGTTTAAAAATCTGTATGACTATTGCCTGGAGTGTCAGTAGATGTGAAAATCGTCTGGTTTTTAACAGTAATGGTAATATTAATAATTTTAATTAGTGTATTATGAAATTTAAACAATTCAGACTAAATTTGATTAAAAAATTCAAAGAAGTAAGTACACTGTTATTCCATTCTTTTGAGTTTTCACTTCTGTCGGCAGTTCTTATGACTGCCTCGACTTTATTTCATGTGATCTACATGGTATGCAGTGACAAACATCTCGTGAGCATTATTCAATTATATTTGAGTTATATAAGTCAGGTTGCAACGTTGCATAGATTTTTGATAGGGTTGGGATTTGGTGGTTGGCTTACTTTAACTTATATAATATTAGCAGGCCTGTCAGACGTTATCCCGCCCTGATAATAAAAAAACCTTGACAAATTATATACCTTCCTCATGAATCACTTTATTACCTGGTGAAAACTGCGTGAAAATCCGTTTAATAGTTTTTGAGTTTATCGCGAACGGACAGACAGACAGACGTGGCAGAGCACTTTGTTTTACAATATATAATGGCATATCTAACAACTTTTCCATAACTTCGTCTGCGTTTGCATCTATATATAGATAGTCTAAAATAAATTCGTTCAGTAAAGCGTAAAAAAACAAACAAAAAAACTCACATTCGCATTAATAATATTAGAACGTTATGATTTGGATGCCTAGTACAAACCAATTATGCTATAGAAATAATTATTATCTAAGGAAAGTTATCTACTAAAATTACAAATCAAAACAATTTGTACATTTTAGAACTTTAAATTCTTATCGTCTTTATGGTACGAGGAACGTCTTTCGCGTCGAATATCCAAAGCTATATCATAAATTATTTTATAAAGGCTGGTACTTCAAAATAGGGAGCAATGTAGTCTCAAGATTTGTGAAATAGTTTAGACGTTTCGAGTCTGCACCGCACCGCCCTGTGAAGTTACGACTACCACCGGCCCGCGGCATAAAATCCAGTTATTTCAACTATTCCGGTCCTCCGGATTATTAATAAAGGGTAGTTATTTCAAATATTAATTATATTTTTTATTCGATTTATAGAGTTAACTTTTATCTTGTGTAACTTTTTGATCAAAAATAAATGAATAAAGAAGAAAATTTATAACTTATGCAATTCTAAATTTACATTAAAAATGTCGTCGTGGTCGAGTAATTTGTTTTATTTTTATAGTAGCACGGCAAAATGACTTCACTATGCTTGATGGTAAGCACAGTACAATACAAAAACAATGGTGACCACCGAGTGACATACTATCCATCGCCGGTCGCCGCTGTCATGCTGACCTGCGAAAAGCTGGATATGCACAGGCTGATCCCGAAACGCGACCCGCAAAAGCGAATCACTATGACGGGCTTTTTCGCCATATACATGGTGGTTGCGACCCAGTCAGGCTGTAAAACCCTACCACCCCGCTTTCGCCATTGCCTCGTTCGTCATTCTCTCAAGTCTTAGATGTTATTTGACAACCCTTACACCCCAAAAGTACTTGGTTTGGTGAAGTATTAACCTGCTGTCTACAGGTTCGAACTCCGGCATGTACCAACAAATTTTTCGGAATTCGCGTACGTTTACTAATTTTTAAATTGGTAATACTATCGGCTGACGGTGAAGAGAAAATATCGTGAGGAAACCTGAACCTGAGAAATGATCTTGTAGTACCTAAGTACCACTGTATGTAAGAAGATATATAACTTTCGATTTCTTGGAGTGTCAAATCGTCAAGACGTCGTGAACTGGCGTGGGGATTATGGCCATACTTTTTTTCAGGACAAGATCTATGGCGCTGTATTGGGTCTCTAACAGGCTGATGATGATAAATTATAATATAATGCTCCTAAACTTGTGGTAATTAATTTTAATCGTTCAGCGTAAGGAGACGATTAGCAAATGATAGTCCATCTCTTATTAGTCATATTAATTCTTATATTATCATTTTGTATACTTTACAAGTTTTACCGTTCGGTCACCGGTAATACGCTAAACCAAATGGAAGACTGTCTCTCAAGAGCTGGAACACATCTATAGATTCTCGGCCATACACTTTTAATTCTAGGGTACTTGCACTACCCAGTTCGTATTATAGAAGGCATTACTATCGTGATATGGTTTCCTTCACCACACAGTATATATGTTCTTTATGCTGCCCAAATACTCTGGTCATCGCTTGAAATCCTCATTTATTTCTGATTTCGGTGGTTAAATGCAATAAATATAACATACCGATGAAGTATCATTAGGTAATGCGACCTCTATAATTTTGAACTTCTTTATGGTGTATATCTTTATATATAAATTTCTTCTGTACGTGTCTATGTCACTGAACTCCTCCTAAATGGCTGGACCGATTTTGATGGAATTTTGTGTGCGTGTTCCAGTGGATCCGAGAATAGCTTAGATTCACAATTGGACCCGGTAGGTGGCGCTGCGGTTGACTGTTAGAATTTTTTTATTATTAAGGCAGGACAACGTCCGCCGGGCCCGTTAGTGTAGATATAAAGAAATAACTGACACCTGCAACTCGGTCTGCCTCGTTTATTATCTTTAATATATATATATATATATATTAAATATACGACCGATAATATATATAAGGAAAAAACGCAAGCACAATACCGCTTGCTACACTTCTCCACGGTAAGAAAACACGTCTCTGATTGCGTAGTGCTTATAAAAATGTGTTAAATTAAATTTAAATTTTATTTTAAATGAAGCCTACGTGATTTTTTTTAGATAAGGGCCAAGTGTCTAAGAAAAGAAATAAAAAAAAAGTCGAAATCAATTCAGTTGTCAACCAATCTTTTTATTTATAAAACAAGCGATCCCGACGGATGTTGTTCCATAGAAAAAAACCTTGACAAACTATATACCTAAATCTTCCTCATAAATCAATTTATCTACTGGCGAA
Organism: Antheraea pernyi; assembly: GCA_015888305.1. Taxonomy (NCBI): domain Eukaryota; kingdom Metazoa; phylum Arthropoda; class Insecta; order Lepidoptera; family Saturniidae; genus Antheraea; species Antheraea pernyi. The sequence goes on along the minus strand of MU158743.1, from coordinate 136,480 downwards.
AACCTAATAACAATCCATTCAGTAGTTTTTTAGTTTCTCGCGAACAGACAGACGTACCAGAGGACTTTATTATATATAGTGATAATAGTACAAAAATTACATTGTATTCTTAATAGTTTTTCTTATGTACTACTCCTTCAATCAATAACAATTCTCGAGCTGTCCAATATCCAAAGTTAATAGAAACTTCAAAGTACATACGTATATATATTGTAACCGAATCGGTACACTTTATATATATAACTCACCTTATCCAAGGGTGTGTGTATGTGTATTTTGACCGTCCGCGGTCGGACATGTCTGATGAACTTTGATCGATAGCCGTGGATTTATGATCGAGTTTCCCGGGGCCTTAAGTAATTGACTGGTTCCATTAGCGTTAGGGTTAGCGTGTCGAACGAAATATAAATATTATATACTGTAAATTTCCTTTACTAAATATAAAAATCACAATCGATTGTATACTGTTTCTACCATAAGCTCAACAGATTGTTTGCTTAATTATTTATTTGAACGCGATAATCTCTAAAACTATCAACCGTATTTGAAAAAAATATTTTCATATTGCATTTAATAGTCCATTTATTAAGAAAAGTTATAAGCTATCCAACATAACGCTACGTTCTCTAGAAGTAGAGCAATTGTCATACAAAATGTAAGCTAGAAAGCACGCTACATAAGAATGAAATGAAATAATCTATACTTCTCGTAACTAATATTATAAGGCTGAAGAGTTTGTTTGATTGGTTGAACGCGCCAATCTCAGGCGCTACTGGTGCGATTTGAAAAATTCTTTCTGCGTTAGATAGCCCATTTATCCAGAAATACTATAGGTTAATGTCATCAATAAGCTAAGACCAATAGGAGCGGAGCACCAATGAAGAATATTTCGAAATCGGGGTTAACTTACGTATTATTAAAAAAAACACTTTCTACGTAAACGAAGTCGCGAGTTAAAGTTAGCGTTCGCGGGCAGAATTTAGTAAGTAATAATTATCTGTGTGCTACAGCGTTTAGTGTTGGCAAATATTATATACTCAAGTACAATGAAGAGGCACAACTAGTAGAATTGCAACAAATTTTATTGGCATTAATTGTGTGTCGACTTAATTTACCTGTAACCTTGTATTTGTTTCACATATTACGTGATATAACTAAGGCGAACTATAACCTAGTCGGAGAAACACATGTGAATTAAAAATGAACCTTATTATCGATTAATTAGGTTCCGATTTATAGGCATACTAATGGATAGAAAGAGGTAGCTTTTTGTAGGTGGTAGAGCCACGCTGAAGCTTTTACTGGTTTCAGCATGAATGGGTCGGCTCGCCCGAGGTAGTAGCACCCTCTCATAGAAAACCCACGTGAAGTAACAGTTCTTGCATTGTTGCGTTTCGTTCGGTCGGTGAGAGCGCCGGAGGCCCACTTCCCTTTCCCCCTTCCCCAAAGCATTTGCGACTCTCCTGATGTTGCAAGTGTCTATGGACGGTGGTGATCACTTAACACCAGGTGACTCGTCGATTCGTTTGTATCTTATGATATAAGAAAAAAAGAATAGTGTTTTATTATATATAAGGATAAGGATTACTAGATCAAATATTGCTTTATCGCCAATTTGTCCCTTGACAAAGGTCAGCGGAGGTACAAATTCTTATAACGTTCTTCGCAGGAAAGCTCTAGTTAGTTATTCCAAACGCGTCTCAAGTTGATTCGGGGTCAGTCTTAGAATGTCCTATTACGACAAACGATCGCACTTCAAGCTACGATATCAAACAAACAAATTCTAATTTGAATTATTCGAATAATTTACTTTTACTAGTGGGCGCCCAGTGGTCGATATTCGACCATAGTTCATTGATTATTTAAAGGGATAAATATTATAATAATAATTGTATGTTACAATATCATTGTTGAATGTAGAATGAAAAAGGGTTATTGGAACGTAAGAGTAAAATAATACATACAGTCGAGCATAGCAACCTCCTTCACAACCTTTTTTAAAGTCCTTTATTGACAGATGTCAAAATGTATTTTTTATTTACATGTGTGTATATGTTGTGTAAAATTGAAGCATTAGTATGAGTAATGCATAATTTAATGTACTTTTAATGCATTTTATATAAAATAAATAGGTTTCTGCACTTCTCATCCATATAAACTCTAACTATGCCAAATTTCACGTTCATCCGTTCACCCAATTCCGTTAAAAAGGGTACATAGTTTAGGCTTCACGTATTAATATATATATATTTTATTGATAGAGACTTTTATAAGCTGTCACGTTGTAAATTCCAACCGTGTTTGAATCGAATAACTTTATTTAATTGTTTAATATTAACCTTACAACACTACATATTTCACAGACAATCTATTATTAATATCACAGGTCTTTATCAGAATTCTTTATCATCTATTTAAAATAAAGAATATTTTGATTCTAGGCGATGGATTTTCGACTTGATAATGGTGGCTAGCTAGGCGGACTTAGAAAAAACCCTACCACCATACTATGGTCAGGGTTAATTGCTAGGATTCGAACGTTCGTCCCTCAACGCGGTGTTCGATTGCACTATCAATTGGGCTATCATCGCATCAACCATCTTAGAGTCATTTAATATCAGGAGAGATTTTGGTTAAACGTTTGCGTGTACAAACATATAAAGTATAGAAAAGTGGAATCATGCCTAAAGGCAAATAGCCCAAAATAATTACTGTAACAGGCTTTACCTTCTGCGTTACTTATTTTATTTTAAGATAAAAAGTGATTTTACACCTAACAAGAGATCAAATACATGAGTAATATCATAAATAAGGCCATTTAAAAGTTCACACTTATATGATAGTATATTAATGCCCTATAATTCCGCCTTCTTTCGCGACATGTGGTAATATGAAACTGTAAATCACTCTATCCACCGGTGAAAACCGCAGGAAAATCCGTTCGGTAGTTTTTGAGTTTATCGCCAACAGACGTACAGACAAACACAGTAGGGGTCTATGTTTTATACTATGTAACGAATTGATGTCCTATAATTCTGCCTTCTTTCGCGACATGTGGTAATATTTGTAACATATGTCTTTATATGAAGAATTATATATACTATATATATTTTTATATATAGAATAGTACATTTTTATACATTAAACATATCAACTAACTGATTTTCCGAGAACATAAAAAAAGTAATTCCACACTAACCTTTTTTTATCGTGGGGAAATCCCTTATGGATACGCCACCCTCCCGGGGGAGAGGGTGGGTTATGTCCGAGTCGCACGGACTAAAACCCCACGGTGTACCGACAGACCGTTTTGTGGGGGCGGCAAGGGATCGTTCAAGTTAATCAACCTTGTAGAGCCGCCCCCACGGTCCGCCCGGCGGAAGGTGACCGCCGGGCTCCTACCTATAGAGGGACAGACCGGGTACACACCGGCTGCCCCCCCTCGTCCGCCGGACCTGTGCAATGAGGAGATGGGCCCCCCGGCCCATCCCCTCAGGTCCGGCTACGGTGGCAGGAGGAGTTGGGCGAAGCGCCTTCTCCTCCTGCCTGTCCTCCTTTGGCGGAGACGGCCACTTTGAGGGTCTGCCTCGCGGGCCCTCTCCGCCTCCTCCTTCTGCGAGATGACCTCCTCGCAGAAACATGCCATCGTTCGCCAAGCCTGTTCGCTGCCGAGCATGGCCGAAACCACGCTCGGCAGCGATAAGTCCGTTCCTACGGCCGCCGCCAGGATGCGGCGCTGCTCCCCCCACGCAGCACACTGAGACAGCGTGTGCTGCGCGGTATCTTCCTCAGCGCCGCACTGGTGGCAGGGGCCCGTCGGCTCCCTGCGGGCGATCCGGTACAGGTACCACCCGAAACAACCGTGTCCGGTGAGTACCTGCACCAGTCGGAACGTCAGGGAGCCCCACTCTCTGGCAGTCCACTCCCGCAGGACCACGCGGATGGCGTCCACTGTGAACCGCCCGAATCGCTCGTCCGCCAGGTCCTGCTGCCACCTTTCGACGGCGTCCCCCCTGAGACGCCGTCTCTCCGCCTCTACCTCCCTGGGAGCCGGAGGCTCCCCCCTTCGTTTCATCGACGCCGTGAACTCGTACACGGCGGCGAGAACTCCTGCCTCCAGCTCCCAGGGCAGGGAGCCGGCGAGCGTGAAGACGTTGGGGAGTAACCGGCCGAGCGCCGCAGCCGCCCCATAAATTCGCTGTCCGAGCCCCGCAAAGTGGGGCTCGAACCGCCAGCGCCCGTCCAGGGTGAGGCCCAGATATTTCATCTGGGTCCCCACCCTGATCCGGGCTCCCTCCACCACAATGTGAGCCCCAGGAGGTGGCCCCCGCCGAGGCCCATGAAAGAGTAGGGCCTCGGTCTTCTCGAGGGCCACCCTGAGGCCCAACCTCCTGATGCGCCTGACCACGAGAGATGTGGCCATCGTGGCCAGGCGCTCCACCTCCCTCCACTCTCCCCCCCGGGCTACGACTAGGGTGTCATCCGCGTAACATATGAGGCGTGCCCCATATGGGAGCACGCCGCGGAGCACCCAGTCGTAGCCCATGTTCCACAGGAGCGGCCCTAAGGCCGACCCCTGTGGAACCCCTCGCCTTGTGGCCCGCCGGACCATTCGCCCGTCACCGTCTACGTAGGCGACCTCCCTATCCTCGAGGTAAGCCTCCAGCACCCGCCGCAGGTAGGGTGGCACTCCGAAATATCGGAGCGCCTCCCGTATGACTCCATGCGGCAGGGTGTTGAAGGCGTTGGCGATGTCAAGGGACACCGCCAAAACCCTCTCCCCCTGGGAGGTCGCCTCTGCCGACAGCGACTTCAGGAGGCACAGAGCGTCCACCGTCGAACGCCCTGCCCGGAAGCCATACTGTGCGTCCGCCAGATTCGGCCCCACGCCCTCTAGGTGCTGGACGACCCGGGAGGAGATAATCCTCTCCAGCACCTTCCCGACGTCGTCCAGCAGGACAAGGGGCCGATACGCGGACGCGCAGTCCGGAGGGCGGCCTGCCTTTTCTATGAGGCAGAGCCGCCCAAGCTTCCAGGGCTTCGGGAACTGCCCGACCGAAATACACCGGTCGAACAGGTTCCGAAGCCACCCCCCTAATTGCCCCTAATAGCTAACCTAACCTAACCTAACCTATAATTATCCATTATAATATATGATAAGTCTATTCCGATAATATTGTATAAAGGAAACGTAAAAACATTCGCGAAATGGAAGAATAATGACAAGATAACAACTCGTATCGATAAATATTTTCATCTTATATCGAATGTAAGCGAAGGGAGGCCGAGGGGACCTCACCTGCCATTCTCATCCGAAATAACGGAACGTTCGGAAATCAATCGAGAGAGAAAAAAGCCCTCGATAATATAATGGAATTGAATTATCGCCGAGATGAAGACGAGACGTGGGGCCGAGCGCCGGTGTTGCCAGATGCTACGTGATAATAATTACTGGACCTGAATAAATGGTTATTAAAAATAATCACCTATCAATGTACAAAATATATGTACACCGAAATAAATTATTTTTATTATTATCGTCTCATTTCATACTATAGACTGCGTGTTAATTATGCAATTAGTAAACTTTTGTACTCGACTGAATAGTGAAAACATTCTAGTTAGAATCACAACACTATTTTCTCGTATTAGTAAAAAGTATATAAAAAATATTCTATGGAAAATGTTAAATATCCCAGTATGAAATTTCTTTAAAATATGCATACAAACACTGCACTGTATTGATTGTGTAATTTTTCGTACATTAAAAATTGTTAATAAATATTAAAAAATTATATTATTATAAAGTAAACTTATTTGTCATCTGTGTACTCGATGTAAGATATGAACGAATTGTCTATTAAATGCAGCTCATGTTTATTTAGTTTTTATGGGAGAATGAATTTAAGAAAAATATAGTACTATAAGAATTCTTTACGCACTAGCAACTCGCGGGATCGTATTGGAAAGTAGTCCGTAATTTGATTGTATTCGGTAACAATCCGAGTATCAAGCGGGGGATGTTTGTTCACCCCCTGCCCTGAAATGCTATGAAAAGAATCTTTGTTACATGTAGCAACAGGTAGACAACATTTGACTCCCTTCCTATATTAAAATATATTCCACTCACAGAACTCTTGCTTGCTGATTAACTGAACAGGTAACTAAGGGTATCCTGAATAAAAAATAATCAGGCAAGTGACAGCAACATATCCTGATGTAATAGACTAGGTCAGTAATATAACGACAGCGTAACTTCCATATTCGTAGCATGAAGTTATGGTAGTATTATACTGCGTATTTAAGACAAATATAGTAAGCGAAAATGATATATTACACAGTTATTAACTACAGCAGTCACTAATGCTCATGTAATTATAATTTTGCTAGTAATTCGGCTAGCTAATATAATATAATAATAGTAATATAGTTATAATTACCATTCTAACATTTCTCTATAAAATTGTATATATATATATATATAACTCTGTAAAATTGTATATGTATTGTATATGTATGTATAAATAAATAAATGAGTGAATCCAGAAACTTATACTGCATTATTATTGTAGACAATTTTTTTTAATTCTATAATATATAGTTTTTATAAAAATAAATAAGCAACAAGTCCCAGTGCGGCTCTCCTCACTCTTAAAACTAAAACGGTATATGTTTGAAGTGTACCAAATTGTTCTAGTTTGTTCTAAGAAATATGATTACCGGTGAAAAAATAATTGGCAACCCTACAAGTAGCCGACGGAAACGTATGATACCGACTGCCAATTTCTTTAGTTTCTATTTTTTTTGTCTTCTGTTAAAAATAGTTTTCCCGAACAAAGGCTTAAAACAAATAACTCGATCACATACCCATTCAATACTGTTTAAACCATTTAAATCATAAATGTACATTGAACACAAATGTAAAGGTGATAAAACGTATGGAAAATAGAAACATTTATAGAATGCACTCACCCCGCTCAACGTTTTGATATTGTGCAAAGCGTCTTGGGCTTTCAGCGCCGCTTTGCGTGTGAAAAACGTCACAAAACAGCACCCTGTAACAAAAGCGCACGAATACATAACATACACACGTCACGTACATTTATACAGGGGGATTCGATGCACGCGTACACGACTTTACTTTTGGCACATTGATAGAAAAGCACAAGTAAAAATTATATATACACACAGACGTACAAGGTTAGACAACATCATTATTAGCTTGTAAAAGACCCCCCCACTGTAGGACGATAGGTCTCTTCTCGAAGGAATGTGTGGTTATAACCACCACGCCAGCTTACAAGGTATTGGCGATTTCAAACTCCGAGAAATTAACAGTTCTATATTATATTTGTTTAAAGAGTGGTAGAACCACGGTGAAGCTATTATTGATTTCAGCATGAATGGGTCGGCTCGTCTGGGGTAGTACCACCCTCTCATAGAAAACCGACGTGAAGTAACAGTGCTTGCATTTCTGCGTTTCGTTCGGTCAGTGAGAGCGCAAGAGGCCCACCTCCCTTCCCGTCTCCTCTCCCCACTCACACCCTTTCTCCCAAATCAGGCTGACAACGCACTTTCGACTCCCCTGGTGTTGTTAGAATATCAGGTGACCCACAAGTTCGCTTGCTAGTTATGACATAAAAAAAAAATTAGTATGAGCACGATGTTTTTTTACACTGTCAGCGTATAGTGCTACCAATTAAAATGAGAAAATGTACGCGAATTCCGAATAAATCGTTGAAATGTATTTCGAACCTGCGGACATCGGATTTACATAAATTCCATCGGTCACATTGTTCGACCAACACATTTTAGGCAACGTATATATATTTAATTTTATACTACACTAGCTGTGCCCGTGACTACGTCCACGTGGAACCTGATATACAAAACAATAGCTAATAAAGTCATCTGAACGTATTTAGTCCATTCGCTTATCTACTTTTCTCTCATACTTAAGTCGCGGCGCCATTAAAATTACAATAACTTTTGATAGAGCGGACTGATTTTAATGAAACAAAGACTAAGTTACTCCGGAGGATATGCTTTATAATTGTTCTTATTTATAATAATGCTTCTTATATTAGGTTTTATTGTGAACCCAGTACTTTAGCAGTGATGCATGTTCATACAAACAGACAGACATTTCTAAAAATGATTGGAATGTATTCTATTACATATTCCTAGACACCTGCAACAATTTTTTTTTGTGAAAATAGAAAAATTATAGACACGTTACATCTACGTTCTTATTATATGTATATATATATAGATTACATCATATAAAATATGTAATAAACATGTAAGTTTATACACGTGTGGTAATGAACTACTATGAAGGAAAAAAACCATAATGCACATGCAACCCTATTATTTTTCACAATCGTCGTAGTATGATCGATAAGGTATTTAAGGGTGGTTAAGTCTAGATGCTGACATGCAGCTTGCGTGTTTGTACTAACAAGTTTACTCGTTCAACTGTTAATTGCTTGTAAATGCACTCAAGTCGAAAGGGATCGATTTCAAAGTTCCTAAGCCTTTTCGCAATAACGCTAAATATGCTATCGTTGGTATTTTATTCTTATCTCCGGAAATACTTCAAATTGATTCTTGAATAATGACGTCATACATAATGTGTATCTATACCCTATAAATTTATTATTTCGAATTTCTGGAATAAATGGAGACGCTGTGAGGACATTTTCCAAATTCACGAGCAGCGACCAAATGATGTTATGAATTACATCTATATAAAAGTAAGCGAAGATAATACAATTTAGTACATTTTCTTTTCTATTTCTCAATCATTCTATCATTTAAAAATATTTGGAAACATTTTTTTTTCTATGTCTTGGAAAAAAAAAAAAAAATATATATTAATAATTACTTTTAATTACATAAATTTTGACGTATATTGTTAGAGACCATGATTAATATTACATCTTAGAGTCTTGTTGATCTCAATGTTTTATAGATAAACTAGCGGGCCCGGCGGACGTTGTCGTACCTTGATAATAAAAAAAAAATCCCTAAAAGTAAACCGCAACGCCGCCTACCGGGTCCAATTGTGAATCTAAACCATTCTCGGATCCACTGGAACACGCACACAAAGTTTTATTAAAATCGGTCCAGCCGTTTAGGAGGAGTTCAATGACATACACACGTGCAGAAGAAATTTATATATAATATAAAGATAAACAAAATCATTAATTTCCGAGTGGTCGTCACTTTCCTAACTGCAATCAGTATTTTTGAAGTGAGAACTTCTTTAGGCACGATTGTTTGGCAGGAGATAAATTTATAATTTTCCCGTTGTGACATGCTAGTAAGCGTCACCGGCCGTATTGCGCTTGCGTCAGATTAGCCTCGCGTAGTATAGGGGCCTGTGTATATGTAATATTGATATATTACAGCTCACCTTTACTGATATAATACATTTGACTGTTTATTAAACTTTATAAAAATGTATATAATTATTGTTCCGAGTATCAATAGATAGGAAACCATACTAATGTTAATAAATTCAATAAGCAAATTCTAAAATTTAAATATTATCATTCACACTAGATTTAATTTAAGCATTCGAAAGGGAACACAGTATTTCGTTGTTTTGAGTTTTCACTTCTATCGGTAGTCCTTATGACCTAACTTTATTTTTATTTAAGCTACTTATACTAGTTACGGTTGTCTCCACCTTCTGTAACACGGAAAATTAATATTGCTATTTCATATACAAATAATTTACCTTCAAAATTATTTATTAATATTACATTCACTACCAAAGGCCCGGACAAAAGGTAAACGACAAAAGAAGCCTTATCACACACAAAAGACATAGAAACAATATAAAACAAAAATGTCAACATTTACGTGTATGTAAACTGTGTGGTCTATTGTTGCTGGTACAGAACAATAAACGAAAAACAAGATGGCGTTCAAAGGTATGAGAGAGATGATTACACACGAGAGCCCTCGAGCTTTATCATTGAAAATTCGTATTTAATTTCTTTTTTATGTAGACAAAACAGTAAACAAAAGAAAGAACATTTAAACTACGAACATCTGACCAGAATGCGGGTAAGTAATTAGGTCTTTACAAATTTTTCAAAGGGAAATTTGGGGATAAAATTAACTCACAATATCTACACTGTACAACCAGTACAGGTAACAGGTACTGGTCTTCAAATAAGATTTAAAATAAATTAATACTGCTATGTCTGACATCGAATTGTGAAAAAGTTACATGGAAAAGTTTGATTTATTCTCTGTTTATGTTTATATATTTTTCATTTTAATTAAGAAGTTTAATTGTTATAAAACATGCTGCGTTTACTTATTACGCTTTGTGTTTTGTTATCACATATGTTCAATGCTTGATACAGGAGCGAAATGCAGCTTACACCAGCTGTCATACCACACTCATCGAGTGTTGGAGCGTCAAGAACGTATGACCGTAAAACCGTTGTGCGCAAAAATCAACTGTTATCGCTGTTCATTATGAGCTTCGTGGCAACCTGATTCCATAAAGGCGGATCTTAACAGATGCTGGAGCAGTCCAAGGTATGTATATGTGTGTATAATATTTGTTGCCGCTCAAGTTGAGTATTTACAATTTAATATCGTAAAGTTGTTTCTTACCCTGAGTAAGCTTGAAGCTACCATGCTAGTTTGGTTCGGAGCTAAGGCGCTACAATTTGAATATCACCCAACATATCGTACAGATGGCATAGGTACAAACAATACATAAAATAAATAACAAACGCTAAAATTCACCTTTATATCTTGGGTGACAAATTTTCAACTTGACGATGCCAGTGGGGTTATAGATCGTCCATCATTATTATTGATGTTAGCGGCTATAGATAAAAATGAATTACGCCTTGTGTTATTTTACAACAAACTATTTTTTGTTAATAACTAAATAACAAATTATTCTGCTGTTGGGTAATTTGTTATTTTGTATCATGTCGCAATTTGTGGCGACGATATAATATTAAAATAAATATTCGTTAATCGTATCGTGATTTTTAGTGTCAGGATTGTGTTCTCCCTTTCATAACTATTAGTTCATATGTTGTGATAACGCGACTGAGGATTGCCATTGTTAATAATAATAAGGGATACGGGATAAGCAACAGCGGAATAATAAATCTTCAAATGGAAATTTTTTATTTTATAGGTTTAACGTTCGATCAAATTTTACCTGATTTTTAATGAAGATGTAGTGTAAAATAGTAAATATGTGAATACTAGTGCAAGACTGGCTCTTAAATTGCTGGAACACACCTACAGATGCTTAGTCGTAGATTTTCGATTTGAAGGTGGTAGCGTAGAATGGTGATGTCTGGAATTGACACCTCTCTCTGTATATCCATCAAAAACGAGTGGAACCTAAATGTATTTCAGATATATGCATTTCAAAAAGATAGCCCGATCGAGTTACTTGACGGTTCTTCTCGATGACTGGGTTGTTTTCGAACCGGTGCTAGTTTCAACGTTCATAAACGCATTCTTAGGACATAAATTGAATAACTTATTTTTGATTTTGATTTTCGAGCCAGTCAGCCGGGTCCTACCACCATGCTATGTTTTTATTACGATATTTTTATACGAAAGCTCCGATACATTGCAGAGATTCGAATCTATGCAGGTCGATGTGGTGTTCGGACATGCTACTACAGGTAAGAATAATAAATATATTACAAAAGTTCAAACCTTTCTTAACGTTTCTTCCATTTTTACGGTTAAACTTTAATCTTCAATAAGTTTGTATCTATATATTAATACGTGAAGCCCAAATTTTGTACCCCTTTTTGAGAGAAATGCGCGAACGGATGAACGTGAAACTTGGCATAGTTAAAGTTTATATGGAGGAGAAGTGCAGAAAGCTATTTATTTTATATAAAATGCATTAGAAGTACATTAAATTAATTAAAATATACATTACTCACACTAATGCTTCAATTTTACACAACATATACGCACATGTAAATAAAAAAGACATTTTGACATCTGTCAATAAAGGACTTCGAAAAAGGTTGTGAAGGAGGTTGCTATGCTCGACTGTATGTATTATTCTACTCTTACGTTCCAATTACCCTTTTTCATTCTACATTCTACAATTATATTATAACATAATACCCTTTGACAAAAGAACCCTAATAAAATTCAAAATTTAAAAAATCAATGAACTATGGTCGAATGTCGACCTCTGGGCACCCACCAGTACAATTAAAATCAAAATGAACGTTCTATTTTCATAAAATTCTTATGGAATTTCGCAATCCGTCGTCGAGAATTCGTATTATTAGTATGATAAATTAATTATTACGTTGTTAATTTTCAATATTAAATCCCTTTAATTATGAAGTCCATTGTGAAACAACAAAACATAAAAGATAATACGTACACGTATTTTCTTTAACCTTGGTGGCGGAGTGATTAGTATACCATGAGAATAAATTGTTCAGTTATAACTAAGCAAACGGATATCTTCAATTCTTACCAGAAGAGAACGTCTAAAAATTTGGTCTACGTTCGATGGTATACGATTTTGCTTCTCAAATCACAAACCTTGATCGAATAACATTTGTTTACATACCCCAATATTCCGTATAATCTCATTCCAGTTTTTTCTACAAATATTTAATGATCGAATCACATAAACAAACCAAAATAATATTTCAATAATTCACCGTCCGGCGATACGTACTCCTAAGGTTTATCGGCTTGTTTGCGGTTGACTGACTGACTGATCATATTATTATACATATATCCCAGGATTCAATGTTTGCGAACGAAATTCGTACGATACGATGAAATAAATTAATGTTCCAACGGATACGTATCTATCTCAGGATCGTTGTTCTCCCGGGGAACAGAATCGAGGCAAATATTGATAATATTGTATTCCGAATGTTCCAAATGTTAAGTCACGAATATAACGCCTACTAAAACGTTCATCCCTTTACCCTTGTATCATATTGTTATTTAATTATGTAACAATAACTGTATCTATATATTTGACGTGGCGATTAAGCCCAAGCCTCGGGATTTACAAGCTGCTGTTATTATTCTACTGGCATTTGATCGCGGCGTCGTTTACGTTGATAATAAATTTCAGTTATCGGTCGTAAATGGTTTTATTGAAGTGAAAACTTATTCAGGCGCGTGCGTTAAGCGTTATTTTTGGCAGGGGATAAATGTATAATTTCGCGTCATGATATGCAACGTAAGCGTGACCGACCGTATTGCGCTTGCGCTCATACCATGCTAACCTATTACTCCTCAACTTCTCTGTCACCGGTGCTATTTTCAAACTTCCTCTGATGTACTCATTCTTAATCTTAGCCATTCTAGTCACACCACACATCCACCTTAACATTCGCATCACTGCCGTATGTCATTTTCTCTGATCCGTCTTTTTCGTAGCCCAGTAATGATGAATCAGAGATGCATATAACATAATTTGTTTTATAATAGTTTTATACACATTTCCCCTTGAGTTCAAGAGTTCAACAGTCCCTCACATGAATACCATATAATTTCAAAATACAATTCTATGTCCTTATATAGAGCTGCAGCTACACTGTGTTAAGGGAATAGACGTTTGATGGTGAATTATTACTTCTATGAGAGTACAGACCTTTACTGACGCCGGTGATCTTGTCCCGGAGCACGTTGATCTGATGAACCCTGCCGAACTCTTCAAACATCTGCCGTAAATCATTCTCGTCCATATTCCTTGGTACTTGCCCGACGAACATCTGCAAAAAAATGATAAACTCTTAACAACGTACTTGTATTACTCTTTCTGCTACAATATAATTAAAAGATTATAGCTGACCAATGTAACTCTAATATAATTTCTTCAACGGACAGTAGGAATACCTTACGAAAACGGGCGAAGTCAAGATGGGCAGCTGGAATATAATATAAAAAGCATATGCATAGAGTTTTTGCTAGGATGTGGTCTTGTTTGCTAAGTCTGTTATGTAGTGACATTTTTTTTATACATCACCTAGGGTTGTTTGTTTCTGTATTAGTACAATTATTAATGAAGTTATACTTCCTTTGGCGCGTTAGGGAAAAATGATGAGAGTAAATTTGTACGTTGCACGCGCACACCGCCACTAAAAACCGACACCCTGAAGTTATTATGATGCGCGCGTACACTGTTACGAAAAACCAACACCCTGAAGTTAGCTATAGTCAACATTTTGTGTTTTTTGTATTTCTTTGTATTAAAACTTTCAAGGTATTAAATACCTTTTTTCTATTGTTAGTGTCGTTTTTTCTACAAACGTAGAATAAGGTGAATGATAAAGTTTTTGAATTTTTTTTTATCTTGTAACGCCAAAGAAGTATAACTTCTAATGCGTGTACAAAAGTACACACACACTTTTTTTATATACAACTAACTATCTGACCTGGCTTCGCATTGGTGTACAAAGGAATTATGATTTTTTAACTCTATATTTTCACTTTTCTGTATGATTGTCTTTCATACTAGATTCTACCAATTTTTATTTATATGCAATATTTCCTTTAGACTTCTTTTTATATGTTCAGTCTTAAATAAATAATGCGACGTGTCGATTAATTTTCCAACGTATTTCTTTCCCGGCAATTTATTACAATATCATCGAAAAGCCGATACTCCGTTATTAATGAGCTCGATATGAACACCGGTAAGCTACAGTTGACATGACCTTTGCAATATGAAAGTAATTATTTTCGGTATAATTGGATGAAGCCAGCGTAACGCCGCGTCACATTCCGTGACTAGTAAATTATACGTATTCTCATTTCAATCATTTACAAATCAAAATTTACTATTTAAAATAACTGAGTTCGTATCATTTTTAGATATCTGTACAATATACGTTTAGTTATCGTATTGCGTTTTTGATAGTTTGTGCAAAGAATGTCTGCGAAAGCGTCATTGCCGTCCCTTCTCTATCGCTTTCTTTCTGACTAGAATTCTAGAAAAAATCATTTAGTAGTTAGTTCTGAAAGATTAAAAGAATAGCGTTAATCTTTTTTTATGGCAACGAATCTTCTAGCATATTCTAGCAATTACTACCATTGTCGAACAGGTAATAATATTACAAGTGTATACATTTCAATGTTCTGACAAGATAATGGCCTCGTTTTGGAACTTTCCGCGAAGTTCTTGTGGCATATCAGAATTTATGCTCCGTGGTACTATTTTCCATTCACTTCAATTGTGCACAATAACCGAAAAAATAATATCTATATATTAATACGTGAAGCCTAATCTTTGTACCCCTTTTTAACGGAATTGGGCGAACGGATGAACGTGAAACTTGGCATAGTTAAAGTTTATATGGAGGAGAAGTGCAGAAAGCTATTTATTTTATATAAAATGCATTAGAAGTACATTAAATTAATTAAAATATGCATTACTCACACTACTGCTTCAATTTTACACAACATATACAATAATGTAAATAAAAAAGACATTTTGACATCTGTCAATAAAGGACTTCAAAAAAGGTTGTGAAGGAGGTTGCTATGCTCGACTGTATGTATTATTTTACTGTTACGTTCCAATTACCCTTTTTCATTCTACATTCAACAATGATATTAACCATAATAAAATTAAAACTTAAAACAACCAAAGAACTATGGTCCAATGTCGACCAATGGGCGCCCACTAGTATATATGAATACGTGAAGCCCAAACTTTGTATCCCTTTTTGAGAGAAATGCGCGAACGGATGAACGTGAAACTTGGCATAATTAAAATTTATATGGAGGAGAAGTGCAGAAAGCTATTTATTTCATATAAAATGTATTAAAAGTACATTAAATGTATTAAAATATGCATTACTCACACTACTGCTTCAATTTTACACACATGTAAATAAAAAAGACATTTTGACATCTGTCAATAAAGGACTTCAAAAAAGGTTGTGAAGGAGGTTGCTATGCTCGACTGTATGTATTATTTTACTCTTACGTTTCAATTACCCTTTTTCATTCTACATTCAACTTTAAAAAATCAATGAACTATGGTCGAATGTCGACCACTGGGCGCTCAATAGTAAAGTTAAATAACTCAAGATTATGAATAAAATATAAAAGCCACTACATTACAGACTTCGGTCCCGTCAAAATCTCCACGCTAAATCTGTCAGCCAAATCTCCGCCAGCGCTGAATTGTTCCTTTCACGAGAATCTCGAGCAATTTGAACTTATATATAGATAGTTTTTTTTTAAATAAACGTATCCCTTTCATTAGGGAATCATGTAGTTTAGTACAGTAAGCATGACCGTAGACATTCCTGGTGCGTGTAATGTTAGAATAGCGTTCTCACAGGCCATTATTATCGCGTTATCACACCTCGGAATTTAGGACACGACCTGTTTATTATTCGAAAAATCACAGCGTGGACTCTTCCGATAATTTAATTACGAAAATTAGTATTTTTTTCTTCTTATTTAGTATATTTAAAACCACAGTATTCACTGTTGCCGTAACTCACTATCTTAGTTACACTTTTTTATATAATTGGCGTCGCAAACGCATTAGCCAGCATAAATATTTTATATTCGTTGTGAAAAATATTTCCTCTATAACAATAAATTATATTATTGAAGCTATTGCGCGAGTTTATTAAACAAAAATTAAATTTAAACTCATTAAAAAAAGTTGACAAACCCCCTACTGGCAGTTAAATCGTAACTGATCAAAATTTCTCTGTAAACAATGTTATCCGTTTCACATCGGTAGGGCGTAGTAACACCCATTTCCCCTTGAGGGGTCCACCATCTTGACCCCTCAGGCTGCAGTTTGGGTCCCTTAGGAGGGGACAACACCTGTTGGAGGAGCAGATGTAGTGTCGATTAGACAGTCCCTGCTCCTCCGGCCAAAAGGTGTAAGAAGGTACCATGGAGTTTTAGTCCGTGCGACTCGGGCATATCCATCCTCTGCTGCCCGGTGAGGTGGATATCCGTTAGGGATTCCCCCATGTAGAAAAAAAAAAGGGCGTAGAGTTTAAAAAAATCGTAGAGTCTTAAAACTTGAGTAACTTTTTTTATGAACTATCTTGAAAACTTCTTTTAGATAAAGGCCAAATGTTTAAGAAATAAAACTTGAGCCCACAATGTTAGACCTCCATCATTTTAGTTTTATATAGAAGATATACCTTTACATTATATCTAAAATCATTTACGTGAAAAATGACTAAGATTCTAAAATACAAGGGAAATAATTAAATAAGTATATGAATGAAGAATAAAACCGCTATATGACCGAACGAGAACTTGACCAAAATTGCAGTATAGAAATTTCAGTGAATAATGAATAACATCACATGTACTTGTTAGTGATTAGAACGTCAGCTCGTATGATGATACTGAGATAATGGATTAGTGGTAACGTATCGAACCCAACACCATAGGAAGGTTCAGCGAATCTGACCTTTCGATAAAATCAATCAAAAAATGCTTTATTCAGTTTAGGCCCTGAGAAGGCGCTTATGAACGTCAAAGCTACCACCACAACCCAGTCATCGAGAAGAACCGGTAAGAAACTCGACCTGGTTTATCTGGTTTATCAAAGCATAGATTGTTACATTCGTTTTTAGTGGATGCACAGAGACGGGCATCATTTCCAGGCGTCACCATGGTTAAAGTTTATTGGTAGCATTTTTTCTAATACACATACTGATAGCTTCCATTTTGATACAAAAAATTGGTCAAGTAATCAGGGCAATTACTGTTCTATAATTCTACTACCATACCTGAGTGACGAAGCTTCGGCTAATTGCCATGGTAAAAAATAACCTCCAAAGTAATAGCGATAAAGGCGAATAAAATGTCATATAAAATGTCATTTCGATAATAATTCGTTTTTTTTTTAAATTGTAGCATGGCAAAGTGACTGCACTGTGCCTGATTGTTAGCACAGTACATTAAAAAAAAATGGCAAACAATCGCCGCTGTCATGCCGGCCTGCGTAATTGTCTCTTCACGTTACGCTTGAAGGAGATACCGTTTTAGGAAGGAGGGAACACACTCGCCGCAAGATTGTTCCACAGCTTCACTGTACGACAAAGATAAGATGTTGCGAACTTTTTAGTTCGTGCCCAGATAGGGTTTACCGTAAAGCTATGGCTCCGAAGCCCAGTCGCTAGTGTGTTCCCACCTACCATACTTGGCAATGAACGTAGAGTTGCATAATACGAATACATACCTTAATGTAATCGGGATCTGGCGTATCGGGTATGACATCATTGTTGTTGTTGTTGTTGTTTATGCTGGTGTTGTTGTTGTTATTGATGTTCATGTTCATCCCACTGGAACAATAAACATGCGGACATGTGAATAATTTTTTCAACAAAAATACATTTGAATTTACGAATGTTTATAATAGAATGATTGCTCTCACTACCCGGTTAGTTTTAAAATCAAAGTATTTATTGATGTAAGTGATATATAAATAAATGATGAAATAAATTGAAAGTTGAGTCGAAAAATGTTACCTAAAATTTGATTTATCATATTATAATATTATAATTCATGTTTTTTTTTATTATATATCATAGGATATGATCACCAGAGTCCATAGACATTTGCAACATCAGGAGAGTCGCAAGTGCGTTGCCAGCCTGCTTTTAGGGGTTAGGGAGAGAGGGGACGGGTAGGGGAGAAAGGGAAATGGGCAAGCATTGTTACTTCACGTCGGTATTTCCGTGAGAGGGTGGTACTACTCCGGGCGAGCCGACCCATTCATGCTGAAACCAGTAATAGCTGCAGCGTGGCTCTACCACCTACTAATTATAACCGTTTTGAATTAATTGAATTGTAGGATATTTAAAATCATTTTCCTGTTGGAAAATAAACTATGAAAATTCTTAAAATTCGACAT
Organism: Antheraea pernyi; assembly: GCA_015888305.1. NCBI lineage: Eukaryota > Metazoa > Arthropoda > Insecta > Lepidoptera > Saturniidae > Antheraea > Antheraea pernyi. The sequence continues at coordinate 117,582 of MU158743.1, read as the reverse complement.
TCTTAAAAAATATTATGATTATTAGAAAGAAGTGCTTCTAAAATGATGCTACAATTATTACTGATTATAAAAAAACTTCGTTCAAGATTATACCAGATGGCAGTGTTTTACTATGCGTAGTATTTTGTGAATAAATTAGTTCACTAAAAACACAACAGATGTCGTATCACATTGTTTATAGGATTTAAAAAACACACACAATTATATAGTATTATTCATTCTTTTTTAATGATTATAAATACTGAATTAAGACCCATTGAATCTACAATCATGTACTACGTTGTACAGAATAAATAATCGTATCACAGTACATTATAACTCAATGCCGAAACCTTGGAATACAATACCATGATAAATTTTAAACCTTTCAGTAATATTTTTTATAATAAGAAGACACAAATCATTGTCACCTGATATTTAGGACTCATTTCGCTAGTCCCAACCATAGTAATTAATTAGAGGACTATCTTACGTGAGTATCTGAAACCTGACGTGGTATAGTTTAAATGTAAGTTTAGTCCATATTTAATTCGAATATTGATATTTCAATAATTAACTAATCAAACAGGATAAATTTTATATATCTAGCTGATTCTGTATATACATCTTGTGCACTAGGGAGTTATAAGTATTTAGTAAAAAGTTATAGATTAAGCTGCAATTACAAACCCATTTAAAACCACCCTATTCTATTTATTTGATAGTACTCGAGTCGGTCGATCGGTCCAGTAGTTAAGACGTGACAAACAAACTATTTTATAATATTAGTATAGAATTAAAATTGGGATAATCGCCCATATAATTATTATGCGATAATTGTTAATAGTAATTATTAATAATTAATGAAATTTAGCAAAAACATAGATAAGATAGATTTTCTAAATCATCAGCATAATTTTAATATTAGAATTGTTCTCTCGGTTTCGGACAGAGTAAGACCTATATATTTTTTCAGGCGATACGGTTAGGTTCTACAATAAAGACATTTTTTTCGGATAATAAGTGCAAGCACCATATTAAACACATTTTCCCTCAAAAACTTGTTATAGGCTCGTTTATTATGTGTTTCGCTAAAAATAATAAACAAAACTGTGAATAATTATATTGTCACCTATAATAAAACAAGAAAAAATTCAGTAAAGAAAAAAACCGATTTAAAAAAAATCTAGTCAAAAAATGCACCAGAATATCCAATATATATCATAGTCAGTGAGGTATCTGACCTACTTTTATATTATCATAAAACTTCAGGAATTAAGCGGCGTATCTTCTAAATCTAAAGTCCAATATTAATGAAATTAGAATGGGACTCCCCTAAAGATATTCCCTTTCCAATGAAGAATGAATTTTCCAAATCGGTGAATACATGACAAAGTTCTGAGGTAAAAAAAACATTAGAAAAAATACAACCGAACTGAAAAAGTCCTCTCTGAAGTCGATCAAAAAAAAAAGGATTTGTTTATAGTTCGTCCCGATGATTGAACTAATCAATCGATATATCTCATCATACATATATCCTACACCATACATATATCCAAAAGATAACACTCAAACACTCAAACACGACCACTAGTATGAAAAAATATATAAGTTACTCATATGCTCATATGGAATTGAACTAGTAATCGCTCAGTTTAATAGTACGTTTTACTATTATTTTGTAAAAGCCTAGTAATCAAGAAGTCACCACAAACCTCCCAACACTACTGATAAAATTTAAATCGCTCAAAATCGCTCAGAAGTCTTTTTTATGAAGAAGCATTAGAAAGATATCATTGTTATTTATTAATTCAAAATAGTAATATTTAATTGTATTATTTCATAAAAAAAATGTTTTTTTTTGGTAAAATGAAACCATTTCCAAAGTTACAATTTCACTATTTAACCATATAGAAGAAAATTCATTATAAAAGCAGTAATTATTCTATATATTTACAAGAAAACCAAACATACAAAATAACATATAATGATTTTCAATACATATTATTTTTCGTCTTTTATCTGGTTATATACTTGTCAATGGTGTTGTTAATTGAAGTTAAATCTATATTTACGCGGTTTCACACAACGTTTCGACAAACATATATATATAATATTTTAAACAGTAATGTCTTAAGTCCATTTGTATCAAAATAATTAACAAAAGAATGAGCGTTCGATTGCCCCGCGTCAAGAAATATGTAATTATTTACACATAAGAATTATACAAGACATTTATATGACATACGTAGACTTGTATAAACATAATACGAGTATGTAATGACGTAATTGCCCTCTAGTTTATTGTATTTAAAGTCGAAAACTGTTGTACCATATTTCGCTATGGAACGAATTCAAACGTAGTAAGTGATATATAGGTTATGTACCTCATTATTCTCGAATGTCCAATGTTCCACGGGCCATACTTCGTGCACTTGTTTGCCCTGGCGTTATCAGCGATAAAACCGTACATAGCTCGATTACAAGACTTTATCTCTTATCAATTCGATCAACAAACTCGGCGGCCGCGTCGAGTTTCGGTGTGCCGACGCGAAATGAGATCGCGCTATAGTTGTGGGTATGCGAGGATATGATAGTTCTACAACTACCTCATGTTACGGCCCAGTCTTATGTCTTTATATATTCTAAGCCTCACTAATCTCTGCATACATATATTTAAAAGTAAATAATACATATATTTCGATATAATAATATTATAGTATCGGATATACTCGTACATTTATCAATCAATATATAAGTGGTTTAAAACAAAGTTTATTTTGCGTCTCTGTTTATGATTTCCCTTAGTATTTCTATACTACTCAAGCGATATAGATACGGTTTGATATATCGTTTAGAGAATTTCTTCGGGAAAAATTATATGTATAATACACACATGTTATATACCTATATATATATATATATAAACTAGAAAAAATCGATGTGATGCGTTCAAGTCGTGGTAAATATTTTTCGTCTGCGTATATTAATAATACTCGTTACACCTTACAAGATACAACAAAATTATGTACTATGATATTGTATAGCTTATAAATGTCTACAAAAAAGTCCTTGATGGTATATATCTATGTCGTAGCGATAACTCATTGTAACTTCTTTTATCTGTTACATATTATTCAACAGTAATGGGTTGTTTGTAATACCTTTTTTACCAATATAGTAGTAATTCTTATACAGTAAAATATTTTAATTCAATTGGAAATTTAATATAAATTAAAATTGCTCTGTATTGTTAACCATTTAAATAAATATTTTAGAAGATATCATGAGATACAGTAACGTGTAACAAAAAAAAGTCGATTGTGTGAAATGACTTACGAAGAGTAAATATCAGAGCGCCAAAAAGTTGATCTAAATCACTTACACCAATGATACCATATTAGTAAAGTATACACATGTGACGTCGAGGCTTGTACCTAGTTAAATATAAATGCCTTGGTGGTTTATTGATTATTGATGGAATAATATTTTTTTATTCGTGTACATTTACTGTTTAAAATAGATAATATTATCGGCTGACCGTGAACGATCGTGAGGAAACCTAAGTTTGAGACCATTTTCTTGTAGCATCGCCGTACGTTATAAAAATATAGAAGTGTGGATTTCTCTGTTTATGAAGTCATTTATATGTTGCTGTGGGATTTTACAGGATAGTTCAGTTATATGTGGCTATAATGAAATAAAATGGGACAAGAACAAATTAACCTCAATTCTGCCAATATTTAAAAAAATATCACTACGATTTTCTAACTCACTTACTTTTTACACGGAGGTTTTGTAACTCAAATTTTTCGTTATTCTCTACGATTTTAACACATTTTTGTTCATACTAACCTTGTTATATCAATTAAAAACCAATAAAAAGAAAGCTAACCTGATGCAGCCGGTCTGAAGTCATGCGCTTACATATGTATATTCGTTAATGGATTTTTATTTATATATGTAGGAACACGCTATCTTTGAGCTATCATTGCTTTAATGGAACTACATATTTTTGCAAAATATGGATCAGGCTTCAGGATAATTCATGATAATTTAATAATGACGTGTTGATCATTTCAAATGAAGTGGACTAGGTTATAAAAATTCGTTCATATGAAACATTTTTTTTTATTGTAGTACGGCAAAATAACTGCACTGTGCCTGATGGTAAGCACAGTACAATCTATAAACAATAGCGACCACCGAGTGTCAAACTATCCATCTCCGGTCGCCGCTGTCATGTCGGCCTGCAAGAAGCTGGATATGCATAGGCTGATCCCGAAACGCGACCCGCAGAAGTGAATCACTATGACGGGCCTTTTCGCCATATACATTTTATAATGTATCTACTTTTCGAGTTGCAAACATCTAATAATTTTCGTATTTCAGAATTTTTGGACACAAATTAAGTAAAGTAAATATGTGAATTTCTAATAACACTCTTTAACAGCTCTCCAGAACCTCCCATTTGTCTCCTTGTATGCTTGACATGAAATACCCGATATGATATCTTGTAAAATGTATTACAATTGTATATGTTGATACAAACTCATTTGTACGTTTATATATGTTACAACAATACAACATGATACTTTCAATGCAATGATTCACATTCTAATTTCCTCGTTATCTCTATTTTATCTTTGGATCAATACGCAACATGGTTTCGTTATCATGTATCGAACACACAATAGGGTGTACCGTATTGTGGGGTAAATTAGTTACGAGTACATATTCGCTCGCGGTTAAATGACAGTAAACTTAATAATAATAAAATATAGTTTACCACCTCCTAGTGGTAAGGTATGGTGAAATAAATAGAATAAAAACCTCCCCGGTGGAGAAATATCTAGGACTGCGAAATTTTACGTATATAGATTTAGATGTATTGGAGTTTATGGATATAAGATATACACCAGCATACATGTATATAAAAAATCAAGACAGTCATAACGACTGTCGAAAAAAGTGAAAATTCAATACAATAGAATAACTGTGTTCTGTTTTGAATTTTTTATTTAATTATAGTGTGATTTATTTAAATTTCATAATATGTACATTTAAATAAGTTTACATCTATTGGCACTCCGAACAAAAATTATACATACATTTTTATACAGTTTATTATGCACTATCTTAATACAAAATATCAATATTAAATGTACACAGGCCCTTATACTACGCGTCGCTAGTCTGAACACTCCGCGTAAGCACAATACAAGCGATCACGCTTACTATCATGTCATGACCCGAAACTACATATTAATGCATCTCCTGTTAAAAATATCGCTCGACGCGCCTAAAGAAGTTTTTGACTTAAAAACTATGGATGTAATGAAAATGCAGTGCTTTTTGTGTCGATCTCGATAAAAATTCGCCGATTCTATCTATTCACAGATTTTGTTTTTAGTAGGTAGGTAACTGAAACAAAAAGTAATTAATAAAAGAATAAAATTATTTGACCTACAATTAGGCCAGAATAACCCACCCATCACTTTCTTTTATCGTTTTAGTGATTGTTATCTACACCTACATATCTAAACGACAATCCTGCATCACATAAGTCGATCGATCGTATTGTAACAAAATGGAGTTGGATCGCAAGCAGTTCAAATTTGAGCACCCCCGCCGTAGATGGTTCTAGGCGCCTTATTTTTGGGATCCGGTTGACCTTTCGTCGCTTTTTATATTTTCAACGAAACGGGCTAGTATACTGCACACAAATATGCTTTTTACCTTTTTTAAATTTGTCAACGTATATGTACGAGTGCAAGATATTATTAATTTGTCGTTCAAGATGATGAAAAGAGACAAAATGACATATTCTATTTCCCTTCATTTTAACGAACGAGATAAAACTTAAAATGCACAATAATAATTATGTTTCTTTAATTAATTTTTTTCGGCAACTTATTTTCTAGTTTATTACTGGCATTGTCAAGTAGGTAAAAATGTTACAAGTGCCTCGTGATAATTTTAATGTTCTAACAAGGTTGTGGCCTCTTGTTAGATCTTTCCAGGAAGTTTCTACGGTACCTCAGAATGTATGCTGCTTAATATTATTTCCCATTCCAATTAATCCATTAATCCCATGAAAGTAATAATGTATACTGAGATATACAACCTTGTGTTATGTATCCAGGGTATACTAACATATAATTTGATTTTCAATCGCTATTATAAATTCTGCTTGTGGCTTCGCTTTCATTGCGCTATATTCTTTTCTGTATTTAAAGTGTATGTAAAATTTCAGGATGATCAGTTGACAGTTAAGGCATGAAAGCGTAACAGACAAACCTATTTATATTCGTATTTATGATATATTAGCTGTGCCCGCAACTCTGTCCGCATGGAACCTAATGTGTGACTAATAAAATCATCTGATTCAAACAAAGACTAAGCTCGAGGATATGCTTTATGATTTCCTTTGTGAGGTTTTTCCGTGAACGCAGAACTTTAGCAGTGATGCATTTTCAAACATACAGACAGACATACATTTCTAAAAATGATTGAAATGTATTTTGTTACTTATTTCAAGACACCTGCAATAATTATTTCGACATAAAACTAAAAAGTATAGACACGCTAGATTTACATTCTAATTATATACTAGCTGACCCATGCAACTTCGTCTGCATTAAATCGGTTATCAACGGTTCCAATCGTATTTTTAAACGCGAAAATTTTAAATTTTTCGCGTTCGCGAAAACGCGAAAAACGCGAAAAAACCAGCGAAAACGCTGGTGAACCCCTTGCGTTCTATGAGACAAAATGTATCTTAGATGTAACCTTGTAATATTAGTTGCCACTGTGTCACGTTTCGTCAAAATTGGTTCAGTACTATCAGAGTGATACGTGCTCACAGGGACAGACAGACAGACAAAAATTGCGAAAGGATTATTTTTGGCTTCTATATTGATAACAAAGTCTACCACGAACAAAATGATAAAAAAAAAATTTAATGTACAAATTTGGCTTTGTTACAGTTTTATTATTTTATAATAATTAATAGGTATAGAAGAAGATTAATTAGGATGCGAATGATATTAAAACTGTTTTATAGTTGTCACTTTAAATTATAAAAATAAACGTCTTAAAGGCAACAATTCTAATAATTGTCATTATACCCATCAAACTGCTCTTCTTGACCCCTTTGTTTGTATTCTATATACAAATCGTACTAGTTCAGTACAAAACATGGATCATTCGTAAGTTACGTTAGTGTATTTAATCTTCGGTATTCCAAGTTTCCAACTATATATTACATTCTCCAAGGAACGTCAATATATCTAGCAGAGCTGTAGTCATATTTTCCACTGGTGAATTTGTCGAACCCAACGATTGGTGGTTCTTGTATAGATATAATGCGACATTTACTATTTTGTTCTCAATTCGTCACTCAGCAACACCTTCAAATGGGATATCTAGCTGAGACGAATATAATAGTATACCTCTTGTTTTATAGTTAATACAGTAGAACACGATAAAATTTAAAAGTATTATAATTTTATGTACTTTTGTTGTTTCATTAACCCCTTGGCTGAGTTTTTAAAACCCTAATCTCAAAATCGCGGATCATATTCTTAAATATCTGCTCAATACTTTAAAATTATTACTTTATCTAACATAATTTGTTATTGTCCAGGTTTTTCAGATTTTGTAATAATATGTTATTTTTAATTTATGCTGACAAGAGTCTGTTAACCTGTACACCATAAGGAGACTACATTGTAATTCTAGCGACTTCGTCTGCGTCGTTTATTATCTCAACTAAGCAATTGTGATGTCTCAAAGGGAAAAGGCAGCGTTTTCGACGAAAACTCCAAGGCGGCGTGACTTTTTGCGAGATTTTCAACATTTATTGTTATATTTCTACCAATTTACAAAAAGCCTTGACAAATTATATACGTAAACCTTCCTTGTGAATCACTCTACTATAAATCCCATGAGAAGTTGCCCAGTAGTTTTTGAGTTCAAGGCGAACAGACACACAGACAGACGCGGCGGAGGATTTTGTTTTATAATATGTATTGATGTTCAAGCAATAAAGTCCCCTCCATTTTTATGTAAAAATGATTATGGAGAATGAAAATCACTTCATGAATTTGGGTATTATTAATTAAAACCTACATACGTAAATAATAAGTAAGGCCATTTTATCTACATCGGAAGGAAAGTATTATGATAAGATCATGGCGCAGTAGTAAATCACTTATGTTTTAAGAAAAAAATATATCCTCAAACACCTACGATATAGTTTCGTGACAATAAAATTTACTAAATATACATATTATTTTCTTCGCTGTTTGGCGGTACATACAAAGTCAAATTTATTTAGCACTAATTTTAGTATTTTGAATAGTATATGTACATATAGTAACTGGTATTTGTTGATTTTGTCAAATCAAATGTTGTTGATTGTTTTTGATGTGAAACAACTATTGGCGCGCCTTAGCAGTAAAATCGAGCCATATGTCGTACCGGCAAACGGCATGACGTTTTATATGCCGTCATGCCTTCATCACCACCACCGTTCTCGACTCCCTTGTGTATGTACACGCGTATACTATTATACACTTTGTTACTTCTCTGTATGAGCATTTACTACGTGTACCATTTGTGACTATAGTATACCTGATATATTTACCGCTTGTATGCACGCCTTGTATATTCTCTTTATCTATTACATTGTTATCTGTTCTATATCTGAATATAAATATTCTATAATTGTTATTAACATAATAAGAAGAATTATTATATTAATTTAATTAACGAAACTTTTTTTTTTTATTGTAGCACTGCAAAGTGACTTTACTGTGCCTGATGGTGAGCACAGTATAATCTAAAAACAATGGCGACCACCGAGAGACATACTATCCCTCACCGGTCGCCGCTGTCATGCCGGCCTGCATAAATGTCTTTTCACGTTACGCTTGAAGGACCCCATATTATAGGAAGGAGGGAACACACTGGCCGGGAGATTGTTCCACAGCTTCACTATACGGCAGAGATAAGAAGTTGCGAACTTTTTAGTTCGTGCCCAGATAGAATTTACCGTAAAACTATGGCTCCGAAGCCCAGCGCACATTGTTTGGATATGAAAAGGAGAGGAAGGGATTAAATACAGATGGTAGAACACGATCAGTGAGGCAATGTCTCTGCGCAAATGAAGCGGCTCTATAAATTGTGTAATGTCTGAATCATTAACAATGCGGACAGCCCGTCTCTGCAACCTATTCAGGGCATCTAGTATATATTTGGCGGAACCGTCCCAGAGGGTGTAAGGGGTGTTTGGAGTGTAAGGGGTGTCAAATAACATCTAAGAATTGAGACATCCAAGCCAACCTCACCTGCACGTGGTGCACCCTGCTGAAGAACGAACGAGGCAATGGCGATAGCGGGGTGGTAGGGTTTTACAGCCTGACTGGGTCGCAACCACCATGTATATGGCGAAAAAGCCCGTCATAGTGATTCGCTTTTACGGGTCGCGTTTCGGGATCAGCCTGTGTGTATCCAGCTTTTCGCAGGCCGGCATGACAGCGGCGACCGGCGATGGACAGTATGTACTCGTTGGTTGCCATGTTTTTGGATTGTACTATGCTTACCATCAGGCATAGTGCAGTCACTTTGCCGTGCTACTATAAAAAAAAAAAGGTGCGAACAATACTCCACGGAAGGCCGAACTTGTGCCTTATAAAGGAGGTATAGCTGATCAGGCGTGAAAAACCGTCACACCCAGTTTAGGATTCTGAGTCTCCGAGATGCAGTGGAGATGACGCTCCCGATGTAATCCGACGAAACTATTCTTTTTTATCAATTTACTCCTTTCATTCATTCATTCATTTTCTTTATTGATCACGTTTTTGAGTTATTCTTAAATATGATTTCTAATAATAGGTATTTACCTATGAAATTGCCGTTCTGCAGTACTGGCCATTTCAAATCAAAATAATTTTTGTTTGGTTAAGAATTCTAATTTCAAATTAATTTTATTTTAAAAACATGGAATTCTTTTTCCAAAAATAGTCATTTGTTTATTGATTAGTGTTACATTTTCATCGCATTTCAATCTTTTTATTATCATGGATACGTTAAAAATTCGAGTAATTACGGAATATGAGTACCGTCGTGGCAGCAACGCGGCACAAGCGGCACGCAATATCAACGACGTTTACGGAGCTAACACTACAAACCAACGCACCATCTGTTATTGGTTTGCTCGCTTCCGTTCTGGGAATTTCGACCTGAAAAATGAACCTCGCGGTCGTCCGAAGACCAGACCTTGCGCCTACAGACTACTAATTTTTCCAGAATTTCGAATACTCCTTGGCGGGAAAAAAATTCAATACCCGAGAGGCAGTACAAAATGCCATTGAAGAATTTGTTGCCTCCCGTCCAGCTGATTTCTTTAAGAAGGGCATCAATAAACTGTCACTGCGTTGGCAAAGATGCATTGATTGCATGGGTGATTACTTCGATTAATACAAATAAAAAATACATGAAAAAAATTCGTTTAAATTTTTTCATACAAAACGGCAATTTCATAGGTAAAGACCTAATATTAACTTAAATGTTTCAGATCAGTCGAGCGTCCTGTGACAACCAAGCTTTAAATTTTTTTCCATTTCCGGATGAAAACGATAAAAAAAATAGGTCGCAGGATTAAACCCTAGAACCGGAAAATTTAGTATAAATCCTTAAACTAGCGTGGCTTGTATAGTCATCGCCTTTTGCAAATATTAACACAAGTGAAAAGATTACACGATGGAGTCATGTTGTGGGTCAGACGCGTCATCGAATGTTGTATCATAATATTGTGATGTCACCGACATTTTTCTATACTGATCCCATTTGCCATAGATTAGGTACAAATACAACATAGCACATTATGGTAAATATAACAGTCCAACCAAATGCGATTGCCCGAGACGATATTCTTGGACCTCGAAAGTTTGGTAGAAAAATTCACATTTTATTAATAAAACCAGATATAATATAGGCACAGTTATTTAGATAGCAACTAAGTTGCTATAAAAGTTTGTAAACAGTACTAAATTGCTGCAAGTTGAGTAAATAAATCTGTAAAGATATGACGATGGTGACAAGTGTATGAGATTATATAACTAACTAATGTCAATTGGTAAGTCAAATATGTGATCTTTAATGGAGGGTTTTTTTACGTTCTCTTCTAAAAAGAAGCATTAGGCTCTTTAAATTAAGATATCCTAACAACTAATAGTGTAGAAGATAACATAAAATATTAACAATGCTATTCATCAATTATAAAACTGACTGGAGCTGTTTCAGAACTTCGAGGTCACACCGTTAAAGACTTTGTTTTTTGATCCAGATCAAAACAATAACTGGACTTCATCCAGGTGGTAAGAGTAAGGCAAGTAAGTACGTTAAAAGCCGTACAAACTATCTTATCCCCTTATTATATTACTCCCTTATCAAACTGAAATAGTTTAGAATGTTATCCGATACGAAATATATATAAGAGTTGTTGAGGTATGTATGCTTGGTACACATATATGTTTCAATATATGTATGAATAGTTAGCTTAGCTTAGGTTAGCTCAGATAGGTCGCGAATTGCATGTATCAGGCAACAGCCAAAGCCGAGGTGGGCCGTGCACCCTTGAGCTAGTTGTCAAAATAAAATCGGCTGAGTGCCTTAAGCGCTCGCCTTAGTAGTCCGGTGAAGCTGTTAAGACCTTGCTTGGTCAATAGCGTAGTCAGTTCGAAAAAGAAAAAAACCTCTCTGTTCGAAGAATTGTTCTACCATTAGCTGCTATCAATAATATTTTTTTTTTTTTTTTATGTCATGGGGGGCAAAGCTGCTGTTAAGTGAACACCACCGTCCATGGACACTAACAACACCAGAGGAGTCGCAAGTGCCTTGCCATCTTTTGGAGGGAAGGGTTAGGGGAGGGAAAGGGAGAGGAGAGAGGAGAGGGGAGGGGAGGTGGGTCTCCGGCGGAACTGTTACTTCACGTCGGTTTTCTATGAGAGGGTGGTACTACCCCGGGGGAGCCGACCCATTCATACTGAAACCAATAATAGTTTCAGCGTGGCTCTACCACCATTAAATTAAAATAATATAGCCTACAATTGTCACTACTTATGCCATAAGGTACTGTAAATAGAATACGAAGTACCAAGTACCAAACCGAGACTAACTATTTGATCGGATGTTTTACGTATTTTTTTATACTTAATCTGGCCATAGATACTGTTACAATTAAAAATAAACAAAATATTATATTTGAATTTGGAATCAATCATTTTTAAATGATTATTCATTGAGTTTTCTCATTTTGGCACCAAATACATTGTACAATATTTTGCGATATTAAAATGGAGTGGAGTGATAAAGACAACCGAATCGCTGTAATTGCATTACACAAAGTAGGTATGGAGCTAAATGCAATATTTAAAACTCTCCGTATGCTTGGTATTAGTAAAATATTTGTGTACCACGCTATTAATAGGTACAATGAGACCTCTGTTTGTGACAGAAAAAGATCTGACCGTCCACGTAGTGTTTGAACGAAAAAGGTGGTCAAAGCAGTAAGGGAAAGAATTCGAAGAAATCCTCTCCGAAAGCAAAAGATTTTATCTCGGGAGATGAAGATAGCACCGAGAACCATGTCGCGTATTTTAAATGATGACTTAGGTCTTGCAGCCTATAAGAGACAGACTGGTCATTTCTTAACTGATAATTTAAAAAGGGATAGGGTGGCAACAACGAAACAACTGCTGAAGCGGTACGCAAAGACAGGTCACAGAAAAATGTTGTTTACGGAAGAGATTTTTATATTGAGCAACATTTTAACAAACAAAATGACCTCTAGGCTCTAGGCTCTAAGCTTTAGAGCTTCCCAATTAGTCGATAGAGTGTAACGTGGGCACTATCCGAGTTCAGTGATGGTTTGGTGGGGTATTAGCTATGAAGGAGTGACTGAGCCATAAGGTAGTGAAGCCCTTTAATAGGGGGGTGGCTTCGGGAGCTGTTCGACCGGTGTCTTTTGGTCGGGCAGTTTCCGAAGCCCTGGAAGCTTGGACGGCTCGGCCTTATGGAAAAGGCAGGCCGCCCTCCGGATTGCGCGTCCGCGTATCGGCCCCTCGTCCTGCTGGACGACGCCGGGAAGGTGTTGGAGAGGATTATCTCCTCCCGGGTCGTCCAGCACCTAGAGGGCGTAGGGCCTAATCTGGCGGACGCGCAGTATGGCTTCCGAGCAGGGCGTTCCACAGTGGACGCCCTGTGCCTCCTGAAGTCGCTGTCGGCAGAGGCGACCTCCCAGGGGGAGAGGGTTTTGGCGGTGTCCCTTGACATCGCCAACACCTTCAACACCCTGCCGCATGGGGTCATACGGGAGGCACTCCGATATTTCGGGGTGCCCCCCTACCTGCGGCGGGTGCTGGAGGCGTACCTTGAGGATAGGGAGGTCGCCTACGTAGACGGCGACGGGCGTATGGTGCGGCGGGCCACAAGGCGAGGGGTTCCACAGGGGCGGCCTTGGGGCCGCTCCTGTGGAACATAGGCTACGACTGGGTGCTCCGCGGCGTGCTCCCATATGGGGCACGCCTCATATGTTACGCGGATGACACCCTAGTCGTAGCCCGGAGTGGAGGGAGGTGGAGCGCCTGGCCACGATGGCCACAACCCTCGTGGTCAGGCGCATAAGGAGGTTGGGCCTCAGGGTGGCCCTCGAGAAGACCGAGGCCCTACTCTTTCATGGGCCTCGGCGGGGGCCACCACCTGGGGCTCACATTGTGGTGGAGGGAGCCCGGATCAGGGTGGGGACCCAGATGAAATATCTGGGCCTCACCCTGGACGGGCGCTGGCGGTTCGAGCCCCACTTTGCGGGGCTCGGACCGCGAATTTCTGGGGCGGCGGCGGCACTCGGCCGGTTACTCCCCAACGTGGGGGGGCCGGGCGCCGGGTGCCGCCGACTCTACATGGGAGTCGTGCGGGCGATGGCCGCCTACGGGGCACCAGTCTGGGCTGATGCCCTCGGTGCCGCCAACGTGCGTGCGCTCCGCAATGCGCAGCGCACAGTGGCACTGAGGGCAATCCGGGCGTACCGGACGGTGTCCTCAGCGGCGGCCTTCACGCTCGCCGGCTCCCTGCCCTGGGAGCTGGAGGCAGGAGTTCTCGCCGCCGGGTACGAGTTCACGGCGGCGAGGAAACGAAGGGGGGAGCCTCCGGCTCCCAGGGAGGTAGAGGCGGAGAGACGGCGTCTCAGGGGGGACGCCGTCGAAAGGTGGCAGCAGGACCTGGCGGACGAGCGATTCGGGCGGACTACAGTGGACGCCTTCCGCCCGGTCCTGCGGGAGTGGA